>JAWNNI010000053.1:1200000-1800000 GCA_035043065.1 Hirtodrosophila confusa
TTACTCTCTCTCTCTTTTTTTTTTCTTCACCCGGGCAGCGTGTTAGGCGAACGCTGCCTCTACTCCTCCTCAGTCGGCTTCGCTTCGTCGACTTGTTCTTCTTCGTCTCCGGGCTGGTCCTGGTGATACGGTTTGAGCTGCGCTATATTGGCCTTTCTCCTCTTCCGTTCACCGTCTTTTGCCAGCAGCACGATATTAGGCGACACGAATTTTACGACCCGATAGGGTCCGTCATATTTCGCTGCCAGTTTTGCCGCGAATCCGTCGGCGGCCTTAGAAAGTAAATGCTGGCGCAACCATACTAGCGATTTGAGGGACGGCCTCCACTCTCGTCGTCGCAGGTTATAATGCCGACTCTGATCTTGAGCGGCGCGCTGCATGTTACTGCGTGCTATATCGAAGACTTCCTTCAGCTTATTCGCCTTCTCATCTGGCTGCTGTGGGGCACTCTCTGATCCTGGCGTTACTTCGTCGTAGAGTGCAGCCGGTAGTCGCGGCTCTCTCCCCTGTATTAGGAACGCCGGAGAGTACCCAGTCGAATCGGCTATACTCGAATTCACGGCCAGAGAAATTTCCGGCAGGAGTTCATCCCAAGAACTCTGGCGATCTTGGATAAACTGGGCGACCATCGTCTTCACCGTGCGGTTCGTCCTCTCCGTTGGGTTCTCCTGTGGGCAATACGGCGCCGTGTACAGTAACTCTACTCCCACCGTCTTCATGAACGATTTAAAGGCCCGACTCGTAAATTGCGCACCGTTGTCGCATACCATTTTACGAGGGACTCCGAATCGGCATAGTATCCTCTCCCTGAAAGCAGTTTGTAGATGTGCAGTGGTGGCCTTCCTCAGGGGAATGAGCTCCACCCACTTTGAGAATGCATCATGGAACACTAGTAGGATTGTGTTCCCATGTTTAGACCGTGGCAATGGGCCTACAAAGTCTGCACACAGCACGGCCCATGGCTCGGCCACTTGACGGGTGAGCATGCGGCCTGCTGGCTTAAACTGTTCTACTTTGAACTTTTGGCACGATTCGCAGCACTTTACATACCTGGCAGCGTCTCTGAACATACCTGGCCAGTAGTACCGCTGAGCCAGTCTGGAAATCGTCTTCCTCACCCCCTGGTGGACCGCCGTCGGTGCATCGTGGCACTCCTGTAGCACTCGTTTCCTGTCACCGCTTCCGACGCACAGCTTCCAGGGCACGTAATCCTCGTCATCGGCTCGGTAACCCAAGTGGCGGTACAGATTCCCGTTTTCGAACACGTAGTCTGGGAACTTCTCAGGATTCTGGCCGATTCGTTCCAGCATACTCGAGATCCAACGGCATGGGGATTTCTCTTCCACCGCCTGCTGAAACGTCTCTAGAGGTTGCCTTGACAGTGCGTCGGCCACCACGTTGAGTTTTCCTCTCCTATAGTGTACGTCGAATTGAAATTGCTGCAACTCCAGAGCCCAGCGTGCGATCCTGCCTGATGGACTCTTAATGGAGTTCAGCCATTTGAGCGCCATATGATCAGTTATGACGTCAAATTTGTAGCCCTCCAAATAGTATCTCAGCTTCCGTATCGACCATACTATGGCCAAACACTCTTTCTCGGTCGCCGAGTAGTTGATCTCGGCCTTCAGTAATTTGCGGCTGGCGTAGGCGATGACACTCTCCTGGCCCTCGATGCTCTGCGTTAAAATAGCGCCAAGCCCATGATCGCTGGCATCTGTCTGATGAACGAACTTCGCGGAAAAATCGGGACATGCGAGACAGGGGCCGTCGTCAGACTCTCCTTCAAGCGACTCAGGGCCTCCTCCTGTTCCGCATCCCACGACCATTTCCTCCCTTTCTTCAGCAACGCTGTCATTGGCTGCACCACCGCGGCGAAGTTTGGCACAAAGCGCCGATACCAAGATGCCATCCCTAGGCATTGGCGCAGCTCCTTCAAACTCGTCGGGGCCTCACTCTCCTTATCGCCTCCACTTTCTCGGGGTCTGTTCTTATACCCTCGTCGCTCACCACGTGCCCTAGGTACACCAGCTCCTTTTTAAAGAACGAGCACTTCCTTATATTCAGCCTCAGGTTGGCCACTCAGCCTCCCGAATACCTCCTGGAGATTAGCCATATGCTGCTGTTTCGTCGCGCCGATGACAATTATGTCATCAAGGTACGCAAACGCATGCGGCTCCATCTCCGGCCCGATGACTGTATCTAGGGCTCTCTGGAACGTAGCACACGCCGAGTGTAGGCCAAACGGCATCACTCTCCATTGATACAGGCCTCGACCAGGCACCGTAAACGCTGTAAACTGCTTGCTCTCCTCGGCCATCGGAATCTGCCAATACCCTTGTTTCAAATCCTGCGTCGATATGAAGCGTGCGTGCCTCAGTCGCTCCAGAATGTGATTGATTCTGGGGACTGGATATGCATCGGGTACAGAATGTGCATTCAATTGCCTGTAATCGATGCACATGCGCCATTGCGCTGTGAGGACTGCGAGACGGATCGATTGCGCCAGTCTGGAGGAGTTCCTCGACTTGGTCGTCAATCACCTTCTGCATGGCCGGATTTTTGGGGAAATAGCGCTGCTTTAGGTTCTTATCATCCTTCATGATGATCCGGTGTTCCGCTATGTGGGACACACCTTTGAGCCCGTCAAACAACGCCAATTCCTCCTCCAAAAATGCCTGCACGTCCGGTTCCAGTTCTGCCGATCCTGATTCCACCTTCTTCTCCGCCTTTATATCGGTGGATATCGTAGCTGGTGACGCCGTCGGGGTGCTCGGACGGGAATAACCCCCCACCGCCACCTCCGACTTCACCATGGCCACCACACCGCTCGCCTCTCGAGCCTGTCGATCCAAATTCTACGCACTCAGCACGTCCATGTCACTAGGCTTCGCGTTCTCCACACGCGGGCGCTCACTACTTTTCTGACCTAATCTCGCCTCTCCGCCTTGAGGCTCGGCACGCCGTCGGGCCCTTCTCCTGCCCTGTGCTGACGGTCTCGTCTCGTGTTCCATTCCCTCGATCACTCCCTGCCCGTCGCTATGGCCCGCTTGCCCATCAAGCGTTCCCTTCTTCTGCCGGGGGACGCCACCCGTTGGCTCCTCTACGGCGATGGCCCTAGCGTTGTCCTCAACTCGTGCCCTTTCTCTCGTCAACTCTAACTCCGCGTAACCGCACCGTAACGTTGTGCCGATTGCGCATAAAAAGTCCATCCCTAGGATTAGTTCATCCAGCATGGACACCATTATCAACAACGTCATCTCTACTTCTCGTCCCGCCAGCCCAACTCTCACTTTCAGCACCTGTTGAACCTCGCGGGTCGTTCCGTCGGCCAAAACTATCCGCGTTTGCGCCGCCTGCAACTCCCCGTACTCTTTTATCCACCTAGCACACTTCTCACTAACAAAACTCCTCGTAGCGCCCGTATCGACTGTGGCCGACACCTTTTTGGCCCCCACCTGACGGCCACTATCCGGCCGTCCTCGACGCCCAACGGACCATCTAATTCCGGGTTGTATGGTCGCCGGCGCCTACCGGATCCCGGTCCTGGTGGCGCCTCAGCGAGTTTCCCTGGTTGAGTCTCTGGCAACAATTCCTCGTGTCGATGCCTTTCGCACCACACATCCGGCAAAAATCCATTCGCGGGTTGGGACAAGTACGCGCAAAATACCCTTCGCCCGCGCACTTGTAACAGACTCGCTGACTATCGAATGTCGCAACCCGCTGCTGTCCGATCATCCGGTGGGTTGCTTCATCGCGTCGTTCTGAGGCCGGATTGGGGATTACTCCTCCACCCAGTGCCGTCGGAGTTGGTCGCGGGTCTGTGCGGAACGGGTTATATGACGCGCCGGGGCCACCACTCGGTTTGCTATGTTCGATTGGCGACCTATTGGTACCAGGCCGCCCGGACTGGGTGCTGCGCGTATACTCTAAATTCTGTCTGCACACTCTCTCATACTCGACTGCCATCTGGGTGAGTTGTGTCAGGTTGGAGAAGTCGTTCGGCCGGATGTACAGCCGATACTCCGGCTCGACGTTCTCTTACACCCGGTGCAACTCTCTGGCGGCATTATACCCAGCATGATGCATGAGTACGCGCAAATCGATTAGAAAGTTTTTGAAATTTTCCCCCCTTCGCTGCAACCGGCCCCTAATCTGATCCTCCAGATTCTCAAAATACCTGGGCGGCAAGAAAAACTCCAGGAAGCCCGACTTGAATGTTGCCCACGCTACATCTCGAAGGCGGCTGGTCACGAACCAGCGTGCGGCGTTGTCTGTCAGCACTTCATCCATGGCGCGAAGCAGCCTATCCAGGTCTATGCCATAGGATATCGCGCGCTCCTCAAGTGCCTCCAGAAACGCCAGAGGGTCACCTTGCCCGTCGAAACGCAGGCCCCATTTCCTAACTTGTTCTGGCACGATGATCCGCTCCCTCGGGTCCCATTGTAACCGCGGCGCTGGGGTCTCGGCAACGACGATGGGATGAGTACCAGATGGACTCCCCTCTACGCCGCTGCACCTGCCTCCGGTTCCTAATTCCCCTGGTCTGCTAATCGCTTCTGCTCTGCAGGCCTGCATTTCGGTCACGAAACGCGGCTGACCGGCTAGGCCACTCAAATCCCCTTCCAATTTGTAGCGCCCGCTCGAGCCCAGGCCACCGACGTTTGAGCATCTAGCACTTTGGCAAACTGTGCCTCCAACTCGGCAAAGCGTGCCCAAGTTTCGGCACTATGTTCCGTATCCTTTATAAAAGTCGCCAACCGTCGGCGCAGGTCGTCTACCTTGCCTTCTTTATCAAGCCCAAATTCTGTGGCGATCCCCTCTAGCTCCTCTTTACGGCGATGATATACCCATCGCACTCCTACACCAGGGTTCTTACACTTATGTGAATCCATTTCTATTGTTATGTCTCGTCACTCCTTATACACCTAATGACTAATAGCCAGCCACACAAAAAAAAACTCTGTGGCCTGAGTACCCCTACTCACTCGTTTTGCGCGTGTATTTTTCGTCTCTCTATGTTGATCCCGTTACTTTTTACTGTCGCTTCTTTCGGCAGCCTCGGGACAGAGGTACAGTCTCGCTCACTGTCTAATTTATTTTCGCGCACCGAATTGTCCGCTGCATGCGCACCGTTATTTCGGCCTGTTATCCCTTGCGCGTTGTTGTAGATCGTTTTCGTTGCGAGCTAGATGTCTGCACAACGAAAACCGAATTGCCCTGCGCAATAAAACCAACTACGCGCGCGCCGTTATTCAGGCGCCATTGCCTACTAGTGAGTTGTTGTTGTGCGTTTTGCTTGTTCGTTTTGGCTGTGCACTGCGCGACAAAAACCAAACTACACTGCGCAACAAAATTTTCGACCCAACGACTATTACGTTGTCCAAACGATTCCTAAGTGGATTTCTACTCTTTGTGGCACTTTGGTGGGGCTTTATGTCACCAATATGTCACTCCCCGCTACGCCCCTCACGTCCCTGCTCGGGCGCCACTTGTAAAGAAGTTTCTTGGCCGGGTACAAATCTCAGTCTAGCCAAGGTTCTGTTCACAAGAATATTTGTAAATCGCTGGGGTACTGAAGGACGGGGTTCGTAGACAAACCAAATACACAATTCCTACCGGCTAAACTACCCTACACAATTTACGCCTAATGATGACCGGGCAAAAGCCGCAGACACACACTGCCTACTAGCGGCCGGGCAAGAGCCACAGACACACTCTGCCTACTAGTGGCCGGGCAAAAACCTCAGTCACGGCGTACCTACTAGCGGCCGGGCAAAAGCCTCAGTCGCATTATACCCACTAGTGGCCGCGCCGACGCCTCGATCACACTCTGACTCCCTCACACTCACAAGCCTTACGCGAACAACTGCCACTCGCACCTTTCCACTTGCACTTTTGCCGCCGGAACACACTACTCTACTTGTCACTATGCGGGGTAGGGGGTTAGATTATTTATAAAGCAGTGAGTGAGTTTAATAAGCATTTATTACATTAACTTCAAACTATTAGTTAGGTTATCACTAAGGAACGTAAGGCAAAAGGTGCTTACTTAACCGTCACCCCTTCTTGCAGTTCCGTTATCCTCTTGCTGTCTCGATTATCTCTATCACTTTTTCTCTACGCGCACTTTTTACTTCGATCCACTCTGGAAGTCAAACTCACACTTCTCTGTTCGCTTCAAGGGTCGAACTCACACTCCTCTGTTCGCTTCAAGGGTCGAACTCACACTTCCGAGCTCCTCGCGACCAAGTCGCGCGCTAGCCTCGGTCGTTTTTCGAGCTTTCGAGCTTTCGCGCTCGCGAGAGACACGCTCTAGTGGCGAGATCAGACGGCCGCTCAACACTGCAGGCTTGCAGTGGCCCAGGCCGTTGGATTCAAATTCAAATCTAAATGTTAACGACTTGCGATCGGTGCTCCTTGCACAAAACATTAATCAGAAACATAATCATAATTATAATAATCATAATTATATAAACAGCTTATGACATACAACTTAATAAAAGAGGTAATTATTGTTAGGAGATCCGGGAGAACTCTCCCCACATCTTGAGCGAGAGTTTTATAATACTTCAAATAGTTTCCTATAATTTGATCAAAATCGGAACACATAGGAGCAATCAGACAAAAATTAAGTTTTGTATAAAAAACATTGCTGCTGGGGTATATAGCTTCGGCACCCGAAGTTCTTTCTTGTCTTTGGAAAGCCCTGGTTGTTACAGGTATCGTTAGCGTTTCATTCAGCGCAAATGATAAATTACACATAATGTGTAAGTTGCTAAAAGACAAGTGCAGCTCCACCAGTAGATATATTGTCAGATATCAGAAAATAGGACCTACTAGTCAAATGTGATTCAGATATGAGCATGACATCCACGCAACGATGGAAGTGTATGTTTGCATACCAGATTCCTATACGCAGAGGAATCAATTTGCACCTAGATTGGCGTGAGTGCTACGTATCAGATCGGATTCTTGGAGAGCGATTTGAGGGGCGTTTAAAAAACGACACAAATCAATGCTCAAGGTTGACCTGAAATGACTTTCTGTAGTCATCAGATTCCTTATTCCATTGAAACTGAGAATTCATATGGATATTGAGTTGACTGACCGCGTAAACGAGTTGTTCCATTCGCTCAAACATTGGGTCGATTTTGACTGTGGCTCACTTAGGATGGTCATTGCGGGATTCCCGCAGAGGTCGTAGATTCCGTTTCCATTTTTCAGCTGGAAAGACTTTCTTATTGGAAGTCAGAGTCAGGAATGTCCGCCGGTAAAAGTACAAAAGTAAATGATGGATGGTTGTCGAGCGGGGCTTGGGGCGCTTTAATTATTGCCTTCTTTGCTTTTTGTAGAGACAACCTTCATAGCACACAGAATCAAAAACCTTAGTACTAAAATCATTGCAGAAGCTAAGCTGATATATTAAGAATTTCTGAGCACATTCACAGAAGTTGAAACGATTTTAAATTTACATCCGATAGGACCTTTGTCTGACGATCAAAACGATGGAGCATGCTTGACACCAGCACATTAACTTATTGATTCGCCACTTTTCGCAGCACACGATGAGTAACTCGACCCGCTAGATTACAACCAGCCGAAGTTGCGCTATCTAATGCGAAAGAAGCGAGTCTTCATTCTGAAGCAGCAGTTTTGGCTTTTACGTCCGCGTGATTACTTACATATGCTGCAGAACAGAACCAAATGGACGTGTCCTCAGCCCAGCACTAATATCGGCCAATTAGTCTTAATATATCAGGACAAAAAACCGGAACACTGGAAACTCGCACGAGTGACTGCTGCCAATGCTGGACATTATATATACCCAAACCATAATTGTTAACAATGGGCAATAGCCTAGAAAACGACATCAAATTACGCTTACCGCAATTGAGATTTAATAATAAGATCAAGATCATTTTGCAACCTTTGACTATATAAGACATCGGTCGACGATAGACAAGGATTCACATCATCAGCATATATCCGCACCCAACAGTGACTTATGGCAGAAGGAAGATCATTGAGTGACGTGAATAACAAGGACCCAAGATAAATTTCTTGGGTTCTTCTGAAAGTAACTTGAACAGACTTAGAGACTAAGCCTCTTTCACTTTAGAGATCCAAAGAATTAAAATATGTGGGAATCCCAGAAGATTAAGTATGTTTAATAAAAAGAGTGATTAACAGACTTAAAACTCCCTTAATGACAAGATAAATAAATTCCAATAAGTTAGTTATTAAATCTGTAAAGACTTGAACATTTGGCGAGTTACAAACAGAAACAGATTATGTTCCTACAAATCCTATGCGCATATAGCTGACATGAGAATCTTGACTAGCACTATCTCTAATTTGACATGTGATCTATACCAAGGGACGCAGCGCAACAAAAGTTATAGGTCACACCTGGTATGCACCTGTGGGAACATGACAAGAATTTACTTAAGGATAATATTTTAGCATTCTCAAGAACCATTTTCAAGAGGTCATAGTTTTCATGTTTATTTGCGGTGCAGGTGTATTTTTGTATGTTTAAGTGTACGTGTATAATTTCTTATTATATTTTTTTGTGTGCACATCTTTGAACAGTTAGTGGAGAAGATATAAATTTCTCAAAAGTCTTAGGAACAGCAGACAAATTAGAAATACCTCCATAGTTCTCAAGACTCAAACTTGCTTTTTTCATTGAAATGATTGTTTCCAAATGTTAGGAAACGAGCAAAGCTCCTCTAACAGTTTAAATATGATTTATAATGGCTTGAAAAATCCATCGACACACTACCTAAGCACGCAGTCTGGAAATCAGCTAAACATCCGGGCTAAAGATCCTTTAGATCACGTAGAAGCGAACTTTCAGTGATCAAGAGCCCAAGAATTCAATTAAAGTTATTTACATGATAACCATAAGGCAGATAGGCAATAGACTGATCTGTTTCAGCTGTCAGGTTGCCGAAAAATTTGGTTGATAGAATTGGTGTTGACGGCCCACGCTTAACATTAACGAAGGTGTGAAACCTTTTAGCGTCCAGCTGAAACTATACACATCAGCGTCTTAGTTAATTATTTTATCATTGTATATTTAGTACATTGATATTGGATCGAGGAAGCAAATAGCGAGATAAATTAAATGGATTTCTTCCAGATTTCTTGAACTTCTTGTACACTCTCTTTTTCAAGATAATTAATTCCTGTGTGAACCAAACGGGTTTATTAGCCCTACGTGGGTTGCAAAACGGGACAAATGTATCAAATAATAAATTAATGATGTACACTAAAAATGTTAATTGCACCGTCCATGTCTCTACACCAGTCAGTCTGAGATTAGAACTGAGTTAGTTTAGTAAAATCGGTATTCCGAAATTGACGAACACACTATGAAGGTTTACTACCAGGGTTTAATACCCTGGGCTTAACACCCAGCAATATTAAAATTGCCAACAACTACAAGTAAATCACAATCCGAAAGCATAGAGGAGACAAAATTTATAGCAGAGAAATGCAATGACTCGATATTATAGCAACAAATTTATTATCTATAGAGCTATCAGTTATTACTACCTCCGAAGTCAAATCACCGTCAACAGCAACAAGAACACTTCCACGATATTGTCTATAAATGGAGAATTTGTTGGATAGAATTTACGAATTAAGGATGTCAGGCCTTAGCCTTGTTCCAGAAAGGGTACCGACATGATTAGGAAAAGTTTGTCTACTTAGGTAACTATTACTGAGTATACTGCAAAGACCTCTTACATTCTGATGCCAAGTGGGAGGGAGGATATTGTTTGCACTTCCAGCGAAATATGGGCTTTCGATTTGGCTGAATAATGAATAGCATTGAATTCATCAAAGATTGCAGCATTGGAAAGCTTAGAAACAAAGATCTGTTTTTTTTGTGAAACATCCACAAGGGCATTATTAACACTCGTAATAGTAGTATCCAATGGAGCCATAGCATTGTTTGTTTGACTAATTGATTCTGCCGCTATATTACCACTAGTATATACAAGAATCTCCGAATCGGGAAATTCATCGGAGTCACAAGGTAGCACATCCATGGGTAAAATGTTGTTCTTGTCACTTCTGACTGCAATTATTGGAGATGGGGTTGAGAAATGTATCAATTTTTACTAGTAGCGGATGTGGGCGATATGTTTCTAGGGATAGAATTTTCTTATAAGCCAATAGATTGCTTGAAAATTCACATCTTCCGTTTAGGAGACTTATTAAAAGATTCATACGTTTGAACTAGTTTTCCAACCATCCAAAAGTTTGTAAATCAATCGAAAATATACCCAAAGCCTTTAGTAGTCGTCGTTCAAAAACCCAAAGGATAGCGGAAATTCTCGAACTGAACCCTCCACGAGAGTGGTGGACGGGCAATGGACACTGTGTTTACCTCGGCGTAAACGGGTAATACCATGTGTCACTTGCGCACTTGTAAGTCAGGCAGTGCAATGTCTAGCAGAGGCTGACACAGTAGACTCCGATGGCTTCGACGCGACGGGGGTACTAAGATCACAGCCTTAGTTCAGAGATGCCTAGCTGAGTCGGACACAGATCCCAGTGAATATACAGCTACTGCCTCAAACAACAGGTCCGGTACCGTAGTCGATGCAGTCTCGGACCTAGATAGCGAAGAACGCCTCCTTCAGTCGCCGGACAAACCCTTGGGCACCAGCCTCGCACGCAAGGAAGGGTCCAACACGAAGTCAAAGGATGGACTGTAGGCGAAGGCACAATACAAAGATGCGTTGAGGATCCAAGCCAGAGTGACGGGCAAGGAGGTTCTCACTTTCGAAGAAAATTAGTCCCTTGCCTGGGCAGACAGCAGAGTCAAGGAGAGTCGGGAGCATTTTGCATCAAGACCCCAGCACGCAACTAAGGGTGGTCACTTCACCAATCGTGTGAAGGAGCTTGCCGCCAAAAAGCGACAGCGCTCCACTGAGAGTGCAAAGACCGGAACCCCCGCTGGTTGTAACGAACACACGAAGTGATGTCTCGGCATTACACTCTGTCTACTCTTGGGTCGGCCTATCTCAGGGAAAAGTGGCGTGGGTTTTTGTATTGCCTTGAACAACCGCGTTACTATAATAAAAATTCGTAGACAGAAATAGGGAAAGGTGAACGGAAAATCAAACCAATCGGTTATGAGGCGGACGTGGAGATAGAGTACCTATGAAGAATTGGAGAAGTAAGATGGTATTGTTCTCCTTCTATACCCTCCCTACCTGTAGAATCAATACGAAAACTTTACTGATTCTACCCTCAACATGTCTGCGGGACTAAATGCGTAAGGTGCCCTTAAAGCAACAACAAAATTAATTCATATTCAAGCGGTCTCTTATTCACAATAATTCAAGATATTTAGAAGCAAAAGTAATACAATTCATGGCTTACGTCTAATAATTATGATTAATTTTAAATTTTGAAATTTCCAAATCTTACAAGTTTTATCGAATGATTAAATTACAAAAACAACTCGTTAATAAAGAGGGATACATTTGAATTTAATAAGAAATAAGCAACAACGATCGTCAAACACACACACTATTTCGATGTAAACGAATGTAAACAATTCAAAAATTCATAACTGTGCGTTCCTTGCAAAATGACAAAAGCTCTTTTGGCTTACGCATGATTTGCGCGCATGTGATCACCAATATCAAAGCTTTTCTGCAAACGAATGTGGTGTACACCGGTGTATGTTTTGACGCTCACTGTTCAGTTTTAGAGTTGTTGTGATTTGCCTTCAATATCCGCACATACTTTTTCACTCGGCTATGCCGTACTTACGACTTGATCCAGTCCATCAATTCAGCAGGCCTGTTGATGTTGATGTTACTGTGGGCTTTAGAAAATAATCAAGTGTATGTGCAACCAATGAAAGCAAAGCGCAAAACTATAAAAAACAGTGGAAGAAAATGAATAAGTAAAAAAATCTAATTTTATTTAAATTTCATAATGAACTTTTTCCATGGATACTATTATTGTTTTATACGCTGCAAGTTTGCAGCCGATGATAAGGGTCTTCGTCTACTTCCTCCGATTAGGCTGCACCACCAACCTCAGGGACCAAAAATGTTAGGTTGAATCTATCACATGTGGATAGTCCAAGAAGGCACCAATCCACTTGAAAATAGGGGTGTGCGCTGGATTGCCAAGCGCTAAACAGGCATCTATCCGCCGTCCACGTACTTTTAGTTTACTTGGCGGTTGGCAAGGTCAAGCGTCAGAGCAGCTGCGGCACATGGCCGAAGCCGGGCTTTGGCTTAGAGTTGGTTATGAGGTGCGGCCTTTTGATATTAAAATCTGCCACGCACCAAAATCTCCTGGTTGACACACCCGACACAGATAGCACAAGCACCCCTGTGTGAAGATAAACACTTTTATACACAGGTCACTGTCACTGGTATTATGCTTACCCTGTGTGAGGTTAAATCCAACCAAACAAAAAAAATCGTCGATATAAAGCCAAAATATCCACGGCACTTTGTTGTAAAGTATGCGGGATCAGTTAAGGGAATGTATCCGCTCAAACAAGAGTTTTTCAAAAGAATGGCACGCATGTGCAAAGCGGAAGTCTAATTGGAGCAGAAAAAGGCTCTAATTTGACAAGTGTCAATCTTTTGTCAATTGCATTAGCTGCTCAGTGCAACGCTGCGAATAAAAGCTTTCTCAAGCTTGGCTTTATGCGTAAAAGCTTCCTAAGCTGCATCAGCTGCTCAAGTGCAACGATGCTAATAAAAGCTTTCTCAAGCTTGGCCTTATGCATAAAAGCTTCCTAAGCTGCATCAGCTGCTCAAGTGCAACGATGCTAATAAAAGTTTTCTCAAGCTTGCCTTTATGCATAAAAGCTTTCCAGCTGCATCAGCTGCTTCCTTATGAGTAGTAGTGGCAAGAAAAAGTATACACCTATTGCCATTAATTTATTCGCTCCCTCACAAGGTAAACGGCAAATGCTGAAGGCGAATGTGAGGCATCCCAAGCCAAACACTGCAAAGGCGAGAGACGGTCAAGAGATCCTTGATTGTGGCAGCCATCGACCGGAGCAACCCGATGACGAACGAGCAGTAGAAGACGGTGGAGATGAAGCTGCTCGAGGAGTTATTTGAGAGGATGGAGGCCCTACCAGATTCCCTGATGCCCACAGTTGATGAGGCGGGGTGGCTGCTCCGGCACTCCATGACCTGTGGGACGGGGCCAAGCTGGAGGTAGTCGACAGAACACTGATTCCGTCGAAGCCGAAGGTACTCAACCCCAGAGTCGACGTCCCAGATATGGCGTTGAGACTACTCAGCACACAGAATCCCGACGTGCCAACGACGTGGAAGGTGTTACAGATTGCCGAGCCGCTGCCTCAGAGCAGCAAACAAAAACAGAGGTGGGGAGGTGGAAAATGATCTCGGCCTAGAAGCTGTGACTACCCTGGCTCTAAACCTGACAGACGCAACAAGCGACGGTGGCACGATGTCGAAATCGACCCCATGAACCCGAGAAACCAGCAACCAGCATTACAGTTCAACGTCCTTCAGCTGACCACAAATATATTAGCTTTAACGTGGAGTTTAACTACCGAATGCCTTTGAAATTATACAGGAACATCAACTGGGAGCGTGTCAAAAAGTTGACAGAGAAGAAACTCGGTAGACCAACGAAAATTATGAGTGAGGCCGAAATAGAAGAATCTATAGAGAATTAAATGATCCAACTCCTCAGAGCTTACCGCTCTTCTTGTAGGCCCACACGGACTAAGGCAAAGCCAGACAACCATGGTGGAGTCTTGAGCTTGCCGTGCTTAGACGTGAAGTCAGGGAATTTTTCAAGTTAGCTAATGCAGCTGACCATGACATGATCTGGAGGGAATTCAAACACAGACTTAAGGACTTTAAAAAGGAAGTACGAAGAGAAAAGAGGTTCTCTAAGAAGAACTTCTGCTCTACGATCGACTCAGTCAACCAACCACGCCGAGCCCTCTGCGGAATGACAATGGAGATTGGACCGAAAGCAGCAAGAAAACACTGAATGTGCTCATGGAGCCTGTGAGTCGCTCCCAAAACCAACGAATAAGACCCGCATATACGCAAGAATAAATAGTAACGGTACGGAAGATTGACTTGGCGATCATTTTTTTTGCTGGCTACAAATCGCCTGGACTAGACGTTATATTTCTAGCCATGTTACAGATGACGAAATCCCAAGTCATACCGTGGCTTGAGGAAATATTCATGAGTTGTCTGAATTTGCACTACGTGCCTGTTCGTTGGAGAATAGCGAGAATTGTATTCTTGTCGGAATCAGGCATGAGCAACCATCTGTATCCAAGGGATTACAGGCCGACTAGCTTAACTTCCTTCCTCCTCAAAATACTCGAGAAGATAATCGAATTAAGCATAGCGATAGGTGCAAACCACATCAACACGCCTACACAAAAGGGAAATCGATAGAAGCCGTCTCAGGCGCACTTAACAATGTATCCAAGCCCGCAATCCTCGAAGGACTGCGTGCAACGAACACCACAGCGGCAATCGACCTTTGGATAGACAACCTTCTGAGTTGTAGACGGGTCCAGGCCGAGGGGGGCCCAACAATAAAAATAAAAAAGGCGCAGGTTGAGGTTGAGTAGGCTTTAATTATATATAATTAATTAAAATTATATGTGATTTTAGGTTAGTGGCAAGAAGCCTAAAATATTTGTGTAGACTTGCTAGAGCGCTGTTCAGCCAGAGCAAAAGATCTAGTGTGAAGAGCGAATGCACGTGGTAGGATTGGCCTAGACGTGAATCGAAAATCACGAGTAGAGCATCAGTTAAGAACCGTTGGCGCATACAGTGCAACAGGGCACGCGTAGAAATAACCGTAAGAGACGTGACTAAAGATAGTTTAACCTAACAAAGCGATTTTTTCTACTTTTTGGACGTTGATGTACCAACACGGGCAGTACATTCAAAAAGCCTAACGACACCAACCACGAGCTTGTCCACGCTCGGATCAAAGCAAAATGCAACGCACCTCCTGCCCAACCGACATAGGGGCGCGCCGCATATCGTGTGGTAACGACGGTTGTAGACAGATAAATAAGAACAAACTAAATAAGAAACTACATACATTAAAACAATAGACAAAAAACTATAGATTACACAGATAACATAAAAATGAAGTTCTGAGTAAGGATGTAGAATAAGTATTACATATTAGATGATAAAGGTTGTTAAATTTAGAACATAGAATACGAAAAGGGTTATGGATAGCATAATTAGTATTACTGATTTTAAGAGAAAGATGAAAAAAGTTTATAGAATTTCTGATCGGAACTGCAAAACTAATTTGACTGATTAACTCAGAAGAATCAACTTCCCCATTAATTAGTTTGTGTAAGATAAGAAGGCGACCGAGTATTAAGATTCCAGTTAAGACTCCGGAGTGTAAAGAGCAGAAATTGTATTAGTATCCATTCTATTCTATCCTGATGAACTTTATATTGGGGACACCAATTACAAGACCCATATTCAAGAATAGATCGAACAAGAAGAGTATAATGAGTTATAGTAATGTAGCGATCGTAAAATTCTTAAGACCACCGCTTAATGATACCCAGGACGCCAAAGGCACGATAAGCGGAGGAAGCGGTGCTTTTCAAACCTAAGCTAGGGATCTAAATGAATACCCAAACCATCAAGTGACAAATTCGAACAAGCGGTTTATCATTAAGAATATAATTATTTAAAAATGGCATTTGCCTATAAATTTAATAAAATTACGTTACACTTAACACAAATAAGATTTAATAAATTTACCCGACACTGTCAAATCAGTTTGCAACCCTTGACCAGATAGAAAATCTGTAGATGACAGACATAATTTAACATTATCGGCATACATCAGCACCCGAGAGTGATTCATGACAGAAGGAATGTCATTGATGAATAACGTAAATAATAAGAGGCCAAGATGACTTCGCAAGAGACGAAGCCTTTGAATTAAAACTTTTTGGTTCTAAGAGTTATGTAGTCAGAGATCCAAAGAATTAAGTTATTTGGAAATCCGAGAAGATGAAGTTTGTGAAGTGAAAGAGAATGATTAACAGAGTCAAAAGCCTTACTGAAATCAGTGTAAATAACAACTGATTGCATTTAAGATGGAAATCCCTTAATGACAAGAGAAGTAAATTCCAATAGGTTAGTGGTAGTAGATCTATATTTCACAAGCAGTGTGAAATTATGGATCTACACAGATGTTGAAGTTGAGAAGTTACTAATTTCTCAAAAATGTTAGGAATAGCAGACAACTTAGAAATACCTCTATAGTTCTCGACGTTAGACTTGTTTCCAGATGGTAGAGCACAACTCCACGGACAGTTTAAAAATAATAAATAATGGCTTTAAAATACACCCAACTCTTTTTTACACGGTTTCTTTTTACACGGATTTGAAGTTACACGGTTGAAAAAAATTGTTTGTAAAACATTTTTAATCTAGTACTGAGAACCATAATAGCAATAACGACGAGGAGACCGAAATATGTCAACTAAGTGCTAGTTTAATTGATGATGGTCTAAGATTTGGTAAAAGTATGGTGAATCATTTTTTAAAAGATGATCCTAATATGGAACGTGCCCTAAAATTCGAACGAGATATTAATAATTGTATTGCTGGGTATAAATAGTTGTATAAAGAACTTGAAAAACCAAAAGTTCAACCTTCTATAAAAGATTTTTTAATAAAAAAGTCGACGGCGCAAGACCTTTGGGAAAGTAGTCCAACAGTTCAAAACTATATTACCGGACGAAAGTCACCATTGGATAATTTGATGGATATCTCCAGTGATGATACCGACTTTGGCCCGTTTCGTCGCAAACAATTGGGCTTGTTATCAAGTAGCGACGAATAATTATGTAGCTATGTAAATATTTTTTCTTTATTTCTATTCTAATTTTTCTGTTCTTAATTCTGGATTAACAGATTTCTTTTGTTTTTTGCGTGCTCTACCAATTTTTCACCTGTATGAATTATGTATTGTAAGTTTTAATACTCAATAAAATGCCATATGAACATACACTTTGTATGCACATCTGAAATTTTATAGTTTTCAAAATTTTTTACACGGTTTTTCGAAGTAAATATTGTTCTTTATTTCATCTTACACGGTTTTCAGATGACATGGAACGTATCCCCCATTTTACTATAGGAAACGCCTCTTTTTTTACACGGTTTTTTATACTATGTTCCCGAAGGGAAAATAGTATATTTGGTTTGCGAATTGTCCGTCTGGCAACCAAACTTGGTACACCTGTTGGTGTATACCGTCAATTTATGAAGTGTCGAGATCGACCACCCACCACCAATTTGGGGAAAACCTGTATCTTCCCCATTTTTAAAGATATAGTCACCAATTTGGCATACAGACTAATGTTACGATTCCCGACACATCTGCATCAAAAAAATTTTTACCGTGTTAAAAAAAAATTGGGTGTACCTTCAGCACAGTACCTAAGCACACAGCTTGATACTCCATCAGGTCCCGATGAAAATACGGGCTTAATGGCCTTTAAATCACGTAGAAGCGAACTATCAGTGAATAAAGGCCCGGAAATGCAAGAGGAGCTATTTACTTGATAAGGATAAGGTAAAACCATTTGATAAGGTTGTGAACTACAGGTCGTTTGAAAAAACTCGGCAAAACGATCGGCGATAGCCTATTCTGAGTCAGCTGTCTTTTTTTTTTTTCCAAAAATACAGTTGATGGAAGAGTTTATGACCTACGCTTCGCATTAACGAAGTTATAAAACCTTCTAGGCTCCCGCTGAAATTGTAACTTACAGCTTCTAAGGTAGTTATTATGGCAATGTGTATTAAGTACAGAGAAGCTAGATTGGGCAAACAAATAGCGAGAGAAATAAAATAAGGAGTCAGATTCCTTCAACTTCTCTTACAATCTCGACTTTCTTTTATTTCATTTTAAGCCACACAGGCTTGTTAGATCTACGTGGTTTTACCAACGGGACACAAGTTTCAAATAATGAGTTTAAAGTAGAGTACAAAAATGAAATTGCTCCATCCTTATCTCTACACAAGTAAAGCTGGGACCAGTCAGTTTGGGATAGAAGCTGAGCGAGTTTAGTAAAATCGGTTTTCCGAAATTGACGATTTCGTTCTGCAGGTTTACTATCTGCGCTTAGCACCCTGGCAGATAAGTCAATCAACACCTCCAAAGTTTGGTGATAAGGATCTTCAGAAGGATATAGGGTCAGTACGGGAGACAGATAAGAAGGAGGAATCCCCTACAAAAATAAGATGAAGCATTTTATATACAGAATTTGGGATACCATTGATTTGATACAATGCCATCCCAAGTAAATTGTCAATAAAATCGTGCTGAGATGTGGGAGTCAACACGCTGGAGGCGCTACAAGAAAGTCACGATCAGCAACCATAGAGGAGACAAGTTGTATAGCAGAATCATGCAAATAATATAATGAAAAGAGCGGCTATCTTCGGGTGCCGAAGCTATATACCATAGCAGCAATGTTTTTTATACAAAACTTAATTTTTGTCTGATTGGTGTGTGTGTTCCGATTTTGATCAAATTATAGGAAACTGTTTGAAGAATTATTTGACTCTCACTTAGTTTGGATGAAATATTTGTATAAACAAAATGTTTGATATAGTGATATCGTGGTCTGATTTTGACCAAATTTGGCCAGATTGTATAAACTGTCTAGAAACTCGGCTTGGGAAAGTTTGGTATGGATACATCAATAAACAAAAAAGTTTTTCATATAAAAACATATTTGTCGATCGATTATTCCTATGGCAGCTATATGTTATAGTGGTCTGATCTGGCCGGTTCTGACATATGTACTGCCTGCAGCAAAAGAAGGGTCTGTGCCAAGTTTCATTACGATAGCTTTAAAACAGAGAGACTAGTTCGCATAGAAACAGACGGACAGACGGACATGGCTGTATCGACTTGGCTATTCATGCTGATTCAGAATATTATACTTTGTTGTGTCACAAATGTCTCCTTCGGTCCATTACACATTTCGAGACAAAATACAAAATACAAAATACAAAATACATAATATTGAAATACACAATTTTACAGCAACAAATTCAATATCTATAGAACTATCGGTTATTACTATCTCTGAAGATAAATAAGCATCACCAGCAACAAGAACACCACCACCGCGAAGAGGAGTGTGGTCTTTTCTATAAATGGAAAATTTGTTAGACAGGATTTGATTTGACAGAATTGAGGATGTTGGGCCTTAACCAAGTTTCAGAAAAAGCAACGACTTGGAAAGGAAAAGTTCGGCTATTTAGGTAAAAATTACTAAGTTTACTACAAAGACCTCTTACATTCTGATAGCCAAGTGAGAAAAAGTGGAAGGTTGTTAGTATTTGGCACTATCAGAGATGACAAGAGGTGGATTAGAACTATCAGTTCTAGAACTAGAACTAGAACTACAAGGAAGTGAAACCAGAGGCCGATTTTTCTTTTTAGCAGTATATTCTTTACTAGCAGGTAAAACGCCAGCGTTGCCTGTCGAAATATTTAGATTAAAATGCATTATGTTGAATTGACTACTTTCGTCAACCGTAAGAAATACAAAAAAATCACAGATTTCCCTCCCGTGGGGGTAGGAAACTATATAGTTGAGCCACGTGACTAATGTTTTTTGTGTAGCGCTATGAAAATGTCTTTAAAGCCGATCTAACTAAACAAATAATTCTACCCATTTTTCCTTGACTTCAATTTCCCGCCCGAGGTGACGCGCAGTGGGTTTTCCAAAATAATTTGGCATTTGAAAACCAATTCAACGAATCATATTAAAACTCTAGACTAAAGCTTTCCAACTATTTTTCGCCCATTGCATTGCTCGCAAAGTACCGAGGTTTTTTTTTTATATATTTGGAAATTGTTATGAAGCTGAATTCCAGACTTCACCCCTTTCGTACCGTGGGCGTGCATTTTTCAAAACCGGTAGCACATGTGTCGAATTATTTAATGTGAGGTGCTTGGAAAATTAGTTTCAAAATAATTGGATGATAAACAGAAATGTTTGAAAATGAGCTTGAAGTCAATCGGATGATAATCAAAAAAGTTGCATACAACAGTTCTCCGCGAATTTTCCGAACTTGGGGGCAGATTTTCCAAAATCTTTGACCACCACATCTATTCTGTGTTTGTGTAGAGATTTGAAAATGAGTTTAAAGCCAATCGCATGAAAATTAAAAATGTCGAATGCCAGAGTTTTCCACCGATTTTCCGACCATAGGGCTGAATTTCCCAAGATCGCTGATAACCGTGTCGAATTATTTTACGTGAAGCGCTTAGAAAATTAATTTCAAGGTGATCGGAATCGGTGGATCGGTGGATTTTCCAAAATCGGTGTAATATATCTCAAATGAATTATTGTGTAGATCTTTGAAAATTAGTTTGAAGCCGATTGGATGGTAAACAAAAAAGTTTCATACAACAGATTTCCTCGATTTTCCACGCTTGTGGGTAGAATTTTCCAAAATCCCGTCTAAGTGTGCACTTTCACCATAGATGGAACCTAATGTGAAAATGTCAGCCAATCAGTCAGTCAGTCAGCACGAACTCTTTTATATATATAGATTAACTAAGTGGTCAGGCCAGAATTGCTTGCAACAAATATTGTTGAAATGTTTTAAACGACCGTAATATGGACTTTTGACTTGGCCATACCCGACTACGAAACTCCCTGTACCCAGGTCTAAAACATTCAATCACATCTACGTCCACTTACACATACACAAAGACGCACGCACACAGGCGGCAAAAGCGACAGTGCAAGCGACAGCGCAAGCGAGGCATTTTAATTGGTGGTTGTGCTTCTTCTTCCCCCTCTCGCTGCATTACTGAATCTTCTTTCGTGAATAACTTCCGTGTTTATTATCCGATCGACTTGAAATTTGGACAGTAGATTAAGAGAGGCTAAAGTATTGTACATGCCAAATCTAAGACCTATATCTTGTAAATTGTTCCTGTAAAACGTTTTTATTAAATTGCCGGGAAACGGGGGGAGATATCTGATATTGAAAACAAACTTGATCTGCGTATGCTATACAGGTACCTACATTTTAAATCTGTAGCTCTTATAGTTGCTGAGATCGACGCGTTCATACAGATGGACAGACGGACATGCCAAATCGAAATCTCTTTTGATACTGATCAGGAATATATATACTTTATAGGGTCGGAGATGTCTCCTTCTGCCTGTTACATACATTTGCACAGATTTAGTACCCTCTTTTTACCCATTTCATGGGTACAGGGAGTAAAAATTAAAATACGAAAAAATAAAATGAGAAAAAAAACAACTTTAGGGCTTAATTTGTTGACGCTGATTTGTACTTACGCACAACACCAATAAAAAATCAGCACAACGGAATACAAATCAAAGAGAGGAACCGTAACCAACACCAACGTTAGAAGCGCGCGAGAGCGTAGAGAACGCGAATTAGTAACAATACAAAAAACAAAGTGTAATCAAGACGCGACCGCACAAATCAACCACCAGCTTGCTTGTGCTGCTGTTTGTTGTTGTATTTGAACAAATTTAGTAATGTTATATGTAATTAATTTCAATGAAATGTCCAACAATGTGTTCCACACAACAGATGCATAATACACGCCTCAAGAACAAAATAACACAAGTTATCACTTGATATCTCGAGGAAAAACAACATACAACAATACGCAAGATAAAAATACTTCCGTTGCGAACTAATCTAACCACTAAAGTAGAGCGAGGTGTATCCCGCCGTCCGTGTGAGTAATCCCGGCATTTTACGAAACTAACCACTAACGTAGTGCGAGGTGCATCCCGCCGTCCGTGTGAGAAATCCCAGCATTTTTCTAATCTGATCACTAACATAGAGCGAGGTGCATCCCGCCGTCCGAGTGAGTAATCCCGGCATTGATAAGACTAATTGTACTGCAAAGCAGGGTTTAACCTGCTGCTTTTGCGAGTAATCCCGGGCACCGTAGAGTGGTAGTTTTGGTAAACCATTTGACCGGTAGAGCGCAAGCGGTAAGATCCTGGTCGGCTCCTGGTCACTTATCTCGTACAGAGTTCCAGAGCATCTTCAATCTCGCTATATCCTATCGCTCCCACGAAAGGTCTGTAGGACGCTGCTAGGTGTTCTAACGGAACACTGTATGACAGCTACCCATGCGATGAAGCTTGGCATCACAAATGACGAAAACTGCAAGAAGTGCAGGGAGCCGGGGGTATCCGAAACCCTGGAACACCTCCTATGTTCTTTCCCAGCGCTCATGAGAAGCAGACTCAACCATCTGGAATCCAACACCTTCACTTCCCTGGAGAATTTTTGGAGAACACCACTGAACCAACTCCTAAAATTCGCGAAAATTATCTTCAAAGAATCCTAGACGTCGCAAGCTTCAAATATGCGGTACCACTAAGGACCAGATGGTCTATGTGAGGCCACCCATGGGGGTGTCCTGCCTTAACTTAACCTAACCTACAACACATATAATCCCTTTCAACAGCCCTACAGGACTCATATGTTTACTTTAAAGCAGAATCGAATTCAATGTGCTCCATAACTCACCTTCAAGTTAATTTTCAAAGCTCTTCATAATAATGTATAATGATTCAACAATGCTACCGATTTTGAAAAATTAACGCCCACGCTTACGGCTTCATACTTATTTACAAAGCTAAACACAAAAGCCTCGGTACTTTGCACTATGAGGAATTTGACCATTTTTTTTGGAATTAATTAATAACTCGAGAACGAATCAAGTTTTTTGGTCTGGTTTTTTGCATTGGTCTTATAATATCAATCCTTCATATCCTTCCATCTTAATACCGCCATATGCTAATTTTTTGTTTTTCAAGCTTTCCGGACCAATCTGGCAGGTTATGTATATTAATATGCTTTTAACTTTATACCAAAAAATTATTAAGTTCGGTCCACTATATCATATAGATCCCATAGGAACTTTTGTTCAAGAATCGACTTTTGTATGAAAAAAGAATTCTTTAGAAAAATTATTTATTGTAACAAATTAATGTAAATATCTTTAAAAAAAAACTTTAATTATCATACAAAACACATTGAAATAAGTCAAGCCGCCATTTTCTCCAATATCTTGCCTTTTTAGTTTGCGTCACACTTAAAAATTATGTTAATTGCTCAAAATGCTACCGGCTACAAATGAGATTTTTGGGAAAAGTGCACAAAAGTGCATGTTAAGCTTAATGTCCCGAATTCAGAAATGATAACTCTACAAAATGTATATAGACACATTGCTAAAAAATGCTAAAAACGTTAGTTATCTTTTCTAAAAGTTAAACTTTTCTTCGTAAAATTTACGTTTGAGGCATGTTTTTAAAATACAGAAAAAACACACATAATATATATCATCAACAAATCAGATATATACACACATGATATTATCCACCACAAATATATATATATAGTCTTTCCGATTCTTATTGTGTGGCCCTTGAACTTAACCTAAAAAAAATGTACAGCATCAGCCCGTGTGCTTTGTTTCAAACAGCCCTGTTTAAGAGCTGTTAACTTAACAGTGCGCTGTAATGTTAACATTCTGGGTATGTAACATTAATGTGTTATGTATTTATAATGTATTGTCATCAAAATTTCATTAATTTAAACAACTTTAAAAAACGACTTTATTCCAAAAAATGGGTAAATTCCCCTTTGTGCTTTGTGGTCACCACAACGGGCTGAAAATAGTTGAAAAGGTTTCGTCTGGAATTTTAGTATTATTCTTGCAATTCGCTTCAATTTTAATTTTAAAACTACACCATTAATTATTAAAAGCAGTGCGAAATGATTTTGGAAAATCTACCCCACCCGTCGCCATGGCCGGGAAATGGAAGTCAAGGACAAATGAGTGGGATATTTTGATTAGTTTGATCGGAAAATTGTGATGCGCTATTTTTTGTATTTTTTACGATTGACGAAAGTAGGCAAATTCAACTTAATGCATTTTACCTAAATATTTCGCCGGGCAACGCTAGGGTTTCACCAGCTAGTTTTTTTATGTATCAACAGAAAACTATCTTTACATGTCCAATTGTCCCACAGAAATATACGAAGACGATTCGCGTCGCTATCGAAGCCCATGGATGATTTACCGATTTTATCGATTAACTACATCCAGTGAAGAGCAAAACTTAAAGTCCTGCATCCCAAACAATCGCGTTCAAAATAATTATATAACAAAACAACTTCTGCAATCCAAATTTACATTAGCCAATCTGCACACCCCTACAACCCGAATACACTTAGCTTTTATCATTAATTAAACAATTAATAGATACTCCAAATAGTGGAACCGAATCGAGCCGACTACATTGCTTGGATCAGGGACACTATGACTTCGTTCGCATCTTCACATAAAGGCTATCTGGTTTGCCTACACGGGAACATGCAACATACAATTGTCCATGCGAGAAGCAATTCGCTTCTAAATTTAAGTCACAATTGCAAATTCTGACGGGATGATGGAAATTTGTTTACCTTTAAAAGTCCCCGGTATCGATCAAGAAATTATAGACAATGGTTGCCTAAAGCTCCTGTGAGCAATATACATGCCAAGCCAATATCCATGGCTAGCAAAACTCCTCTAACTGAATCCTCCACGAGGGTGCTGACAGGGCAATGGACACTGTATTAACCTTGGGATAAACGGGTAATACCACATGAAACTTGCACGCCTACAGCTCAGGCAGTGCAGTGTCTAGTAGAGGCTGTGATACAGTAGAACTCGACGGCTTCGGCACGCCGTGGGTACTCAGATCACAGCCATGGTTCAGAGGTGCCTGGCGGTAGATCAAAAACGCTATGGGGTGGTGACCCAAAAAAAACCCACCAACCTTGCAGGATGGACAATGAGACAGATGCAACTCGGGATGGGATGTCAGCCCGAACGTCGGTGGGATGCGTGGCCGTTACCACCGGCGGGCATGGTGGGGAACAATCCTCGCTGCGTGTGGTCACAACTTCGCTGAGACGGAAGCAGGTTTCTGTGATTTCATAGCTACTGCCACACACAACAGGTCACTTTTGCGATCAGGTGCCATAGTCGATGCAGACTCGGACCTAGATAGCGAAGTGTCCCTCAATACCGAAGAACGCCTCCTTCAGTCTCCGGACAAGTCCTCGGGCACCAGCTCCTCACGCAAGGAAGGGCCCAAGACGGATGGACTGAAGGCGAAGGTACAGTATAAAGCTGCGTTGAAGATCCAAGGCAGAGTGACGGGGAAGAAGGATCTCATTTCCGAAGAGAAGGAGTCCCTTGCCTGGGCAGAAAGCACGATCAAGGAGAGTCGGGAGCATTTTGCATCAAGACCCCAGCACGCAACTAAGGGTGGTCACTTCGCCAATCGTGTGGAGGAGCTTGCCGCCAAAAAGCGGCAGCGCTCCACCGAGAGTGCAAAGACCGGAACCCCCGCAGGTTAACGGCAAATGCAGAAGGCGAATGTGAGCCATCCCAAGCCAAACACCGCACCGATGCCCACATTTGATGGGGCGGGGTGGCTGAATGGGGTCAAAATCCATAAATGCAACGACGAACCGTTGCTTATATGGGTGAGGGGAGCTGCTCCGGCACTCCAAGACCTGTGGGACGGCGCCAAATTGGAGGTAGTCGAAAGAACATTGAACATCCGTCGGTACCGAAGGCAAAGGTACTCTTTCCCAGAGTCGTCGTCCCAGATATGGCGTTGGGACTGCTCACGACACAGAGCCCCGACGTGCCAACGGCTGAATGGAAGGTGTTACATGTTGCCGGGTCACTGCCTCAGAGCAGTGGCGGGCAGCATTACATCATTCAAATCAGCACGGAGGCAGAGGACATTCTGTATCCACGATTTGGGAAAATGGCGTGGGGCGTAGGTAGCATGTACCTACGTCTGAGGAAACGCCGCCCCGCAGACGATAACAAAAACACGCTAGAGTCAGGGGAAGTGGAAAAGGATCTCGGCCTAGAAGCTGTGACCGGCGCCACCTTGGCTCTTAACTTAACAGATGCGGCAGACGACGGTGGAACGACCATGCAAGTCGATCCCGTGGAGGAACCAGCAGCCAACAATGCAGTTGCAGGGCCTTCAGCTGAACCTCCACAAAAGTAAGCTCCTTCTCGCGCTAGAGGAAGGAGCCGTCGACTTGGCTTTATTGCAGGAACCCTGGATATCGTCGGGAAACAGGGTATTCGGCATAAGGGCAACCACATACGCAACATTTATCCCGACAACCGTAAGTAGAAATAGAACTGCCATTCTAACTAAAGCCTATTATAGTTACTTATAACCTCATTACAGTACTGATGATCTAACGGTTGTGGCGCTAGAGGACAATGGCGGTAGTACAACGTTGATAGCGTTCTGCTATATGACACATGACCATCCCGCACCATCCGAGGAGCTGCACAAGCTTGTGACAGCAATCGGAAAGCGTCACCCGCTGGTCATAGGGGCCAGCGCCAACGCACACCACACAGTGTGGGGCAGCTCGGACATTAATGACAGAGGTGAGTCCCTATTAAACATTCTATTACTAACAAACCTAAGTGTGGCTAATACTTGCGAAGAACCCACGAAGAACCTCTTCAAACGTTTTAGACCTCACATTGTACACTGATAACAATACTAGAGTCACAGATTGGAGGGTACTTCAGCAGCCCTTGTACTCTGACCACAAATATATTAGTTTTAATATAGAATTTAATTACCGAATGCCTTCGAAAGTCTACAGGAACCACTACAAGCCACTTTTCTTGTAGGCCCATACGGACCAAGCGCAAAGCTAGACCACCTTGGTGGAGTCTTGAGCTTGCAGTACTTAGACGTGAACTCAGAGAATTCTTCAAGTTAGCTAATGCAGCTGACCACGAAATTATCTGAAGGCAGTACAAACATAGACTTAAAGTTTTTAAAAAAGAAGTACGACGAGCAAAGAGGCAATCTTGGAAAAACTTCTGCTCTACGATCGAGAATACCTCGCAAACATCCCGACTCAGGAAGCGACTATCCAGTCAACCAACCACGCAGAAGGACAATGGATATTGGACCGAAAGCAGCAAGAAAACACTGAATGTGCTCATGGAGGCACACTTTCCTGGCTACACGGATCCTGTGAGTCGCTTCCAAAACCAACGCATAAGACCCGCATATACGCAAGAAGAAATAGTAACGGCACGGAAGATTGACTTGTCGATCAGTTCTTTTGCCGGCTACAAATCGCTTGAACTAGACGGTATATTTCCAGCCATGCTACAGATGACGAAATCCCAAGTCATACCATAGCTTGAAGAATTATACAAGGGTTGTCTGAACTTTAACTGCGTAGCAGAACCAAAGATAATTTAATAACAAGATATCCAACGAAGAACAAAAAAATGGCACAAGGGAACGCGTGTTTTTCGTGAAACCGCTCTCTGCACACGATTCAAAACCCAAATGCAATGCGAAATTAGCACGCCTATGTATATAAGTTAACACATAACACTCAATATGGGATATTTCATAAGTTTATAATCAACCCTCGCGATCGCGGGCTTCATAAGTTAAAGAACAGCCCTCGCAATTGCGGCGCTGCATACTTTGTATCAGCGCGCTATAGCTGCAATGGTCAGCGGCGGTAACCGGACACTTTTGTTTTGCTGCAAGAGTTTCCGTTATTGCCTAGGATTTTGCTGAGTCGGCTTGCCGACCATGACATTGTGGCGTGATGCGAGTTTTGGCTTAGCTTAAGTGAAATATTCTTTGTATTTAGTTTTTAGTCTTGAATACAGCGCTCTTCAAGTAAGTCGCTTAAATAAATATTCACTCCGGCACTTGGCCGTTAAACAATTTGTTTTATTGTCTGAGCCCGAGGCCAGCAATAAGAGGTACAGTTTACCTCTCAACATAATCATCATCCTAGAAGAACATTAATTGGCGCCCAACTAGTGGTCGGACTCCACAACCAACAACAATTTAAGCAGCAGCACAGGAGCTGCAACAACCAACAACAATTAAGACAGCAGCGCGGGAGCTGCGAGTGACCAGTTATATTAAGACAATTTTTTTGTGTTAATTGAATCATGTAAGTGGACACTCTAGCCAAACACAAAAATTTTATTTTATAAAAAAAACTAGATAGTACTAGTGAGTATTTTATATTGCAACAGATCATATAAAAAAAATTAAATCAAATAATAATAAACAGAAGTTTCTGAAACACGTGAGAGTGATTGCTTTGAGAATTTGAGTTGAAACAGTTTATCATCCAGATTGTTAATAAAATTACTTTGTGTTACTTTCTGTGTGTCTAAAATTGTGCTATAACAATGCATACAGTTCTCGTGGTTCAGAGCTGCAACGTAATTCGACCCGTCTTTTGAAGGCCCGTTTTGTTTTTCGCGGCCGTTGGCCTGCGCATGCCACTGTTCAGCCAATATAGAAACCCTCGCAAGCAGTCTAGCGACTCAGATTCCGACTGTGACTTCGCATCAGACTTCTCCCCGTAGTTCCCCCACCATCAGGTAAAATGGATCCAGAACAGCTTAGGGAAGTAGTAAGGACGGCTATCAGCAATGCTTTAGCCGAACAGGCCGTTGCAAACCAGCAGAGGGAGCAAGCATTGACTCAAAGAATTAATGAGTTAGCTGAACAAATAACAGCAGCAAACGTTGCCGCCCCACAAGTAGTAGCATATGCTGCTATAGGAATTAGAAACGACATTCGCTGTGACGAGCCGCTAGATGCCGTCAAGTGCTTAACTGAGTTTGCAGGAGTACAGGAATCTTATGTATCTTGGAGGCAGGCAGCATTAGCCGCTTACGAGATCTTCAGACCATATAATGGCAGTTCTCGTCATTATCAGGCTGTTATCATCATAAGAAGCAAGATTAGGGGCCCCGCAGACGCATTTGGTACTGTATTGAATTTTGATGCGATAATAAATCGCCTAGATTTCACATACAGTGACAAGAGACCAATTCATGTCATCGAACAGGAATTAGGTACCTTGAGGCAAGGTGGCCTGTCCCTGCTTCAATATTACGATGAGGTAGAGAAGAAACTCACTCTTCTTACTAACAAAGTTAACATGTCATATGAGCCAGCTTTAGCAAAGGGCCTATGTGAAAAATTCCGCGACGATGCGTTGCGTGTGTTCATATCGGGTCTCAAGCGCAGTCTTACAGATGTGCTCTTTGCAGCAAAGCCCAGAGATTTGCCGTCAGCGCTAGCTCTCGCTCAAGAAGTCGAGTCAAATCATGAAAGGTACGCATTCGCGGCTAATTTCGCAAGAAGTCTAGAAGACAAGGAGCGCAAGCCGCATGCAAAAGGGCAAGGTCACCAACAGGAGAGGCATTCGCAACAAGCCGAAACACAAGCTAGCGGTACAAAGAATCCGCACTTTAGCAAGCAAAGCAAGGCCCCAGTGCAGACCGACCAGCGAATGGCGCACAGGTGCCCATGGAGGTCGATCCTTCCTTCTCAGCCCACTCAGGCTTCTGCTTACACGAATAGGAAGCACTCCGCATCTGACCGCACAGGCGGTCAGAGAAATCAGCAGAGGTTGAATCACGTCACGCAAGACGCGGGTCAAGGGGCAGAGGCGTATGCTGATGCCGCCTCCAGCGCAGCGGCACAAATCAATGACGACGCTAGTTATGACTCCGATGCCGTTAATTTTTTAGGAGCAAATCCCTGCTACCCGTCATCAGACGCAAATCGGCAGAATAGGGTCTTCGACGTTGGTGACAAAGTTTTGGTCAAGTCCAACCGACGGCTCGGAAACAAACTCACACCTTTATGTGATGAGAAGGCCGTGGATGCAGACCTGGGGACCGAGGTCCTCATTAGAGGGAGGGTGGTCCACAAGGACAACCTAAGGTGACTGTTTTTTTTTAATTTTTCTTTTTTTGCACCTTTTTTAAGCCACTGGGCAAACTCGTATAAGTTATACTATATCTAGTTTTTCAATTTACTATTGGCCACTTGGCATAGGTTTTATAAAATATTTTTGGTGGTGGGCAAACCTCTTTAAAAAGAAAAACGGAAAAATTGCTAAAAAGAAAGAAAACAAATATTCACAGGTTCGGATCCATATTACTCCTTTCCTTATCAGTGGCCTCGGCACATGTCACCGACTACTCGCGAGCCAAGTACATTCCCATCGTCGACGTCGAAATCTTGGTATGGGAAGAATATGCCTATGTTAGGCACTCGGCGAACCTCTCAGAGTACGTGCGAATGGTGGAAGAAACGGTCAAATTAATTGACATGTTCCCGCTATCCCACATGAAAAAACTTCTAAGTGTGGACACGGCACATTTACAAGACCTGTTGGAGGCGTTAGGCACACACCATAGAGTCGCCAGGAGTTTAGATTTTCTAGGGTCCATACTGAAGGTTGTGGCGGGTACACCCGATGCCGGTGATTTAGAGCAGACTAGGTTCACTGAAATGCAACTAATAAATGCCAACAATAGACAAATAGAAATAAATACTAGAGTTCAAGACCAGATTAACCAGTTAACAGTCACTGTCAATAAAATTCTCAAGATAACCAAAAACTCACAAGTTGACACTTGCCATTTATTTGAAACATTACTGTCTAGAAACAGAATGCTGATGATGGAGTTGCAAAATTTAATGCTTGCTATTACTCTTGCGAAGGCTAACATTGTTAGCCCAAACATTTTGGACCACTCAGATTTGAAATCAATTTGGCTAGAGGAACCCACCAACACTCCCATAGGAGATCTTATGTCCGTTGCGTCCGTAAAAGTTCTTCAATACATTAACACTATACATTTTATAATTAAATTCCCAAAGATTAAAAAACTTGCAGAAAAATCACGATTTATCCTGTCATCCACAAGAATTTCATATTGCGATTGTTTGACAACGTCATAGCCGAATGCGATGGAGAAACCCACACACTGCAGAGTTGCGCCGCTTCACCTGGAGCCACATTTTGTCGTCTGGCATTAGAGAGTTCATGTGCCAAAGAGCTCCATGCAGGTGGCACGGCACACTGCAAGATCCAGCCGAGCAACCTGGAAATAATTACCCATGTAGATGACGGAATTATCATCCTCAACGACGGGTCCGCAAGGATTCAGGTGAACAACGGCACTGAGATGCAGGTACAAGGCACGCATCTCATCACATTCGGAGACCGAGCCGCAATTAACGGGACTCTGTTTTACAATCACAACAACGTACGCAATAGAGTCCCGGGTATTGCCAATTCTCCCTTGCTGAACATCACTGCCAGCCAAGATGTCCTCAGCCTCCCTTACCTTCATCGTTTGAATGAACGTAATTTGGAGGTGATACAGCAATTCAAGGAAGACGCCGGAACTGATCAAGCCTATCGCGTGGCATTCATCATTGGAGCCATATGCTGTGCTTTTATCTGCGTTGGCCTCACTCTTTGGCGGATCATCGACGCAAAGAAATCTGCGAAGCAGTTAAGAGAAGTCGTCGCCGGGATTGGGTCGGCCGAGGACGGCCTTATACTTGAAGGGGGAGTAGTTAACACATAACACTCAATATGGGATATTTCATAAGTTTATAATCAACCCTCGCTATCGCGTGCTTCATAAGTTAAAGAACAGCCCTCGCAATTGCGGCGCTGCATACTTTGTATCAGCGCGCTATAGCAGCAATGGTCAGTGGCGGTAACCGGACACTTTTGTTTTGCTGCAAGAGTTTCCGTTATTGCCTAGGATTTTGCTGAGTCGGCTTGCCGACCATGACATTGTGGCGTGATGCGAGTTTTGGCTTAGCTTAAGTGAAATATTCTTTGTATTTAGTTTTTAGTCTTGAATACAGCGCTCTTCAAGTAAGTCGCTTAAATAAATATTCACTCCGGCACTTGGCCCGAGGCCAGCAATAAGAGGTACAGTTTACCTCTCAACATAATCATTATCCTAGAAGAACATTAATTTATATACGCTCTCGATCCCTTTCATAGTTGCTTTGTCTCACTCTACGATTCGGTGGCATCTTGAAAGCAGCAGGCGAGTTTCACAATTCAATTTCAGTTTGAGTCCAAGTTTCATGTTCTTTTGGTGTCGGCACTGACATATTTGTACCCGGGATATATTAAATTGATTCTAATAGCCTGTTTCCACTACAGCCGAAAAATGTCACATTTAAAAAATGTGGATGATGGTGTTTCCACAGTCATATGTGCAATTTGTCATTTGCCCGAAATAAATCAGCTGTTCGGCTTGTTTTGATGACAATTTTCACAAAAAGTGAAAAATATGGCAAATAATGGCAGAACTGTAAAAAGTCAAAGTTGCATATCAATAGGCATTTAGTTGCGATGTGTTCGTACGGTTTTGAACAATTGGAAGATGTCTGGGATGCGGAGATGGGAGAAATTTGCAATGAAATTGCGAGTGCGCAGCTATGAAGTGCACAAACTTCAAACTACCTAAAAGGCGGTCTACCTTGTCAAAATGTTGCCATTTCGAGGGTGCACCTCCGGACAAATCTTCCCATCCTTACTAAATACAGGAACATTAAGATATAAGCATTTTACAATTTATTTTAAAAATTAATTTTGGCGCACAACTCGTCATTGTTTACATTTGCACCAGTTAATCGATAAACATCGTGAGTTCGATAAGAAAATACTAAAAAATGCCGGGGCGAATGGCATCATATTAAAAATATGACGAATTTGTCATTTTTTTTCTTATGGGATTTTCTACAGGAAATATGTGACATTTTTCCAAAATCAAAAATATGACGAAAAATGTGGAAATATGATGTCGTGGAAACAGGCTATAATACTATTGTCATGCCGTCCGACTAATTGTATATTTTTTTTTACGTGGTCTATGTTTTGCTTTGTAGTGTAGATAACACTAGGGAATTATGCGCATTATAACGATACATGTACAGGGTATTCTGTAGTCCACAATGCACCATGCGCGCGTTCAGCAAATAGAATCTTTCGAAAAAGTTAAGTTTTTCTGGCATGAGACAAATTTTGTACCGAGTATCAATAATTGGTCTTTTAAATTGTGGTTTTTAATTTCAATAAAAGGATGGTGTCACGTCCATTTTTTGTTTAATTATTCGAACAAGAATTTGAACGTTAACAAAGAAACACGACCCAAAATATTTAGTTATCTTTCAGTTAAAAATTTATGACACAAAATGTGTCCATTTATAGTGCAGCGCAAGCTACAACAAATACGATTATCATCTGCTGAGAGCGCATTCAATTTTACGCTCTCAATGTTAGAAATCGAGAGCGAGAGCGCGCCAAGCACTGCAGAGCGAAAGGCCACCTAAGCAACCAAGAGAAATGCCACCTGAAAAGCCACGGCAAAAATTTCGTTGTGCATTCACTGTTTGGGCGTTGGATATCTTATTATTTAAAATGTCTTTGCCCGAACCCTGGAGAACCGCTATTGTTGTATTCATACCGAAATCAGGCAAAAGCAACCATCTGTATCCGAAGGATTACAGGCGGATTAGTTTAACTTCCTTCCTGCTCAAAACACTTGAGAAGTTAATCGAATTAAACGTAGGGACAGGTACAAACCAAATCCAGCTCTTGAAAAATGAACACGCCTACACAAAAGGGAAATCGGTAAAGTCCGCGCTACATTCCCTGGTAGCCACCATAGAGAATGCGCTCTACCATAAGGAATATGCATTGGGAGCGCTCCTGAACATCTAATGCCCATTTAACAATGTCTTCAAGCACGCAACTCTCGACAGACTGCGCACAACGAGGTCCGCAGCGGCCATCGACCTGTGGATAGACAACCTTCTGAGTTGTGGACGGGTCCAGGCTGAGTGGGGCCCAACAATAACAATAAAAGAGGCGCACAGAGTTTCTCCGCAAGGAGGTGTACTATTGCCCCTTCTCTGAAATCTTGTCGTAAGCCAGTTCCTTACGTCATTTGAAGGTAGGGATCTAATCACCGCCTTTGCAGACGACATAGCCGTAATCATTGTAGGGAATTGCCCATCCACACTAGGCTCCATCATGAAACATACACTAAGGGAGATACTTACCACTGTAGTCGGACTAAGTATCAATGCGGAGAAAACGAACCATATCCTCTTCACTAAGAGAAACGAGTTACCAGCATTGACCCCACCCCGAATCGAAGAATCAGACTCGTACCGAAGATGCAGGTCAAGTATCTGGGAGTAGTTTTGGACAGCAAACTGAGTTGGAAGGCTAATGTAATGGAAAGGGTCAAGAAGGCCACCAATGCACTATATGCATCAAGAAGATGCTAGGCTGCATTGGATCTTCATATCAGTGGTGCGTCCGATTCTACTGTACGCCATCATTGTGTGGTGGCCGGCGACTGAAAGATCACATACTTAAGGCTGAGGGAGAAGACCCACAGACAGGCACTAATGTGCATTACAGGGGCACTGAGATCAACTCCAACAAAAACCCTCGAGAAAATCCTAGATGTGGGCCCCCTAGACATACACGCGAGACTTATAGCTCAAAAAAGCGCACAACGCCTGGTGGCAACAGAAAATATGGCTCTTCAGAGCCTAGGACACTGCGAGATCGGCAGGGAACGATTAAGTAGCACGGACTACATGACCCCTGTCACGAACCTTAACCATAAATCAGAAATGATGATTAGTCCCAACGACTGGCTATTTGGCTTGGAACCGAAGCAGTGGTCAACGGTCAGTCAGCCGCAGATGGAGAGCTGCGACGACATGCAGAACGGCAAAGATAATGTGGAACGAGCGAAACGCCAAGCAATCCCGCTACATCCTGTCGCTCCCACGAAAGGGCTGCAGGACGCTGCTAGGTGTTCTAACGCCAGGTTGACTGGCTCCCCTTGAATGCATCATGCGAATGTATTTCTAGCTACATTCCACATGTCACGAGAGGGCACTTCTGAATACAACAGCGTTCTGGTGAAAGTGTCTTCTTGACATATGGTAAAAAAAAGCAGAGTTGTTCCAGGTGGTTTGTTATTTGTTGCACATTTGCAACTGTGATAAACACGTTGTCCATTCTCTAAATGGACTGATAAGTGAACCACAGCTGGATTGTGTTCATGGATAGCAAATGGAAAAAACTCGTCATACAGCCTCATTGCAGCTTATGTTGCTTATCTTCTGGTATTGTAGTAGTATGTATGGTACCACTAGTACTAAGCTGGTACAATATTACTAATTAAGATTAACATATATATAAACTTATTCATAAATTAGACTTAACATATAAATAAGACTTAACATAAATAAAACTTAAAATATGTACAATAGTATTTTAAGGTCACACTTTGTAATATGGATGTCAATGACATATCGAGATGAATGTACAAGAGGAAGAATAAAGTAATCGTAGAGTGTGCGTCGAATAAGCCTCTAAATACAAAAACTATTTGATTTAAATTTTTGTCGGCTGTTGAAATTAATAAACACTCACTTAATGATTAAAAGTGACTGTGCATCAGAAATAGTCTAAAAACAAGCGGCACAAAGAACGTTCTGACCAAAAGTCTGCAAAGTGTGTGAAAGAGCTACTTAACTTTGAAAAGATCTCCAAACATTTTATAAAACGCTACAAAAATTGAAATAGAAAACAACAATGCAGTGCTAAAAGTGGTAGAAATTTCCAAGAACGATCATAAATTGGCAAACGTCGGCGCCAAAAAAAAAAAAACGCACGACGAAGCAGAGAACGAAGACAACGAAAATTATGCGGAAGGCAACAACAACAACGTAGAGCAGATAAACGACATAAATAAAAATGCAGAGAAAAACGATCAGAAAAACGACGATGGAAGGAATGAGATGGCAAATAAATGTAAAGGTTTCAAAGCAGTTGATAGAAAAGAACAACGTGTTGCTTTCGATGGTATATTATACGAGTTTGAAATATTAAAAAATAACCAGCAAATATTAAGTTTGGAAAAAGAATATGCCAAATTAAAAATTCAGTTAAATAAAACAAACAGTACTTCCGGCAGTGGTTCATTGGAAACATTGAAAGAATTGTTACCTACATTCGACGACAAGGGTCACGTTAATGTGTGGATAGCGCAATTAAACAATGTACGCGAAAATTACAAATTAGACGACAACATGCTGCGCATGCTCATATGCAACAAAATTAAAGGCAAAGCACAGGAGTGGATGTTTTCCAAGCCAATGCTTATGCTCGAGGCTGAGGATGATCTGCTAAGCGATCTGCAATATGTTTGGCATTAAAGAATCAAAACTGGCTATACGTCAAAAATTGAAAAAGCGGATTTGGCCGACGAACGAAAGTTCGCCACATATTTCAATGACAAATTGCTTATGTCAAACAACCTCAGCTCGACAGCTTGGCTACTGGAATACGTCATCGAGGGAATACCTGATCTGAGTATGCGCAACACGGCAAGACTTCAGCAGCTGTCGTCGAACGCTGAGTTGCTGTAGGCATTCAGACAGGTAGAATTGTGTGTTCCCGCAAAAAAACGAATGGATCAAGGTGATGTAAGCTGTTCCAAGACGGGCAGACGTGAAATGCTACAACTGCAACAGCAAGGGACATAAGGCCAACCAATGCCGAAAGCCGAGACGTGAAAAGGGTGCATGCTTTGCATGTGGAAAATTCGGGCATGAGGCTAGAAATTACAGCCTCTACAAGAAGACACAAAGAACGAATATGTAAGCTACCTAAATGTAACATTTTCTGATCATTTTAATGAAACAATACCTACATATTTAGAATGCCTAATGGATTTAGGAAGCCCCATAAGCTTTTAAAACATTATTTCGTTCCTAATAAAGTTAAGCTACAAGAAGTAGAAAATAAATGTTATGTTGGCATTAATAATAGTAAGCCTAAGATTCGTGTAAAAATTGTTCAATTTTGTTAGCAAATAAAAATATTAAAGCGTAGCTAATGGTAGTTGATATTGAGCGCATGGGGTATCAAACGGTATTAGGAAGGGATTTTCTAAAAAAAAAAAAAAAGTTAAACTGATGGTTGTAAACGATTCAAATGAAACTGATAAACCAAAATCTATTGAAAATTGAGAAAATGTATGAAACAGAAACACAAAAAAAAAGAGTAGAAATAGAAAAAATAAAAACGGTAATGACAAGAAAGTAAAGAGTAAAAATATTAAGGTAGAAGAAAATTGATAATTTTGAAATGGAAATTCTAGCAATTGAATATGATGAAGAAAAATTTGAATTTGAACTAGGAAATAAATTAAATTTGAAACAAAAAGATGAGTTTATTAAGATATTTGAAAACCATTATGAAAAACTTGTTCAATCAATTGAGTCGCCTATAAAATGTGAAATGCAATTACTAATAGAAGACAAGAAACCCTTTAGTTATACCCTTTACGACTATCATACGCAGAAAAGGCGAAAGTGCAAGAAATTTTAGATGAAAACTAAGCAAAACGATTTATAAGACCCAGCGAATCTTAATATGCCTCCTCTATAACTTAAGGCAGCTAAATAAAATAACAACGAAGACAAAATTTCCAATATCATTAATAGATGACCTTCTAGATTGCCTAGCAAACAAGCGCATATTTTCAAAATTAGATCTCAAAACGGATACTATCATGTATACATGCATGAAGATTCTATAAAATATACCGCTTTTATAAAAACCCCTGGGTCAATTCGAATATCTTCGAATGCCCTTCGGATTGACGAACGTGACGATTGTTTCTCAACGATTTATAAATAGAATATTTAACGAAGTATTACGAAATACCTTGGTTACATAATTTCGAACGATGGTATTAAAGCAGACGAAGATGGAATAAAGGCAATAAGTAATTTTCCGGAACTAAGAGAAGTACATGATGTACAAAGTTATATTTATATTTTCGTAGATTTATTAAAGACTTCTTAATAATTGCGAACCCTATCTATGACGGGACAAAGCAAGATAAAAAACTTTGTTTCGGCTCTGAATAATTTAAAGCTGGGACCGTAAATAATGATTATGTACCAATTTTTAAAGAGAACAAGAAAGAATGCTATAGTCGAGTATACCCCACTACAAAACTCCCTGTACCCAGGTCAAAAATTTCCAATCGCATCTTTTTACACTAACACATACACAGACACACATACACAAAGACGCAGATGCACAAGCGACAGCTCAAGCGCAGCAAGCGAGAGCATTTTAAATGGTGGCTGTGCTTCTTCTTCGCCTCGCTGCAGCCCTGAATCTTCTTTCGTGAATAACTTCCGTGTTTATTATCCGATCGACTTGAAATTTAGACAGTAGATTAGGAGGGACTAAAGTATTGTACATGCCAAATGTTAAAGCTATATATTTTGAAAATTGTTACTGTAAAACGGTTTTTATCGATTTTCGGGATAACGGGGGGAGATATCTGAAATATGAAACAAACTTGATCTGCGTATGGTATACAGGAACCTACATTTCAAATTTGGTGTCTCTAGCTCTTGTAGTTGCTGAGATCGACGCGTTCATACGGACAGACGGGGTCAGACGGACAGACAGACGGACATGGCCAAATCGAAATCTCTTTTGATATTGATCAAGAATATATATACTTTATAGGGTCTGCCTGTTCCATACATTTGCACAGATTTAGTACCCCCTTTTTACCCATTTTATGGGTACAGGGAGTAAAAATCATAATGATAGAGAATTGGTACATGAAAAAGGACAAAACCTAGCGCATCCTTGTTACCAGGACTATCAATTGCTGCAATGATTTTTATTCTTTTAAGTTGTATAGAAAAGCTCAATAATAAATATTATTTTTCGGATTTATTTTTTGCTTAAAAATACAACTTATTTTATAAATATGTTTTTTCGCTCAGAAATAAAAATTATTTTTTGATTTTTATATTTCGCAGAAAAATAAAGAATATTTTTTAGTTTTATAATTTGCTTAAAAATAAAACTTATTTCTTGAGATTTATTTTTTTCATTAATACTGCATTATTATTTTGTATTATTTGAAGTATTAGGCTTAAAAAATATCAGAAATTTTTGAAAACTCTCAAGAGCATTTTTATTTAGTATATTTTTAGTATTTTTCAGATGCGAAAAATACCAAAAAACATACCAAAAAATTCCAAAATGTGGTATTTTTTTGGAAATCAAGAAATACCAAAAATATCAAAAAATGTAGTATTTTTTTGAAATAAAAATACCAAAAAATCCCAAAATTTAGTATTTTTTCGGTTCACCGTCCACTTTTCGTTTCCGGCTTATCGTCCTCTTGCACCTTGATGCACATTATTTGCAAATTACTTAAGTTTATCTGCAGATTCCATGTGTCGCAGTATTTAGACATGCAGTCAATAATTTTTTGGAGATTTGTGGGGCTATCTGCGAGTATCACCATATCGTCGGCATACATAAGCAATTTTAAGGTTTGCGTTCCTAGTGCGACACCTCCTGGCAGAATTTCTGCTATGTCATCCAAGAATGTGGAGAAAAGTAGCGGGCTTAGTAGACATCCTTTTTTTACTCCCATGTTTGCTTTAAACCACTCTAACAATGATTTTCCATCCCATACTGCGGTATGGTTTTCGCTATACAGACTTTGGATCACGGATAGAATTTTTCTCGAAACGCCTCGCTTGCTTATTATTAAAATCAGTGCCTTTCGGTCAATCGTATCAAACGCTGCCTTAAAGTCAATGAAGAACATGTACACTTTTTTCTTCCTCTGTAAGTAATCTGTTGCGATTGCCGGGAGTGTAAATATGCTATCAATCGTTGAATACTCTTTCCGAAAGCCCGTCTGATATTCGCTAAGAATGTGGTTACAGTTTACCCACGTACTGAGTCTTTTTAGTAGCACTGCTGTGAATACCTTCTGTATGCTGTTTAGAAACGATATTCCTCTATAATTATTTGCGCAGCTTGGGTCTCCTTTTTTGAAAATCGGATAAATAGTGTTCCTTTTGAAATTATTAGGTGCTGAGCTGCCGTTAAAAATGTAATTGAAAGCTCGCGTCACATTCATCAGCAGTTCCTCTGTGGCATTCTGCAAAAATTCTGCCGGGATCCGATCGACTTCGGACGCTTGATTTGCTTTACTGCGTTTTGGACTTCGCATAGAGTTATTTCCGCATAAGGCTCATTAATGCGGATATATGGTAATGCAAATCTAATTTGCGTTACACACGGTATCTGTAGATTATCCATAAAGTGTTTGGATAGAGCTTCCGCGGTCACTTGAGTAGTCTTGCCTTCAGGCCATTGAGTTTCCTGCCCCAATTTCTGCCTCCATCTGCTTATAGTACGCAGCATGCTTTACTCGGCATAACGTCTTGTATGCTGTATTTGCCATTTATTATTCTTTTCTTGATTCCTCATTCCCCGCTATCCTTATTTTTTTGAGCTTGACGAAAGCATGTTTTCTGGCGGTCTCGCATTGAAAGTCCGTTGGAACGTTTTTTGCGTTTGCGTCTGCACTGCATGAGCCGCTTATTGTATATCTTCGGTAATTTCATCAACAGTTGTACTCAAACCGGAATCGTGCCATACTCGTCTTACTTAAAATTAAAATCATCATGTTGTTTGTTTCGCACAGATCTATTAGTTTTAGGCCATTTGTGTCCATTGTTTTGTCGCATGCTCTCCGAGTGTTGCTGAATGTGGATGCCATAGAGTGTATCATTTCTACGTCTGTTTGATGTTCACCTATCCTCGTATTAAGGTCTCCGATTAGCAAGACGTTGTCGACACCATTCTCAAGAAGCCAGCTGTATACATCCTCGTAATCGTGTTTCCAATTGTTACAGTTCAGGTATATGGGTAGTATAACCAGCCTAATTTGGCCCAACTGCAGTGAAATTGAGGAGACGTTTGACTGTGTACGAAACTCACAATTTAAATCTGGGCTTATGCTCTTAGTCATCCGAATAACCTGACCTCCACTTGCCCCTCCTCTTGAGAATCTTCTTCGTAAAGTATGCTCAGGGAAATATGCTTCAATTCACGATGAATTATTTTGATTTTTGACTCCCTAACCTTAGAAAGTAGAGCTGCATATGACATTTGGGTAATATTGGATGCGTTGCCATATATATTTTTTAGTTCTCTTTCCGTAGGCTGTCCTTTATGCACCAGTGTTCGGTTTGTATCAAAATGCATCCACTTTCCTTGAATATTAATTTCACCGCCTTTGATCAGTATTTTTCTAGCGTTTTTTGCTGCTGCGAGCTCCTTTTTCAGCTGTAAAAGAACTGTTTTGTGCTCCTGTTTCTCGAAGCTTATATCCTTTTCAATGTAGATGTTAGTCCCAGCAATCATTCTACCATTTTTTAAGGCTTCATTAACCATAGCTGCATAGGCCCTTGCCGATCAGATTTTTTCTGCGGCTGTGGTCTGCTGTTCTTCTCAGTTCCTTTCTGTCTAGGCTCCCCTCACTTTCCAGCTTTTCTATTTCCGCCTTCAAGACAATATTTTCGTCCTAAAGAGCTTCGATATTTTCTGAAACGCCTCACAGGTGTTTTGAGGAGCCAATACATATGTTTTTCATAGACCTAGAGCTTTATAGAAGGAAACTGCGAAATGTACAATTTAAAACATATTGAAAACAGTTGAAAACATATTGAGCCGCCAAGAAAACTTAACGACATAGTGCAATTTGCAATAAACAACTTAAGTGTGTCAAATGTTCATTAGGACATCCAAGTTAAACTTGCCCGAAGGATAAAAGCCAGCCAGCGACTTGCGCTAACTGTAACGAGGGCCATTCGGCGATCTAAAGAATCAACAACAACAACAAATACAACAGCGGACTAGAAAGAATCGAAAAACTACTAGTAGAATAGGCTGAGCTAACAAATAACCTACTTAATATGATTATGTTGTGCAAGTAGATCTTCGCATAGCCATATGGAACGCTAATGGGCTAATCATTACAATGAAATATCCCTATTTATAATAACACACCAACAGATCGTACTTTATCATTCAAGGATACGATGTTATAACTGTAAATCACCCTTCTGGCAGAGCGCAAGGTGGCAGTGCAGTCATTGTTAAAAATGCATTGAAATACACTGCTACTAAACAACATACAAGCTGGTGCTATAAAAATTAAGTGCTGAATATTAACATAACCATAGCTGCGATATACCTACCACCAAGATATTGCTTTAAGTTAACTTTAATATTTCCTTTAAGAAACTTGGCAACCATTTTATTGTTTGGGGAGACTACAACGCCAAGCATGCATGTGGGGATTAAGGCTTGTGAATCCAAAAGGTTGTGAGCTTTATAAGTGCATAGTTAATAATAACTACTACATTTTATCATTTTTTATCGACTTGTAAGCCAGCATACTGGCCTTCAGATTCTCATAAGATACCTGACCTGCTTGACTTTATTGTATACTCTGGACTTCCGGTACATCACCGCAGAATTGAAGAGAACTTTGGCCTGGACATATCGCTGAAGTCAAAGGATGAAGTTGACATCGCAATTGAAACTTTAACTAGCTCGATTCATGCAGCAGGATCACTTTTCACGCCACAAGCAATAAGCAACCCAATGAGTAAGCCATTTCTTCCTATGGAACTAAGGAGGCGAATTGCAGAAAAACGAAAGGTACGTAAAATATGGCATACCACGCGGAGTCCAACCGATAAAACGAGGTTTAATAAGGCAGCTAAAGATCTGAACAAAAGGCTACGAGAAATCAAAGATGAGGCGACAGCAAACTATTTGAGCAACCTAAGCCCTTCTATAAATGACCCTGATTACAGCCTCTGGCATGCATCTGAAGAGACCCACGAAAAGAAATACGGTCGTAGGAGACAGTAATGGTCAATGCTGTAAGAGTAATAATGAGAAAGCTGTGACCCAGGGTATGATAAGATTGATGGGCACACAATTAAAAGTCTTCCTCCAAAATGCATAAGAACGCTTATTTATATATTCAACGTCATGCTTAGACTATATTACTTCCCTAATCAATGGAAATGTGCTGCGGTGATCATGTTACTTAAACCAAATAAGCCAGAAAATTGCGAATCATTATACCGTCCCATAAGTTTGCTGGTTACGTTCTCTAAAGTATTGGAGCAAATTCTATTGAGGAGAATGTTACCAGTTCTGGACGATCTTAACATCATACCCGAACACCAGTTTAGGTTTAGGAAGTGTGCTAGGACCAGTACTATACACAATTTTCACTGCTGACATTCTTATCAGTTGCAATGTAGAGGCAGCTACATACGCTGATGACACTGCTATCATTGCAAGAAGCACGTCTCCAGTTGTCGTATCGCAGTACTTGCAAGAGGATTGAACTGTGGTTGGCAAAGTGGCGAATAGTGGTCAACGCCCAGAAATCAATCCAAGTAACATTTACCTTAAGGAAAGGAAACTGCCCGCCAGTAACACTAAACGGCTCGACGATACCAGCTAGTGATACTGTGAAGTACCTCGGATTAAAAAGATACCATATATTGGACCTACCAAATAGAGTTGTTATTTAACATAAAATAAAATAAAAACAAGTTAGAACGTTGCAGTCGGACGTATCCGACAGTAGAATACTCTGTTTCAGTCAAGTATAATTTTCTTATTTGTGGGTTCGGAAAGAGACGCGAAGAAAACAGTAGTTCTCGATCTCGACACTTCATAAATTGAGAGTATACACCAACATGTGTGCGTTCGCAAACCCAATATACTCTTTTTCCCTTCGGAAACATAGTAGTATAACAAATAAATTTTATAATATATAATTTTTGAGCTCACTGGAGCTTAAACCATCCTGTGAAATGGAGCTTAAGCCATCCTGTGAAACTTATTTTCTAAGCAATTTGTCTATTGTCATAAGACAGATAACAAATAAAACCTGAATCAAAAAAAAAAAAAAAAATCTCTTCATTTTCATTTCAATTTATTTTCTTTCATTATCGCTTTTACAATAAGCTTGACCATGCAATTTAAGCACACAAATCCATTTCTAAGCTTAGCTGCCTATCCTTCTCAAACACTCATGGTCTCTCTTTTTATACCCTAGAAGAGGGTATTATTTTATTGCAATATTAATGTTAATGTCATGTCTTACTGTTATAACAAAGCCGAGAGAGTGCATTTTTTTAATCTAATTTGCACTCTCACGTTCTTACGGTGCATACCAAAATTTGTATATAATTATCAAAGTTATTTCTCAGCCACCTTTGGACAGAATTTTCCCCAACGATATTATAGGAAGCTACAGTAAAAATGTCTTCTACTAGGTTGAAAAGTTCTATATTGATGTGAGTCAGAAACTGTGTGGGTATGACTGCATTCAATGAAAGTATATGAGTTTTGTCTTCCATTCTGTTGCTTAATTAGTTAATGTAACTTACCAAATTGTGGAGAACTTTGGGGAGAGAATACCATCACTGTGTTTCCGATAGTAGTTGTGAAATCCAGAAATCCGTAAACGGTTTGTGTTAACATCTGCGTGTCAGTACAAGATGCTAAAAGCAAAAAAATATTCATGTAAGGTAAAATTTAGGATAACCAATATTTTATTATGCTTATATATGTTTGATTATAGTCATATGTAAGTAAGTATGTGCTAATACAGCGTGAGATAATTTAAGGCAGCTTAATATAGTTTATGCACGGAACAGCAGAACTAATTCTCCTTAATCGACGTTTACGGCTGACAACGAACTCTTTTTCGGCTTACAACTGAGTGCTTATTTTATGAGTGACAATGACTGCTAATATGGGTACTTCTGCTGACTTCGAACACCGATCCGATAGCCAATTTTTATACTATGTTCCCGAAGGGAAAAATAGTATATTGGGTTTGCGAAATGTCCGTCTGTCCGTATGATCGCATTTTTTTTGGTTTTATCTTTGAGCTAGAGCAACCAAACTTAGTACACATGTTGGTGTATATCCTCAATTTATGAAGTGTCGAGATCGACCGCCCACCCCCACCCCCTCCTACGCAATTTGGGGAAAACCTGTATCTTCCCCATTTTTAAAGCTATAGTCACCAAATTTGGCATACAGACTAATGTTGAGATTCCCGACAGATCTGCATCAAAACGTGTTTTGGGGATATCATTTGATTTTGAAATTTTTTTGATGCAGATCTGTCGCGAATCTCAACATTAGTTTATGCCTATGTTTCGTAGGTATGGAATATCATTCGCTTATGTACCAATTTCGTGTTGGAAAATCTACGATATGTTCGATTATACCAGAAGATGTGAAAGCTATTTATTTCGTTTTAAAAGACGAATATCTCAAAATAACATAATATATATATTTTGAAAGATAAAACAAAAATAAAATTCTGAGAACTACAACCAAAATCAATTTCAACTCATAATTAAAAAAAAATGAAACTTATAAGTTTGGTCGGTTTCATCTATACTAGTTGTTGAATATGTCCGACAGACAGTGAAGTAGTTGTCAATGCCTCTGCTTCAACGCATCCATTACATCCCCAAACTTTCATTTGGTAATTATATTTTCCACATAATTTCCAAAAGATTTGGTTTCGGTGTTACTATGTTTGTTGTTTTTGCATTTTGCTTTATTAGAAAGTCCGTGGCTGCTTTTAGTGCCAAATCCTCTTGATCCCTTTCGCGCATCTTACTTTTTTTATCGACTGTACTTGTTCCACTTGAATTTGCAGTTGAAACCGAAACCGATGAAGATGAATCCAAAAAACAAAAGTCTTCCGTATTTTCAAATATAATATCACCTTGAATCAAAAATATATCTGGCGACTGTTGTATACTCTGAAATAAAAAAAAACCATTCCTTTAATTATAGACATAAACGACATCTGAAGAATGGGAAACTATTTCACCAGATTTTTTTAATAAATGGAATTTTTCTCAATGTTTGGGAGCATTGAACGGAAAACATATGGCAATTTTAGCACCGAAAAATGCAGGAAGCGAGTACTACAACTACAAACAATCTAATAGCATTGTATTGATGGCATTGGCAGATGCAAACTACAAATTTATATACATTAATTGTGGTTCCAAGGAAACAAAGTCTGATGGAGGTGTTCGGTCTGATTGCTAGTTGGCACAACTGCTATATGATGAAAGGAATCCTTTGACTATACCGACGTCGAAAAATCTCCCAGCAAGAAGCAAGGCAGTACCGTATTGTATTGTCGCCGACGATGCATTTCCGCTGAAATTCAAATATCATGAAGCCATACCCACAACGAAATTTGACTGCTGCGCAACGAATTAATAATTATCGATTGTCTCGCACTCGCAGAATAATTGATAACGCATTTGGAATTGTCGCGGCCCGATTCCGAATTTTACGACGATCCGTTAAATTGTCGCCCGAAAAAACAAAGGATATTGTGGCAGCAATTTGTACATTGCATAATTTCTTAATAACACGTTCTGGTTCTTTGTACGCATCAAATGGGTCGTTTGACGATGAATCAAATGCTGGACCAATTGTTATGGGGAGTTAGCGCGATGATGACAGACAACGGACTTCGACTGGTCCAAAACGCACCGCGTCGCGCCTGCACTTTGTCCAAAGAATGTCAGCAAGAATTCACCGAGTATTTTAACAATGAAGGACAAGTACCGTGGCAAACAAACTTTAATTAACGTACCAATGAATCAGTTTGATCAACTGGAGAACTTTCCCTTCGATATAGAACATCTAATTGGTCATAAAATTCCCATTTGACCTTTTGCCTCCGACATCACCAGACTTTGATTTAATTTTAATTTAAGTAAATATTTGACACAATATATACATATATCACATATTTTTCATTTCACTTTTACTTAATAGAATATTGTGACCGCATTCGGCGTAACTGTGCGGCACATGCAGTACCAGTTTTCGCAGAATCGTCAAAATTTTAGGGCGATTAGAATACCCAAAATACCAGTAAGAAAATATGGGATGTGGCCCTAAATTTCAAGTTTGGCGATAATTGCAGAATTTGCGAAAAGCATTTTGAGCCTTGCGATTGGAAATAAGTTAAGAACAACAAACCAACAAAGCGAAGGCTTTTAATGCCTATAGCGATACCGCGCAAGCTGCTGCGATAAGTTGATGAAGTTGTTGTTGACAGCCATACAGAGTGCAGCACTCAAACAGAGTAAGTAAATTTAAGACAATTTTCTGCTGTTTTCTTTTATACACATAAATACCATTCAAGCCGGCATTTTATTAGAAAACATAAGAATGGAAACTCAAATATCCGTGCTGCAAGAGGAAAATGCTCTACTGCGAGACGAGTTGCAGCAAATAAAAAGCATGCACGATTCGGTCAGCAAATTTTCACCGAAACCCAGTTTCTCAAATTAAAAAGCAGCGGTAGGAGGAAAATTTGGAATTCAGCTGATATTGCTTATGCATTATGTCTCCATACTGCTGGGCCTCGAGCGTACCACCACCTGTTCAAAAAGGGGTTTCCAGTGCCATGCACTTCAACCTTGCATCAATTGTTACACAAGGTTGAAATTCGGACTGGGATGCTCGACGTAGTATTGGAACTTATGGAGCATAGCATTGAGCTGAATGAAGAAGATAGAATCTGCGTGCTCCTCTTTGACGAGATGAAAATTGCGTCGACGTACGAATATGATTCGTCTGAGGATGTTGTGTATGAGCCTCACAGTTATGTGCAAGTAGTTATGGCACGTGTTTTGAAAAAATCATGGAAACAGCCTGTAGTGGGAATCGATTGCGATTTGGGTCCAGGAAACTGTGGAGAGATCTGGGAATAAACGAGAGTAAGTGTGTTGAAAATAAGAAATTATAGAAACAATTGTATACTAAAGTATATACATTTTTTGCTTAAAGCGAGCACTTGGTTTCCAAATCCAGCGAATGCGGAATTAAAAATATTTGCTTTTGCGGATGCCCAACACCTGATAAAATTGATTCGTAACCATTTCCTAGACTCAGGGCTGCTAATAAAAGGGAAATTAATAGTACCGCAGTCCATAAAACATAACCCCACACATCGTCGTCTGACCTATCTATTTTGTATAATGAGTATTTAATAACAAACCGCATAACACAAGACCCACTTGAGCAATTTTTCGGTGGAATGAGGTCTAGGGGCGGACTCTATGACCATCCCAGCCCATTGCAGTTTAAGTATAGACTACGGATTTATTTATTGGGTATGAATAATATGTAATAATATATTGATGAACGCTTAACACTTCTCTAATCCTTCTAAAGCTTCTATATAACTGTTTTACGTTTGTGATGTCAATTGGTGTGCCGAGTTTGGTAATTGTGGTAGTAAATGTCAAATTTACATATGTAGCTGTTACTGTACTCATTAAGAACATTTTATTTTAAACATTTAGCCAAAGATACAGAAATTAAAAAAAAAACAGCGGCAATGTAACAGCTGGATTTGGACTTCCGCAAAGTTCTAAATGTAGAGGAGGAAGTGGTTGAAAAGTCAGAATTATTAGATCTGGATAGTTCGCTGGTTGAGGAACTTGACGAGCTGACAGATGATGCACTGGAGTATGTAGCTGGCTACATAATAAAAAAAAACATTTGGCTAACAGCGTGTCCACCGAGAGCCAAATTCTAAATTTTTCTACATTATGAGCAACAACGATTTATTACAACTTTTAGGTGTAGCAGGAAATCTGGACTTGCCCCAAGAGATCAAGAAATTTTATTTTAAAATCAGAGTTTAGAGTAAAGAATCTAAACCACAAATTAAAAGTAAAAAAAAAGAAATTAATGGGACATCGCAAGCTTTTAAAAATAATGTTAAAAAAATATATTACTTTATTCTGTCTTATTAATATTTAAATCTATTATTTTAATTTAAAATAAACAAAACATTTATATTCCATCGCAACTTTCATTTGTATTTTGTTTTTGCTATTAGTAATTATTAAATGAAAAAATAACACTGACTTGTATACATACATTTGTATGTGTGTACATGTATAACAAACGCACGCACTCAATATCCCACTCACAAAACGAAGCAAAGAAACCGAAATCAAGAGAGAAAATTTGCTATCTCTTTTGCACTCACACTGTCTTAGGCCGTGGCACACAAAGGCACACGCTTTCTCAGAATGGGCCACCAGGTTCATTTCATCATGGTTTACACTATACAGTATTCAAAACATATCGATATACGATGGTATACGAAGCGTTCACACTGTCCGTATTGAACTATACAAGGGAATATACCAAAAAAGTGCACAGTGTGTCCGGGGCTTTACATCATCGTTTAAATGCGGAATAAATCTTTGTTTGTGTTTCCTATCGCGAGTTAGTAAGGCCGTTGTAGTTCATTTTAATAAAAACAAAATCACATTCTTTATTATTAAAATTATCCTCCTACGCGTTTTGGCGTTTGTTACGTCTTCTTCAGGGAGTCTGCACATGCGTATAAAAACATTTACATACATATAATTAAATAATTAACAAACATTTCGTTTTACATTCATATACATACATACATTAAACTTATTGCAGCTAGAAATGCTACATTGTCGTCATTGTTCCTACGTCTAAATTGCACATTTGATTATATTCTTCCATCGTCTTTGTCTTCTCTTTGAGCGTCATGTTTTGATTGTCAACTGCTATTACTGCCACGCAAATAAAGTTTGTCTTTTCGATGTCTTCTTTGTGGCTTACAGTGTTCTCCCCTTGTTGTTGTATTCGTAGGCTCTCTAGCGAACGAGACTGAGTTCGTTCTCTTCTCTCAATGTCTAATATTTTGGTGTTATCAAAATCAGCTGTGTGTCCTGTTGTTCTTTGACTTAACCAAATGAGGAAAGCGGTTACGTAAAAATAGAAAAAAAAGAAATATATGATTGCTCGAGTCCAGTAAACCCGACTACGAAACTCCCTGTACCGAGGTCTAAGACTTCAAAGCACATCTTCATCCACTTACACATACACAAAGACGCACACACACAAGTGACAGCGAAAGCAGGCATTTTAAGTTGCGGCTGTGCTGCTTCTTCCTCTGCTCTGCTTCATTCAAGTTGCCCAACGACACCAAGCACGGGCTTGTTAACGCGCGGATCCAGGCAAAATGCAACCCACCTTCCGCCCAACCGACCGAGGGGCACGCCACATAACGTGCGGTAACGAAGATCGCGGAACAGATAAATAAGAACAAACTAAATAAAAGTTCTAAATAAATTAAACAATAGACAAAACACTATAGGTTACACAGATAACATAAAAGTAAAGTTCTGAGTACACAAATAGAACTAGCATTACATATTAAATGATAAAGGTTGTTATAATTAGAACAACATAGTATAGCATTACAAGCTTGAAGAGAAACAGGAAGAAATTTTCTAGAATTTCTGATCGGAACTGCAAAACTAATCTGGCTGATTTATTTAGAAGAATCAATTTCTCCTTTAATAAGTTTGTGTAAGAAAATGACACCAAGCATGGTTCTATGATCAGAAAGAGAAGGAAGATTTATTAGTAAGAGTCTACTACGATAAGAAGGCAAGCGAGTATTAGGATTCCAGTTAAGACCACGGAGTGCAAAGAGCAGAAATTGTTTTTGTACCGATTCTATTCAATCCTGATGAACCTTGTACTGGGGACACCAAATACAAGACCCAAATTCACGAATAGGTCGAACAAGAGAAGTATAAAGAGTTTTAGTAATGTAGGGATCGTTAAATTCGTTAGACCAACGCTTAATGAAACCCAGGACACCAAAAGCACGATTAGCGGTAGAACAGATATGTTTGTCAAACGTAAGCTTGGTTTATAAAAGTATACCCAAATCATCAACCGACTCAATTCGAACAAGCGGCTTATCATTAAGAATATAACTGTAAAATGACATTACGTTACACTGACCACATTCACAAGTTAAATAAATAAATATGCAAAATGAAAAAAAAAAAAACAAAACACTGACCACAATTAAGATTTAATAAATTTACCCGACACCAGGCTTGAAAACTATCAAGATCAGTTTGCAACCTTTGACCAGATAAGAAATCAGTAGATGACAGACAAAGTTTAACCTCATCGGCATACATCAGCACCCGAGAGTGATTTACGACAGAAGTTAGGTCATTTATGAACAGAGTAAATAATCCCTAGATGACTTCCTTGTGGTACTCTGGAAGTAACTTGAACAAACTTAGAGACTAAGCCTTTGAAATAAACCTTTTGGGTTCTAAGAGTTACATAGTTGGAAATCCAAAGAATTAAGTTATTTGGAAATCCCAGAAGATGCAGTTTGTGAAGTAAAAGAGAATGATTAACAGAGTCAAAAGCCTTACTGAAATCAGTGTAAATAACATCTGTTTGCATTTTGGCTTGAAATCCCTTTATAACAAGAGAAGTAAATTCCAACATGTTGGTGGTACTAGATCTATATTTCACGAACCCGTGCTGGCAGGGTGAAATTATGGATCTACATAAATGTTGAAGTTGAGAATATCCACGGATATTTTAAAAAGATGAAATAATGGCTTAAAAATACCTTCAGCGCAGTACTTGAGCACGCAGCCTGGTACTCCATCAGGACCCGGTGAAAATACGGGTTTAATGGCTTTTAGATCACGTAGAAGCGAACTTTCAGTGATTACAGGCCCAAAAATGCAATTGGAGCTATTTACATGATAAGGCAAAACTATTTAACAAGGTTTCAAACTATAAGTCGTTTGAAAAAATTCAGCAAAAAGATCGGCGGTAGCCTGATCTGAGTCAGCTGTCTTTTTATCGAAAATACAGATGATGGAAGTGTTGATGACCTACGCTTCGCATTAACGAAGTTATAAAACCTTTTAGGATCCCGCTGAAACTGTAACCTACAGCTCCTGAGGTACTTGTTATAACAGTGTAAATTAAGTGCAGAGAAGTTAGATCGGGCAATCAAATAGCGAGAGAAATCCGTGGAAGAGCCACATTCCTTGAACTTTTTATACAATCTCGACTTTCTATTTTTTATGTTTATTAAATCACGTGTAAGCTACACAGGTTTGTTAGACCTACGAGGGTTACTAAACGGGACACAGGAATCAAATAATGAATTTAAGCTAGAATGAAATAATTGACTGCACAATCCATGTCTCTACACATGTACAGCTGGGACCAGCCAGTCTGGGATAGGAGCTGAGCGAGTTTAGTAAAATCGGTTTTCCGAAATTGACGAACTCGATTTGCAGGTTTTCTACCTGGGCTTGACACCCTGGCTGGTAAGTCAATCAACACCTCCAAAGTCGGGTGATAAGGATCTTCAGGAATGGATATAGGTATAGTACGGGAGAGAGAATAGAATGAGGAATCCAAGACAAAAACAAGATCAACCATTTTATGTGAAGAATTTGGGATATCATTGATTTGACACAATGACATCCCAAATAAACTTTCAATAAAATCGTGCTGAGATGTAGGAGTCAACACGCTAGAATCCGCACTTGAAATCCAGGTAGCTCCGGCGATATTAAAGTCACCAAGAGCTACAAGAAAATCACGATCAGAAACCATAGATGAGACAGATTGTATAGCAGAAGCATGTAAAGAATATAAGGAAATATCAGAAGAAGGTGGAATATAAGAACAAGTAATATAAAAGCAAATGCTGGAAATACATAATTTTACAGCAACAAATTCAATATCTATACAATTATCGATTATTACAAGCTCCGATGATAAATCAGCGTCAACAGCAATAAGAACACCACCACCACGACGAGGGGTGCGATCTTTTCTATAAATGGAAAATTTGTTAGACAAGATTTCAGAATTAAGGATGTCGGGCCTTAGCCATGTTTCAGAAAAGGCAACGACATGGAAAGGAAAAGTTAGGCTATTTAGATAAAGATTACTAAGTTTACTACAAAGACCTTTTACATTCTGATAGCCAAGTGAGAGGAAGGATGTTAGTTTTTGTAACTATCAGATACTAATAGAGGTGGGTTAGAACTACCACCGCAAGAACGAAGTGAAATCGGAGGCCGATTTTTTTTTTACCGTAGCTAAGTGGTCGTGCCAGAATTCTTGGCAACAAATATTATTGAAATATTCTGCCGGAACACTGATTTTAAATGACGATATTTCCCGAGAATATGTGAATTTGAATTTTTCCACCGTAATGTGGGCTCTAGATTTGGCCAGTATAAAGGCATTCACATCATCAGATGTAGTATCAGGTGCAAGCCTAGAAACAAAGATTTGTTTCCGTGGTGGAATACCTATAAGGGTCTTCTTAGTAGCCAAAGCAGTTGCATCCAATGGAGCCACAGCAATGGGTGCTAGACCAGTTGATTCGATTGGTATATTATCACTAGTGTTGATCTGGATCATCAGTGTTAGTAGCCATCAAATCAGAATGCTCTACGGGGTCAGAAGGAACAACATCCATGGGTACGATGCTATTCGCGTCACTTCTGATTATTGAATTATTAGGAGAGGGGGGCGATATATTAATAAATTCTATCTGTTTATTGTGGATGTAGGGGAAGCATGTGTGGGGAGCTGCAGTTCATTGGGGCCAATAGACGCCTAAAATTAGCCTTCTTCCGTGTTGGAGACTCATTTAAAAGTTTCATACTTTTAAATTCTTTCTCTAAGTCGGAAAAACCATCGAGCAGTTTTGTAAACCGCCGGAATATGTCACCAAAGCCTTTTTTACTCTGCCTCATGAAACCCATGATGTCCCTTTCAACATCCCTACAGGATACACATGTCCACTTGAGGCCAGATTTAGACTCAATCTGGTCCACAACTCTACCGTTAAGGCCAGCACATTTTTCGTGTGACACATTACCATACAGCCAGCAGCAAAGAAAGCCCATCTTAGAGTTTATTCTAACCTGGCAATTTTTATTATAGCAGACAAACATTTTTATTAAAAGAAAAATTTAAAGAGACGAAAAATGTAATAAGAAGGACTCACTGCACAAAAAATAGAAAGTACAAAATAAAAAAGAAGGCACCCTACGCACCACAACGCCAATATGAAAATATTAACGCGCGGGCGCGTCGACCGAAATCAGAACAACGGAATACAAAACGAAGAGAGAATCCGTAAGCAACACCAACGATAGAAGTGAAAAAGAGCGTTAAGCAAACGTTGAGAGCGTGAATTGGTAAAAATACAAAAACAAATATAAGTACAATGCATACTGCTCAAAACAACCATCAGCTTGCTTGTGATGCTGTTTGTTGTTGTATTTGAACAAATTTAGTGAAGATTAACGTAGTTAATTGCAATTTAATGTCCAACAATGTGTTCCACATAACCGATATATAACACACGTCACAAGAACAAAATAGCACAAGTTATCACTTGATATCACGAGGAAAACAAACTAAAACGATGAGAAAGCAAAAAAAACGTCCATTGTGAATGCGAATAATAATAATTACAGCAGACTAACGGTGACCCAAGGATTATACATACCAAACCACAGGTCCATATCTTTAAAATGGTGGCTGTAGTACGTTTTTATCAAATTGTGGAGGAACGGGGGAAAATATCTGCAATCGGGGTAAACCTTGATCTGCGTCAAGTATATAGGAACCTACATATAAAATTTGGTGTCTCTAGCTCTAATGGTTACTGACTTCGACGCGTTCATTAGATCTACATCTCAGTAGTGCGACCGATACTACTATGCGGCGTCCTGGTATGGTGGCAAGCCACGAAGAAGACCACATACCTGAAACTGATGGAATGGACCCAACGACAGGCACTTGTCTGTATCACGAGGGCGTTGAGGTCCACTCAAACCAAGGCACTAGAAACACTACTGTGTGTCAACGTCTATGCGCAACGGGAAACACGGCACTTCAAAGTTTTGGACTCAGTTCGATTGGGAGGAGTAGCTCGGAAAACATGACTCCTCCTTCAAAGAAACGCAAGCGTCAATGGGACTAGAGGACTGGTGTACAGGACTGGACCAGCACGCCATTAAGATATTCACCGATGGCTCAAAAATGGATACAGGAGTAGGTGCGGCAGTGTATTGTGCAGAACCAAAAATAAGGTTGCCATACAAGCTAACCGACCGTAGACAGCCAAGCTGCCATAAAATCATTGCGGGCGTCTCCCACTTGTTCCAAAAATGTCCTGGCAAGCAGGGTGGCTTTAGATAATCTAAGAACTGCTAGAACAGTGCATATTTATTGGGTTCCCAGCCACCGGGGTATTGACGGCAAAGAAATGGCGGATTGCCTGGCGAAATCAGAAACTCGCTAACTTCCTGCTATATCTTCCAAGGAAAGATTGCAGACTAATGATAGGAGTATTAACTGGACATTGCCTAGCAGCAGCTCATGCTAACAAGCTGGGGATATTAACGGAATACGGCTGCCGCAAATGTAAGAAACCAGGAATTGTGGAAACCTTGGAACACCTTAAATGCAGCTGCCCAGCACTCGCAACATTAAGACATCGATCCTTCAACAAACACTGGCTCGCATCACTAGAAGAAGCGGCCAGACACACTCCCAATGCGCTGTTGGCGTTTGCCAAGCGCAAACGAATCTTACAGGATCAACAATGCTCCTAACGACCTTCAGTATCCGGCGACACTAAGGACCTGCTAGGTCTATGTGGGACCACCATGTGGTGGCCAACCGGTTCTACCTAACCGAACCTATTTTTGACCCCCCACCCCCTTCCACACAAATGTGCAAAATCTATATCTCCCACACCTGTATAGGTAGAGTCACCAAATTTGGCATACATACTAACGTTGACCCCCTGCACAAATCTGAGTCAACAATTTTTGACCCCCCCACCCCCTCCACCGCAAATGAGCAAAATCTATATCTCCCTCACCTGTACAGATAGAGTCATCAAATTTGACGTACAGACTACTGTTTTCTTCGCGTCTCTTTCCGAACCCACAAATAGGCAAATTATACCGAACTAGGAACAGAGTACTCTGCTGTCGGATACGTCCGACTGCAACATTCTGACTGTTTACTGTAAAAGTCGTTTTACATTTTCAAGACAGCAAATCTGCAATAAAAAACCATTTTCACAAATATAAGTACTACCAAACATTGAATGAAGACGCAAAATGTCTTTGTCAAGAAGGGATTGTTGAGCCGAGCATTCTAGTATTACGGAATTAATACCACCCACCACCGTGAATCTAGCTCTAGTGAATATGCACTAAAATCCAAACGGGTCACTATGCAGACCGGGCGGCGATATGTTCCGTCGGCCGTCTTCAGAGCCGCCATCACATATGAAAACAATAATATCGCATTCGCAATGTTTTTTTCTTGCGCATCGTTTTAGTTTGTTTTCCTTGTGATATCAAGTGATAACTTGCGCTATTTTCTTGTAACGTGTGTTATACATCGGTTATGTGGAACACATTGTTGGACATTAAATTGCAATTAACTACATGAATCTTTACCAAATTTGTTCAAATACAACAATAAACAGCATCACGAGCAAGCCGGTGGTTGATTTGTGAAATTTGTATTGTGCTTATATTTGTTTTTGTATTTCTACTAATTCACGCTCTCAACGTTTGCTACGGTTTCTCTCTTTGTTTTTTGCGCTCTTATATTTTCAAATTGGTGTTGTTGTGCGTAAATTATTTTATTAATAAAAATGTTTGTCTGCTATAATAAAAATTGCCAGGTTAGAGTAAACTCTAAGATGGGCTTTGTTTGCTGCTGGCTGTGTGATAATGTATCACACGAAAAATGTGCTGGCCTAAACGGTAGAATTTTGGACCAGATTTAGTCAAAATCTGGCCTCAAGTGGACGTGTGTATCCTGTAGGGATGTTGAAAGGGACATCATGGGGGTCATGAGGCAGACTAAAAAGGCTTTGGTGACATATTCCGGCGGTTTAAAAAACTGTTCGATGGTTTTTCCGACTTGGAGAATGAATTTAAAAGTGTGAAACTTTTAAATGAGTCTCCAACACGGAAGAAGGCTAATTTTAGGCGTCTATTGGCCCCAATGAACTGCAGCTCCCCACACATGCTTCCCCTACATCCACAATAAGCAGATAGAATTTATTAATATATCGCCCCCCTCTCCTAATAATTCAATAATCAGAAGTGACGCGAATAGCATCGTACCCATGGATGTTGTTCCTTCTGACCCCGTAGAGCATTCTGATTTGATGGCTACTAACACTGATGATCCAGATCAACACTAGTGATAATATACCAATCGAATCAACTGGTCTAGCACCCATTGCTGTGGCTCCATTGGATGCAACTGCTTTGGCTACTAAGAAGACCCTTATAGGTATTCCACCACGGAAACAAATCTTTGTTTCTAGGCTTGCACCTGATACTACATCTGATGATGTGAATGCCTTTATACTGGCCAAATCTAGAGCCCACATTACGGTGGAAAAATTCAAATTCACATATTCTCGGGAAATATCGTCATTTAAAATCAGTGTTCCGGCAGAATATTTCAATAATATTTGTTGCCAAGAATTCTGGCACGACCACTTAGCTACGGTAAAAAAAAAATCGGCCTCCGATTTCACTTCGTTCTTGCGGTGGTAGTTCTAACCCACCTCTATTAGTATCTGATAGTTACAAAAACTAACATCCTTCCTCTCACTTGGCTATCAGAATGTAAAAGGTCTTTGTAGTAAACTTAGTAATCTTTATCTAAATAGCCTAACTTTTCCTTTCCATGTCGTTGCCTTTTCTGAAACATGGCTAAGGCCCGACATCCTTAATTCTGAAATCTTGTCTAACAAATTTTCCATTTATAGAAAAGATCGCACCCCTCGTCGTGGTGGTGGTGTTCTTATTGCTGTTGACGCTGATTTATCATCGGAGCTTGTAATAATCGATAATTGTATAGATATTGAATTTGTTGCTGTAAAATTATGTATTTCCAGTATTTGCTTTTATATTACTTGTTCTTATATTCCACCTTCTTCTGATATTTCCTTATATTCTTTACATGCTTCTGCTATACAATCTGTCTCATCTATGGTTTCTGATCGTGATTTTCTTGTAGCTCTTGGTGACTTTAATATCGCCGGAGCTACCTGGATTTCAAGTGCGGATTCTAGCGTGTTGACTCCTACATCTCAGCACGATTTTATTGAAAGTTTATTTGGGATGTCATTGTGTCAAATCAATGATATCCCAAATTCTTCACATAAAATGGTTGATCTTGTTTTTGTCTTGGATTCCTCATTCTATTCTCTCTCCCGTACTGAACCTATATCCATTCCTGAAGATCCTTATCACCCGACTTTGGAGGTGTTGATTGACTTACCAGCCAGGGTGTCAAGCCCAGGTAGAAAACCTGCAAATCGAGTTCGTCAATTTCGGAAAACCGATTTTACTAAACTCGCTCAGCTCCTATCCCAGACTGGCTGGTCCCAGCTGTACATGTGTAGAGACATGGATTGTGCAATCAATTATTTCATTCTACCTTAAATTCATTATTTTATTCCTGTGTCCCGTTTTGTAACCCTCGTATGTCTAACAAACCTGTGTGGCTTACACGTGATTTAATAAACTTAAAAAATAGAAAGTCGAGATTGTATAAAAAGTTCAAGGAATGTGGCTCTTCCTCGGATTTCTCTCGCTATTTGATTGCCCGATCTAACTTCTCTGCACTTAATTTACACTGTTATAACAACTACCTCAGCAGCTGTAGGTTACAGTTTCAGCGGGATCCTAAAAGGTTTTATAACTTCGTTAATACGAAGCGTAGGTCATCAACACTTCCATCATCTGTATTTTTTCAAAAAAAAAAAAAAAAAGAGACAGCTGACTCAGATTCTTTTGCTGAATTTTTTCAAACGACTTATAGTTCGAAACCTTGTTAAATAGTTTTGCCTTATCATGTAAATAGCTCCAATTGCATTTTTGGGCCTGTAATCACTGAAAGTTCGCTTCTACGTGATCTAAAAGCCATTAAGCCTGTATTTTCACCGGGTCCTGATGGAGTACCAGGCTGCGTGCTCAAGTACTGCGCTGAAGGTATTTTTAAGCCATTATTTCATCTTTTTAAAATATCCGTGGAGTTGTGCTCTTTCCCCATTATTTGGAAAGAATCATTTATTATTCCTCTCCATAAAAAAGGAAACAAGTCTAATGTTGAGAACTATAGCGGTATTTCTAAGTTGTCTGCTATTCCTAAGATTTTTGAGAAATTAATAACTTCTCAACTTCAACATTTATGTAGATCCATAATTTCACCCTGCCAGCACGGGTTCGTGAAATATAGATCTAGTACCACTAACATATTGAAATTTACTTCTCTTGTTATAAAGGGATTTCAAGCCAAAATGCAAACAGATGTTATTTACACTGATTTCAGTAAGGCTTTTGACTCTGTTAATCATTCTCTTTTACTTCACAAACTGCATCTTCTGGGATTTCCAAATAACTTAATTCTTTGGATCTCAAACTATGTAACTCTTAGAACCCAAAAGGTTTATTTCAAAGGCTTAGTCTCTAAGTTTGTTCAAGTTACTTCCAGAGTACCACAAGGAAGTCATCTAGGGATTATTTACTCTGTTCATAAATGACCTTACTTCTGTCGTAAATCACTCTCGGGTGCTGATGTATGCCGATGAGGTTAAACTTTGTCTGTCATCTACTGATTTCTTATCTGGTCAAAGGCTGCAAACTGATCTTGATAGTTTTCAAGCCTGGTGTCGGGTAAATTTATTAAATCTTAATTGTGGTAAGTGTAACGTAATGTCATTTTACAGGCGAATGCACTTTGTAACAGTTATATTCTTAATGGTAAGCCGCTTGTTCGAATTGAGTCAGTAAATGATTTGGGTATCCTTTTAGATCCCAGGCTGAAATTTGACAAACATATCTCTTCCACCGCTAATCGTGCTTTTGGTGTCCTGGGTTTCATTAAGCGTTGGTCTAACGAATTTAACTATCCCTACATTACTAAAACTCTTTATACTTCTCTTGTTCGACCTATTCGTGAATTTGGGTCTTGTATTTGGTGTCCCCAATACAAGGTTGATCAGGATAGTATAGAATCGGTACAAAAACAATTTCTGCTCTTTGCACTCCGTGGTCTTAACTGGAATCCTAATACTCGCTTGCCTTCTTATCGTAGTAGACTCTTACTAATAAATCTTCCTTCTCTTTCTGATCATAGAACCATGCTTGCTGTAATTTTCTTACACAAACTAATTAAAGGAGAAATTGATTCTTCTAAATTAATCAGCCAGATTAGTTTTGCAGTTCCGATAAGAAATTCTAGAAACTTTCTTCCTCTTGCTCTTCAAGCTTGTAATACTAACTCTGCTATCCATAACCCTTTTCGTATTGTATGTTCTAATTATAATAATCTTTATCATCTAATATGTAATGCTACTTCTATTTCCTTGCTCAGAACTTCACTTTTATATTATCTGCGTAATCCATAGTCACTTTTTGTCAATTGTTTAATTTATGTAGAACTTTTATTTTGTTTGTACTTATTTATCTGTTCCGTGATCTTCGTTACCGTACGTTATGCGGCGCGCCCCTCGGTCGGTTGGGCGGGAGGTGGGTTGCATTTTGTCTGGGTCCGCGCGTTAACAAGCCCGTGCGTGGTGTCGTTGGGCCACTTGAATGTACTGCCCGTTTAGAACATCAAAGTCCGGAAGAAAGAAATATATCCTGCCTCTAATGGCTTGCTGGGGTTGTACCATTTTGTCCGACGAGACAAGTCCGGCAGATACTCCTTGATCCACTTACGCCAAAACGATTGTGCAAGTTGTTGCACCATACGCCACTCCTTTCTTGTCGGTTGAAACGATTCTTCTTGCGGATGCGGTGTCTGTCTGGAATTAGAAGTACCTAAAAGAAAGTTATGCGGGGCTATCGGGTCATCTGTTGGGCAATCTAAGGCAATGTGCGTGAGTGGTCTGGAGTTTACTATGTGCTCTGCGTCGCACATAAGGCTATAAAACACATCCTCTTTAAGACTTTCATTCAATACTGCATGCCCAATTGCACGCTTTACGCTACGTACGAGTCTGTCCCAGCATCCACCTGAGTGAGGATTCAATGGGCAATGGCTCTTATTGAACATGGTAATGCTTCACGAACAATTTAGTGACATGGTTCTTCTGTGGCAATATGTCTGGTATCCTCACTTATTGCGCTCGCATTGGCTATACGACCGTTCATCTGTATAAGTCCATGTTTATCAAGTGCAGGCTACAATTTCCACAACTAGCTATATTTTGGAATTGGTTCACCATTTGCCAATGCTCCTTGCTCGTCGTTTTCCATGCATTGGATTGGTCTTACACAAGACCAGCTCTGCTCGTTCGATTTCTGAAGCTTCTAGGAAGTTCACGCGCGCCTTGTGGTGATGCCATCGCAACATCCATGCCAGCAACCTAATCATCCATGTAAACGATGAAACATATTTTCTACGTCTTGCGTTATTGACAGTACAAATCTCGGGCATCTCCAGATCCGTTTGGGAACTGCTCTCATCCTTTGGCCAGCTCTCTTCTCGTTCCAACAGTAGCTGTGGGCCTGATAACCATTGTGAAGGTCGTTCTATCCGTATTTAAGTGCCAAGACCTGCGGGATTTTCCTTTCCTGGCACCCAACGCCAATCGTCAATTCTAGAACCTACGAGAATCTCATTAATACGATGTAACGCCGACGATCGGACTTGATCCATGCCAGAACTGTTCTCGAGTCAGACCACACGACGTGAATCTGTCGTGTCCTTCTAGTATCAGCTTTCGTAGCCGAGTAGCCATTACAGCAGCTTGTAACTCAAGTCTTGGCACAGTGGATAGTCTCATTGGCGCGCATTTGTTTTTCCCCATAATAAAAGCTGTGGTTCACAATTCTCCAGTGTTTATTCGCCAATATCCAAGTGCAATAATATGTGGAGTTCCAACGTGCCGCTACAAAATTCAGTTCCGTAACATCTTGGAATTCGTGTGTTGCTAGCATTATCCAAGCGTCTTAGCCAAAGTCTCCATGTCTCATTATCCTCGTTATTAATTTGGTGATCCCAGTCAGTTTTCTTCTGTCAGATGGATTGAAGTAATAGTTTTGCGATCAATGAGTGCTGCAATACCGAATGGACCAAATACCGACACGACTACTCGCAATACCTCTCTTTTTGTTGGCACTTTATTTCCATAGAACAACGACTTGTCTATCTTGCAAAACGATAGGTAAAATCTCTGCCCAGATTCAGAACTTCATTAGAACCACCTTAAGCGAATACTGCGAATTGCTCTGAATTTGATACAAAAAAAGCCGCATCTACTATGTATCTCTATGATTTGATGTGTTATCCTTATAGCATCGTCTTCCCAAGAGTATCAATGTACTAAATCATCTACATAATGATTTCTTATTATTCCATCAGCAGCATCATAATACGTATCTTTATATGCAACTAGCTTATACCCGCGGCGTTGCTCTCATTTCCTAACTATATTTAATTAAATTTCAATAATTTTCAATTCTTATTATTATTTATTATTTATAGCTGCAAATACCCCGGCCTTGCCCGGCGAAATATTTAAATAAAAGTGCATTATCTTAAATTTGACTACTTATGTCAACCGTAAGAAATACATAAAAATAGAGTATCACAAAATTCTCTCCCGTGGAAACCAAATAGTTGAGTCATACGTCTAATGATTTGTTGCGGTAGGGCTGTGACAATGACTTTGAAGCCGATCTAACTAAACAAATAATCTCACTCATTTGACTTTGACCACCATTTCTCCCGAGGCGAAGGGTGGGCATAGTCCTTTAAAATATTTTTGAAGTTAGAAGAATAATAATTATTCAGAAAATGGTAAAACATCTTTACTTAATTCAAGTGAAAACTTTTAAAACAATTATTTCCATTGTTAAAACATAGCGCAACCCTACATTTTTCGCATTCTGTTTGCGTAAGTTTGTGCACTGCGGAAATGTGCACCGCTGTCAGCAATAATTCAAAAGTCTCAAATTTGGCGGCAAACTTATTACATGTTGGTACTAACAAATATCGACGGACCGCCACATTTAAGAAAAATCTATCATCAATGGATAATGCGAATGCAGCTGTTCCGATTTACTACATAAAAACAATAATAATGTTATTGTGAAGTAAATCAGCCCAGCAACATTCGCATTATATTAACTTAAAAGGTACATAACTAATTAAGAAACTTAAATGATTAAAATTAACCAAATCGTAGTACTACAACTAAAGCAGAAGCGCGCCAATTACCGTATATCGATTGCAAAGCTAGGCAGAGTCTGAGAGACATGAGCAATGTGGCGATTTCAGTCACACTTATAAGATTTAAGGCCGAGAGAGCGATTCAAGAGAGATTTTGTATCTCTTTTGCACTTTCACGTTGTTATGCAGCAGCTGGCGCATACCGAGATTTTCATACAATTTTCAAATACAATTTTCTTCTACTTCCCGATATATATTTAACAATTTTTTCGGCAGTTCCACATAATTATACTATGTTCCCGAAAGGAAAAATAGTATATTGGGTTTGCGAAATGTCCGTCCGTCCGTCTGTCCGTATGAACGCAATTTTTTTGCCTTTATTTTCGAGCTACAGCAACCAAACTTGGTACACATGTTGGTGTATATCCTCAATTTATGAAGTGTCGAGATCGACCTACCACCATGAAAAAAATCTATATCTCCCACACCTGTATAGGTAGAGTCACCAAATTTGGCATACATACTAACGTTGACCCCCTGCACAAATCTGCATCAACAATTTTTGGACACCCCCACTCCCTCCCCCACAAAGGAGAAAAATCTATATCTCCCACGTATATATATATATATATATCTCTTACGTATTGCGCTGAAGCTGGAGAGCACTTGGCACCTGCATTCTGAAAATCTTCATGGCTTCACGCGGGTCCGTTCTGGTGGAACATCTCTGCGATGTCGGCACAGGCTCCTATGCGCCTTTGGCGAAATCTCATCAGTACATGTGTCAACGATTGGCATTCATCAGGTCCAGGTCCAACACCGAGTTCAGCGATACTTCGTCAACTTTGGCTGCCGCATCAAACACAATCCTTAACTTGCCTGGTTTGTTAGGGCTTATGACGCCAATCCTCGATGAGCAATTCTCAATTTTGTCGCGAGGAAGCTGCGTCAAATAGCCTTTCTTGTCATAGTCCAACTTCATGTTGCTGTACTGCCGCTGGTACTCTGGATCACGCTTAAATTTTCTCTTCAGAGCTAGTTGTCTCTTTGTTGCCATATCCTTGCTGTCCGGGAGTGCCACGACGTCGTATTTCCAAAGTAATCCCGTCTCAAAACTGTCCCCGATGCACCTAGTAGTATGTTCCAGCAGTTGTCTTGCTCTTTCAAAATCACGTCCTTCAACGTGATTTTTTGCCTCATGCACGCCCATTTCTGCATTGGTGATGTAGTCAAGCACCAACTGATCGATGCGCTCATCACTAGCTTCCTGTACCAGATACACTCCGTTATATTATTATTATTATTAATTATTACGTAACCTAGCTTCGCTGTCACTTTTCCTGTGGACGATGCATCCTAGCCTCGGTTCCACTACTGCTGTACCATATCGACCCATTGATCTCGAAGTTTTTGGTAAACATAAATGCACATTATCGAGTCCAATCAGGAGTTCTGATGTCGCATCTGTATATTCTTAAACTGGAATGGATTTAAGATAACGGTAGTTAAATTTTAAACTGGACATGTTTGTTTTGGCAGCTGCAGGTTCTTTATGTGCTGACATTCATCATTCTTATCATCTGGTCCTGATATACCTACAGTGACTCGAGTCGTGGATTCAGTAACCTTTTTATTTCCAATCCATTGCAGAGTCATACTGTCTTTTGGCCCTTTTAGTTGCAATGCGTCTGCTAAGCGTTCATTTATAAGTGATACTGCTGAGCCCTCGTCCATAAAGGCATGGCATTCGATACACTTTCCATTTGCATGCAACTTTACCGGCAAGACCTTAAACAAAATCTTAGATTCCGTTGCCTGCGAAGTCGTTCCATTAAATATACTGACTTCTGTTGGTTGCGTTTGCTTACAATCAGTTTTGTTCAACGGATTGTGCATGCGTTTCTGGCAACTCTTAATGTCACATAAATGGTGAATCTTGCAGCCACGACTTGTATAACCGTGTTTTAAACAATTAAAACAGAGTTTGTTAGCTCTAACTATTTTCCACCTTTCATCATACTCTTGTCGGATAAATGTGTCGTATTTGCCAACACCATGCTGCTCCTTGCACACACAGCACTGCTTTCCGGCATTATTTCCAACCTCGTTGGCATGAAAGAATCTGTTCCTTTCTTTTCTCATCGTTGGTACTGTTGGATCGGTGACTAATCCTGCGTCTTGTACTCCTTTAGCCAATTGTTGCAGCCATACGCTGAACTCCTTGATTGGCTGGTATACATTATATGCCTTGCCCTCAACCCTTTGTTGTGCCGGTAGCTTCAGTAAAATCTCTTCCATTATAGTTGTATTCGACATGTGTTGACGAGCATCCGTAGCTTCGAAAAATGATGCCAAGTTTTGAAATTAATTATTTGATCGAATCTTCCTTCTTGAATTTTTGCCATTTCCTTTACGCGCAGTACTTGACTTTTTATTAACCTTTTTGGCCTTACAAAATTTGCTCAAGAGACTCCATTATGTTTGATACATTCTGGCTACGAATAAGCAAACACTCGGTTGTTTCCCTTGCCTTGCCCTTGAGTGCCTTTTGCAGGCGCATAATTTCTGCCTTTCACTGTATGCAAGTTAACAAATAAGATTACCAAATATTTATTAAGTCACCCTCGCATGCGCAACTCCTTAAGTCCTATGCCGCCCAAAGCATTCCTCTAGCTTAAGCATGACAATTATTGAATCTGTAGTTTTAGTTCTGAATAAGCCTCTGTATCAAGTACAAGCCAAAATATATTTTCCACTCCGGCACTTGGCCGCTTAAACATTTCTCTTTTATTGCTGAGCCACAAAGCCAGTGATCGGAAAGCTTAAGCTTTCCCAGCGTAATCGTCTGTAATCATCATTACTGGCAATTATATCACAACCAACCTGCGACGTCAGCCAGCCAAAGAAGAAGACCCGCCAGGAACATCAAACACGCCTAGAGATCAACGTATTCATCTTGAAGGAAGACCACCCAGGCGAATAACTTATTTGGCGCCCAACTAAATAGAATCTGCGGATAAGTTCGCGATAAGACCCTAACGAAACATATAAGTTCAACAAGAAACTTCCAAGCTAAAACGAAGTAAATATAAAGTGAATAAATCGCATGCAGGCAGCAGTGACTGTAAAAATCAAATAAATTTAGGAAAAAACTTAAATCACAAAAATAATTGTATCCTTGCCGGTTGCAATTAATCGGATGCCACATTTAAAACACAATATTAAATATAAACAAGTAAGAACGTTGCAGTCGGACGCACCCGACTGCAGAATACTATGTTCCCAGTCCTATATAATTTGGTTATTTGTGTGTTCAGAAAGAGCCGCGAAAAAAATTGCACAGGTGTTTGAGATATAGATTTTGCTCCTTTGTGGGGGAGGGAGTGGGAGGGTCAAAATTTTTTTGATGCAGATTTGTCCAGAATGTTAACATTGTCAATCTCGACACTTCATAAATTGACGGTATACACCAACAGGTGTACCAAGTTTGGTTGCTCTAGCTCAAAGATAAAGGCAAAAAATTGCGTTCATACGGACAGACGGACATTTCGCAAACCCAATATACTATTTTCCCTTCGGGAACATAGTATAAAAAAAGAAAGAAAATATTTTTTCATTTTTTGGTGCACATGTGAAGTGTAAACCATTAGTTGATTCAAGCTGATGAGCTGGTCAGGTGCATACAGAGAAATAAAAGTAGAATACGATAGTGACGACGGCTGGGACATTGAGCCCCACAATAGTTTCCAAGAACAAACTCAAACAGATGCAACAATGAATGTAAATGAAATTCAGGCGTTAATAACAGCCGCTGTCGGCCAAGCTTTGGCGCAGCAAGAAGCAAGCTTTCAGTCACGCATTAGTGAAATGCAATCTCAAATAACTAATTTGCGTATAGAGACCCCACAAGTCGAGGCGTATCAAAGAATTCAAATAAACCCGGAAATAAGACGCGATATCCCATTAGGCATTGTTAAATCTATTCCTGATTTTAACGGGACACAAGACGAATATGTAGCATGGCGACAATCAGCAACAGATGCATATGAGCTATTTAAGCCATTTAATGGCAGTAGCACACACTATCAGGCAGTGTCAACTATGAGAAATAAAATCAAGGGGCCCGCAAGAGCAATTTTAGTCTCGCATAATACAGTACTTAAATTCGATGCTATAATAGCTAGGTTGGATTGTACTAATGCAGACAGGACATCGCTACGCCTCTTCGACAAGGCTTAGAGATGGTCAGGCAGGGAGGCCTAAGCCTCATGCAATACTACGATGAAGTCCAGCAAAAGCTGACTTCCGTTACAAATAAAATTGCAATGACTCATGACCGAGACGGCGCTGATCTTAACAGAGAGATTAGATCTGATACATTACATGCATTTATTTCAGGGCTTAGTAAACCGATTGTTTTCCCAGCTAAGCCGAAAGATTTACCGTCTGCTTTGGCTCTAGCCAGAGAAGCGGAGGCAAACATTGAAAGAAGCATTTTCGCGACAACATACGCTAAAGCCATCGAAGAGAGGGCACAGGCAACAGAAGCCAATAAGCATCGTGCGCAGTTCAAACAGGGAAAATATAACAGAGACAAGCGAGGACAGGAAAAAAACCCCACTTTGTCAAGCGTAAGCGAAACAGGAATGGCCAAGAACAGAGTACGAAAGAAGATCAGGGACAAGCCTCAGAGCCCATGGATGTAGATTCCTCATCAAAGTTTAGGCAACCTACTCAATTAGGGAAAACTCAGACAAATAGTGCTTCGGCACAGAAACGAAATAACACGTTCGAACGCATGACAGGCCAAAGGCGTCAGCGGCTGAACAATGTTGTTCAGAGTGCGATACCCAAGAAAATAGCTATGAAAACCAAGCTACAGTCGAAGTTGGCGAGATAGAAGACGACAACGACTCGACATGCGGCAGCGATTCGTTGAATTTTTTAAAGCACGCTCCCGGCTACCAGTCATTAAACGACAGCTGGCTGGGAGAACACTAAGAATTTTAATAGATACATGCGCGGCAAAAAATTATGTAAGGCCCGTAAAGGAGCTGAAAAACATAATCCTTGTCGATGACCCTTTCACTGTGAGCTCAATACATGGCTCCAGTCAAATTAAAGATAAATGCCTAATGACAATCTTCGGGCAGACATCTCCATTTTTTTTCCTTGACACACTCAGTACTTTTGATGCCATCATAGGCTTCGACGTCTTAAAACGGGCGGGAGTAAATTTAAATTTCGTCAACAGCACGCTATAGTACAAGAATGTGTCAGAACAGTTACAATACCACAATTGTGACAGCGTTAACTTCACTAACGGTAACGATATAGTGGTACCGAGTTCCATCAAAAAGAAATTTAAAAAAATTATTCTAGAGAACACTACGGTTTTTTCGACCTCTAAAGAGGCACTACCTTTTAACACCTCAGTAATCGCCATTATTCGTACGGAAGATAACGCACCTGTATATTCTAAACTGTACCCACACCCTATGGGGGTGGCAGATTTCGTAAACAGTGAAATCAAACAGTTGTCAAAAGATGACATAATAAGGCCATCCAGGTCCCCATATAACAGCCCAACATGGGTAGTCGCTAAAAAAGGAATTGATGCCAATGGCAATAAAAACAAGCGGTTGGTAATAGATTTCAGGAAACTGAACAAGAGAACTATGCCCGATCGTTACCCAATGCCATCCATTACCATGATTCCAGCGATCTTGGGAAAGGCAAAATTTTTCACAACCTTAGACTTAAAGTCAGGCTACCATCAAATTTATCTAGCGGAACAAGACCGTGAAAAACATCGGTTTCAATAAACGGCGGTAAATACGAGTTTTGTCGCCTGCCTTTCGGCCTAAAAAATGCAGGAAGCATTTTCCAAAGGGCCATAGATGACGTACTAAGAGGACAGATTGGCAAGATATGCTATGATTATGTAGACGACGTCATCATTTTCTCTGAAAACGAAATTGACCATGTTAAGCATATTGCCACAGAACTAAAGTGCTTAGCCGATGCTAACATGAGAGTCTCACAAGAAAAACTACGTTTTTAAAAAAAGTGTCGAATATTTAGGATTCATAGTAACTAGGGGCTGTGCAAAGACTGATCCTGGAAAAGTTAAGGCGATACAGGAATATATCGAGACCAAAAACTTGTTTAGTCTCAGATCATTTCTCGGTTTGGACAGTTACTACAGACAATTTGTCAAAGATTTTGCATCAATTGCATCCACTAACAGACATACTAAAAGGTGAAAACGGTTCAGTCAGCAAGCACAGGTCTACAAAAGTTGCAGTAGAACTGCAACTCAACGCAATGCGTTTAAACGTCTACGGAACATTTTGGCATCAGAAGATGTCATCCTCATGTCCCCAGATTTCAAACAACCTTTCGGCCTGGCTACGGACGTTTCCGCTAATGGCATCGGTGCTGTTCTATCCCAAGGGGGCCGAACAATCAACATGATTTCTCGAACACCGAAACAATGCGAGCTAAACTACGCCACAAATGAAAGGGAACTATTAGCCATCGTCTCTGGGTAAACTTCAAAATTTTCTATACGGTACCAAAGATATAAAAATTATTACTGACCGCAAACCCTTGACGTTTGCAGTGTCGGAAAGGAACACGAATGCAAAGATCAAAAGGTGGAAAGCGTACATACATGAACATGAAGCTAAAATGTATTACAAACTAGGGAAAGAAAAGACGCTTTGTCCCGTCAAAACGTACACGCGTTACAAGACGAGCCCCAATCTGACGCTGCCACTCTTCACAGCGAGCTGTCACTGAACTACACGGTCGAAACAACGGACAAACCACTGAACTGCTTTAGGAACCAAGTTGTTCTAGAAGAAGCACGTTTTCCGCTGAAACGCGATTTCATACTTTTTGGCAGCAAGACTCGCCACTTAATCAGCTTCACTGACAAGAATACAATTTTCGGGACCCTCCAAGAGGTAATCAACCCAAGCGTAGTAAACGCAATACACTGCGATTTTCCAACTTCAGCTAGATTTCAACACGACTTGGTTTCAAACTTCCCATCGCCCAAATTCTGGCACTGCAAAAATATCGTATCTGACATCACAGACAAAAGTGAGCAGATCGAAATAATAACTGCAGAACACAATCGAGTGCACCGTACCGCTCAGGAAAACGTAAAACAAGTCCTACGTGACAATTTTTCCCAACATGACCAAATTAGTGAATGAGGTCGCTGAAAATTGCAGAATTTATGCCAAAGCTAAGTACGATAGACATCCAAAGAGACAGGAACTCGGAGTAACACCGATTCCAACATACGCTGGGGAAATGCTCCATATCGACGTTTTCTCTACGGATAAAAAACAATTTCTGACTTGCATCGACAAGTTTTCTAAATTCGCTATCGTGCAACCAATACCTTCTCGAACAATAGTTGACATAAAATCTTCCATATTCTGGTTAGAAAACCTGTTCCCAAATATAAAGACAGTGTATTGCGATAACGAACCCGAGTTCAATTCTGAGACAATAACGTCTTTACTGAAGAATAGTTATGGCATAGACATTGTTAATTCGCCCCCACTCCACAGCGTTTAAAACGGACAGGTCGAACGTTTACACAGCACAATAACAGAAATAGCTAGCTATTAAGATCGACAAAAAAATCGACGACACAATCCTGAGGGCTACAGTCGAATACAATAAAACATTGCATTCGGTGACAGACAAAAAGCCCGTCGAAATTATTCACGCAGCGCCCATCGACCTCCGGCAAACCATAACAGACAAAATAGCAAAGGCACAAATGAAAAATATTAACAGATGCAACCCGAGTAGGCAAAACAGGCTATTTGAGGTAGGAGAAAAAGTAATCCTCAAAAGTAATAGGAGACAGGGCAACAAATTAACCCCATTATGCTCAAAAGAGAAAATACAAGCAGACATGGGAACGTCTGTTCTTGTTAGGGGGAGGGTGGTCCATAAGGACAACCTTAAATAAAGGTTACTTTTGGTACACTGAAGATCCTAATCACCCAACTTTGGAGGTGTTGCTTGATTTACCTACTAGGGTGCTAAGCCCATGTAGTAAAACTGTAGAGCGAGTTCGTCAATTTCGGAAAACCGATTTTACTAAACTCGCTCAGCTTTTATCCCAAACTGACTGGTCTCAGCTTTACTTGTGTAGAGACATATCTTCTGGACGTTGATGTACTAACGAACAGTACATGCAAGTGGCCCAACGAAACCAAGCACGGCCTTGTTAACGCGCGGACCCAAGCATAAACGCAACCCACCTCCCGCTCAACCGACCGAAGGGCACGCCGCATAACGTACGGCAGCGAAAGATCGCGGACATGCAAATACAACAATAACATTATACAAAAACATTTTACAAAAAAAGTTCCAAAGGATTACATAAATAACGTAAGAGTAAAGTTTTAAGTGTAGAAATTGAAGTAGCATTACTTACTAGATGGAAAAGATTATTATAGTTAGAGTATAAGATTCGAAAGGGGTTATGAATATCATAATTAGAACTACAAGTTTGAAGAGAAAGTGGAAGAAAGTTTCTAGAACATCTGATCGGAACTGCAAAACTAATTTGGCTGATTAATTCAGAAGAATCAATTTCCCCATTAATTAGTTTGAGTAAGAAAATCACACCCAGCATGGTTCTACGATCAGAAAGAGAAGGCAAATCTATTAATAAAAGTCTACTACGATAAGAAGGCAAGCGAGTATTAGTATTCCAGTTAAGACCCCGGAGTGCAAAGAGCAGAAATTGTTTTTGTACCGATTCTAATCTATCCTGATGAACCTTGTATTGGGGGCACCAAATACAAGAGCCATATTCAAGAATAGGTCGCACAAGAGTTTTAGTAATGTAGGGATCGTTAAATTCCTTCGACCAACGCTTAATGAAACCCAGGACACCAAAGGCACGATTAGCAGTGGAAAAGATATGCTTGTCAAACTTAAGATTGGGATCTAAGAGGATACCCAAATCATCAACCGACTCAATTCGAGCAAGCGGTTTACCATTAAGAATATAATTATTAAGAAAGGGCATTCGCCTGTAAAAGGACATTACGTTACACTTACCACAATTAAGATTTAATAAATATCAGTTTGCAACCTTTGACCAGATAAGAAATCAGTAGATGACAGACAAATTTTAACATCATCGGCATACATCAGCACCCGGGAGTGATTTACAACAGAAGGAAGGTCATTTATAAACAGAGTAAATAATAAGGGGCCAAGATGACTTCCTTGTGGAACTCCGGAAGTAACTTGAACAGATCTAGAAACTTAGCCTTTGAAATAAACTTTTGGGTTCTAAGAGTTAAATAGTTGGAGATCCAAAGAATTAAGTTATTTGGAAATGCCAGAAGATGAAGTTTATGAAGTAAAAGAGAATGATTAACAGAGTCAAAGGCAGTGTAAATAACATCTGTTTGCATTTTAGATTGAAATCCCTTGATGACAAATGAAGAGAATTCCAATAGGTTAGTTGCAGTAGATCTATATTTCACAAACCCATGCTGGCAGGGTGAAATTATAGATCTACATAAATGTTAAAGTTGAGAAGTTATTAATTTCTCAAAAACCTTAGGAATAGCAGACAACTTAGAAATACCTCTATAGTTCTGAACGTTAGACTTGTTTCCTTTTTATGGAGAGGAATAATAAATGATTCTTTCCAAATGTTGGGGAAAGAGCACAACTCCACGGACAGTTTAAAAATAAAAAATAGTGGCTTTAAAATACCTTTCAGCACAGTACCTAAGCACACAGCTTGGTACTCCATCAGGTCCCGGTGAAAATCCGGGCTTAACGGCCTTTAAATCACGTAGAAGCGAACTTTCAGTTATTAAAGGTCCAAAAATGCAATTGGTGTTATTTACATGATAAGGATAAGACGAAACCATATGATAAGGTTGTGAACTATAAGTCGTCTGAAAAATTCGGCAAAAAGATCGGCGATAGCCTGATCTGAGTCAGCTGTTGTTTTTTTTTTTCGAAAAATACATTTGATGGAAGTGTTGATGACCTACGCTTCGCATTAACGAAGTTATAAAACCTTTTAGGATCCCGCTGAAACTGTAACCTACAGCTTCTGAGGTAGTTGTTATAACAGTGTATATTTAGTACAGAGAAGTTAGATCGGGCAATCAAATAACGCGAAAAATCCAAGAAAGAGCCAGATTCCTTGAACTTTTTAGACAATCTCGATTTTCTATTTTTTAAGTTTATTAAATCACGTGTAAGTCACACAGGTTTGTTAGACCTACGTGGGTTACAAAATGGAACACAGGAATCAATTAATGAATTTAAAGTTAAATAAAAATATTCGATTGCACAATCCATATCTCTACACATGTACAGCTGGGACCAGTCAGTCTGGGATGGGAGCAGAGCATGTTTAGAAAAATCGGTTTTCCGAAATTGACGAACTCGCTCTGCAAATTTTCTGCCTGGGCTTAGCATCCTGGCTGGTAAGTCAATCAACACTTCCAAAGATGGGTGATAAGGATCTTCAGGAATGGAAATAGGTATAGTACGGGAGACAGAATAAAAGGAGGAATCCAAGACAAAAATAAGATCAAGCATTTTAAGTAAAGAATTTGGGATACCATTGATTTGACACAATGACATCTCAAATAAGCTGTCAATAAAATCGTGCTGAGTCGTGGGAGTCAACACGCTGGAGTCAGTACTAGAAATCCAGGCAGCTCCGGCAATATTAAAATCCCCAAGAACTACAAGAAAATCACGATCAGAAAGCATAGAAGAGACAAAATGTATAGCAGAAGCATGCGAAGAATAAACAGAAAAATCTGTAGAAGGTGGGATATAGGAATAAGTAATGAAAAGCAAACACCACAAAAACTAAATTTAACTGCAACAAATTCAATATCTACAGAACTATCGATTACTACTATCTCAGAAGACAAATCAACGTCAACAGCAATAAGCACACCACCACCACGACGAGTAGTGCGATCTTTTCTATATATAGACAATTTATTAGAAAGAATTTCAGAATTAAGAATGTCGGGCCTTAACCATGTTTCAGAAAAGCAACGACATGAAAAGGAAAAGTTAGGCTATTCAGGTAAAGATTACTAAGTTTACTACAAAGACCTCTTACATTCTGATATCCAACCTCCCTCTCAGGTTGTTAGATTTTTGTGCTATCAGAGATGACAAGAGGTGGTTTAGCACTACCACCAGAAAAAGGAAGTGAAACCGGTGGCCGATTTTTCTTTTTAACAGTGTATTCTTTAATGACTAAGTGATCCGGCCAAATTTCTTTACAACAAATATCGTTAAAGTTTCCGGCCGGAACACTTATTTTAAATGACGAAATTTCCCGAGCATATGTGAAATTGCATTTTTCCACCGTAATATGGGCTTTAGATTTGGCCTGTATAAAGGCCTTAACATCCTCAGATGAAGTATCAGGGGAAAGCCTAGAAAGCAGCCTCCACAAACGTGCCATGCTACAAACTAACAAAACATATAGGGGAACTACTCAAAATATTAATTCGGAAAAATACAACATCCACAGTGCAATACAACTCAAAAGCCAATTAGAAAACACCACAATAGACGATGATGAGATTCTAGTGTCTTTTGATGTAGTATCATTGTTCACAAATATACCGATAAATCTAGCTATACTAAATATAATGGAACGATGGACTGAAACAACGCAATACACAACTGTACCTAAGCCAAAATTTAAGGAAATTCTTTACTTTATACTTATTGACAATAATTACTCATCATACAATGACGTCTTGTATAACCAAATATTTGGCATGCCAATGGGAAACCCAATATCACCAACAATAGCCAATATAGTACTGGACAAAATTCTTGACAATGCCACAGACGAACTGGAAAAGAAGAATATACATATAAAACATATATCAAAATATGTGGACGACATATTATGTATTATAAAAGAAAAGGATGCACAAATTATTTTGGACACGCTAAATAATCAACAGAAAAGGATACAATTTACGATCGAAAAGGAAAATAACAACAAAATTGCATATTTGGAGACGGTATGGTACACAAAAATTATTGCATCGGGACGTATAATGAACTTTAATTCTAACCAGCCGATAAGTCAAAAAGTAAATACAGCGAAATACATTATACACAAGGCATATACGATTAGTGACGAAATACACAGACCAGAAATATATAAAAAATTAAAAACATTATTTTTAAAAAAAGCTTCCCCGAGAAACTTATAGACAATTTAATAACAAACGCGACAACCCAAAACAAGAACACAGACATAGAAAAAGGGATAAGCAATACATTATTGTACCATACATAAATAATTTAACAAATCGGCAAACAATAACAAAAATAATTCCAGACGCACATTCCAAACACCTAATGTACGCGTACAAAGCACATACAAACACAAGAAATTTGTTTACGAACACGAAAGACAAAATACAAAAAGACAAACAACAACACGTCATATATGAGATCAAGTGCAATGGAAAAGAAGGTGAAAGATGCAAGATGAAAGGAACAACAAAATGCGCGCTAGGCACAAGAATTGCAGAACATAAGGGAGACGCAAACAAAGGGAAAATGACAACAGCACTTGCGCAGCATATCACAACAATAGGACACACAGCTGATTTCGACAACACCAAAATATTAGACATTGAGAGAAGAGAACGAACGAGACTGACGCTAGAGAGCCTACGAATACAACAACAAGGGGAGAACACTGTAAGCCACAAAGAAGACATTGAGAAGACAAACTTTATTTACGCTGCAGCAATAGCAGTTGACAAACAAAACTTGACGAGCAAAGACGGTAGAAATAAAACGACGATGGATAAACATAAACAAAAGTGCAATTTAGACGTAGAAACAATGACCACACTGTATTAAATACTACAATAAGTTTAATGTATGTATTTTAATGTAAATCGAAATGTTTGTTAAGATCTTTATATGTATGTCAATCTCTTTTATATGCATGTAAAACCAGACTCCCTGAGGAAGGCGTAACAAACGCCGAAACGCGTAGGAGGAGAATTTTAATAAAGAATGCAATATACTTATTAAAATGAACAGCCTTATCAACTCGCTTTAGGATACACAAAAATTTTTTCCCTTGGTGGAACACCTATGAGGGTCTTCTTAGCAACCGACACAGAAGCGTCCAGTGGAGCCACAGCATTGGTTGATAGACCATCTGATTCAACCGGTATATTAGCACTCGTAAGTTGATCAGGATCAACTGTGTTATAGCCTGTTTCCACGACATCATATTTCCACATTTTTCGTCATATTTTTGATTTTGGAAAAATGTCACATATTTCCTGTAGAAAATCCCATAAGAAAAAAATGACAAATTCGTCATATTTTTAATATGATGCCATTCGCCCCGGCATTTTTTAGTATTTTATTATCGAACTCACGATGCTTATCGATTAACTGGTGCAAAGGTAAACAATGACGAGTTGTGCGCCAAAATTAATTTTTAAAATAAATAGAAAAATGCTTATATCTTAATGTTCCTGTATTTAGTAAGGATGAGGTTAAAAGGGAAGGTTTATCCGGAGGTACACCCTCGAACTGGCAACATTTTGACAAGGTACACCGCCTTTTAGGAGCATTGAAGTTTGTGCGCTTCACAGGTGTGCACTCGCAATTTCATTGCAAATTTCTCCCATCTCCGCATCCCAGACATCTTCCAACTGTTCAAAACCGTACGAACACATCGCAACTAAATGCCTATTGATATGCAACTTTGACTTTTTACAGTTCTGCCATTATTTGCCATATTTTTCACTTTTTGTGAAAATTTTCATCAAAACAAGCCGAACAGCTGATTTATTTCGGGCAAATGACAAATTGCACATATGACCGTGGAAACACCATCATCCACATTTTTTAAATGTGACATTTTTTGGCTGTAGTGGAAACAGGCTATTAGCAACCACCGAATAAGGAGCCTCTTCGGGGTCAGAAGGAACAACATCCATGGGCGCGATGCTGTTCTCGTCACTTCTGATTGATATATAAGTAGAAGGGGATATAAATTAATAAGTTCAACATTTCTATCAGTGGCGGATGTAGTGGATATGTGTGTGGGAAGTGTAAGTTCATTTAAACCAATAGACAACCTAAAATTGGTTTTTTTCCGTTTTGGAGATTCATTTAAAAGTTTCATACTTTTAAAATCTCTCTCCAAATCTGAGAAACCTTGAACAGTTTTTTGAACCGCCCAAAAATATCTCCAAAGCCTTTCTTAGTATGTCGCATGAATCCCATAATATCCCTTTCCACCTCCCTACACGATACGCATGTCCACTTTAAACAAGATTTTGACTGAATCTGGTCTATAATTAGGCCGTTAAGGCCAGCACATTTTTCATGTGACACATTGTCACATAGCCAGCAGCAAACAAAACCCATTTTAACATTTACTCTAACCTGGCAATTTTTATTATGACAGACAACCATATTTAAAACAAAAGAAGAAGTAAATAGGCAAAAACAGATCAAAAATAAAAATACTGCACAAAAATAAAACGTATAAACAGAAAAGAAGGCACTCTAAGGTAAATGTGTTGACGTTGATTTGTACTTACACACAACAACACCAACAAACAAATAGAAGCGCGGGCGCGTCGACCGAAATCACAACGGAATCAGAGCAAAGAAATGAACCGCAACCAACACCAACGATACAGGCGCGCGAGAGAGCTAAAAGAGCGTTGAGAGCGCGAATGAGTTAAAACACAAAAAAAAAGTATCTGCACTGCAAATGCACAAAACAACCACCAGTCTGCTTGTGCTGCTGTTTTTTGTTGTATTTGAACAAATTTATAAAAGTAATTGTAGTTATTAACTTTTAATGTCCAACTTGTGTTAAACACAACCGATGTAACACACAAGATGAAAAAAAATCACATGTTATAAATTGAAATCACGAGGAAAAACAAAATACACGAGGCGCAAGAAAAAAATATGTACATATGTCCGTTGCGAATATGATCTTAGTCTCAATGGATAGAGCAATTAAATTTTTTACTCTACATTATTTGATCCTTGTGTCCCGTTGGTTAAACCACTTGCCTGTGTGGCTTACGCGGGATTTAATAAACTTGAAAAATAGAAGGTCGAGATTGTACAAGAAGTTCAAGGAATCTGGATCTTTCTTGGATTTCTCTCGCTATTTGATTGCCTGATCTAGCTTCTCTATACTTAATACACAATGCTATAATAACTACCTTAGAAGCTGTAGGTTACAGTTTCAGCGGGATCCTAAAAGGTTTTACAACTTCGTTAATGCGAAGCGTAAGTCATCAACACTTCCATCAATTCGCATTCGCTTCGCTTTCGCAACGGACGTGTTTTTTTCTTGCGCATACTGTTTGCGTTTTTGTTTATTTACCTCGTGATATCAAGTGATAACTTGTGTTTTTTTTGTTCTTGTGACGTGTGTTATACATCGGTTGTGTGAACACATTGTTGGACACTAAATTGCAATTTAATAGCATTAATATTTACTAAATTTGTTCAAATACAACAACAAACTGCATCACAAGCAATCTGGTAGTTGATTTGTACAGTTTGCATTGTGCTTATATTTGTTTTTGTATTCTTACTAATTCGCGTTCTCAACGTTTGCTTAACGCTCTCGTGCACGTCTATCGTTGGTGTTGGTTACGGTTTCTCTCTTTGTTTTGTATTCCGTTGCTGATTTCGGTCGACGCGCCCGTGCTTTAATATTTTCTAATTGGTGTTGTTGTGCGTAAGTACAAATCAGCGTCAACAAATTTAACCCTGGGGTGCTTTCTTTTTTATTTTGTACTTTCTATTTTTTGTGCAGTGGTTCCTGTTTATTTTATTTTTTATCTATTTATATTTTTCTTTTAATAAAATGTTTGTCTGCTATACTAAAAATTGCCTGGTTAGAGCAAACTCTAAGATGGGCTTTGTTTGCTGCTGGCTGTGTGATAATGTATCACACGACAATTGTGCTCGCCTTAACGGCAGAATTGTGGACCAGATTGAGTCAAAATCTGTCCTCAAGTGGACATGTGTATCCTGTAGGCATGTTGAAAGGGACATCATGGGTTTTATGAGGCAGAGTAAGAAAGGCTTTGGTGACATTTTCGGGCGGTTTAAAAAACTGTTCGATGGTTTTTCTGACTTGGAGAATGAATTTAAAAGTATGAAACTTTTAAATAAGTCTCCAAAACGGAAGAAGGCTAATTTTAGGCGTCTATTGGCCCCAATGAACTGCAGCTCCCTACACATGCTTCCACTACATCCGTAACTAATAAACAGTTAGAATTTATAAATTTATCGTCCCCCTCTCCTCATAGTTTAATAATCAGAAGTGACGAGAATAGCATCGTACCCATGGATGTCGTTCCTTCTGACCCCGTAGAGCATTCTGATTCGCTGGCTATTAACACTGTTGTTCCAGATCAACACTCTAGTGATAATATACCAATCGAATCAACTGGTCTAGTAACCAATGCTGTGGCTCCATTGGATGCAACTGTTTTGGCTACCAAGAAGACCCTTATAGGAATTCCACCACGGAAACAAATCTTTGTTTCTAGGCTTGCCCCTGATACTACATCTGATGATGTGAAGGCCTTTATACTGGCCAAATCTAGAGCCCACATTACGGTGGAAAAATTCAAATTCACGTATTCTCGTGAAATATCGTCATTTAAGATAAGTGTACCGGCAGAGTATTTCAACAACATTTGTTGCAAAGAATTCTGGCACGACCACTTAGTTGTTAAGGAATATACGGCAAAAAAAAAATCGGCCTCCGATTTCACTTCCTTCCTCCGGTGGTAGTTCTAACCCACATATTGTAGTATCTGATAGTTCGAAAAACTGACATCCTCCCTTTCATTGGGCTATCAGAATGTAAGAGGTCTTTGTAGTAAACTTAGTAATCTTTATCTAAATAGCCTAACTTTTCCTTTCCATGTCGTTGCCTTTTCTGAAACATGGTTAAGGCCCGACATTCTAAATTCTGAAATTCTTTCTAATAAATTCTCTATATATAGAAAAGATCGCACTACTCGTCGTGGTAGTGGTGTACTTATTGCTGTTGTCGTTGATTTGTCATCTGAGATAGTAATAACCGATAGCTCTGTAGATATTGAATTTATTGCTGTTAAATTTAGTTTTTGTTGTGTTTGTTTTTATATTACTTGTTCGTATATACCACCTTCTTCAGATTTCTCTGTTTATCTTTCGCATGCTTCTGCTATACATTCTGTTTCATCTATTCTTTCTGATCGCGATTTTCTTGTAGTTCTTGGGGATTTTAATATTGCCGGAGCTACCTGGATTTCTAGATTTCTATTTTTCGAAAAAGAGACAGCTGACTCAGATCAGGCTATTGCCGATCTTTTTGCCGAATTTTTTCAAACGACTTATAGTTCACAACCTTATCATATGGTTTCGCCTTATCCTTATCATATAAATAACTCCAATTGCATTTATGCACCTTTAATAACTGAAAGTTCGCTGCTACGTGAATTAAAGGCCATTAAGCCCGTATTTTCACCAGGACCGACTGGCTTCAAACTCATTTTCAAAGCTCTACACATTAAATACTTCAACAAGACTATCACCAATTTTAGGAAATTCATCCCCATGGTCGGAAAATCGGTGGATAACTCTGCCATTCGACATTTTTAATTTTCATTCGATTGATTTCAATCTAATTTTCAAGGTGCTAGACAATGACATCATAAGCGCGGTGCTCAAAGATTTTGGAAAATCTACCCCCAAGTTCGAAAAATTCGCGGAAAACTGTTGTATGCAATTTTTTTGATTATCGTCCGATTGGCTTCAAACTCATTTTCAAAGCTCTACACATTAAATAATTTGACAAGTGTATCAGAGATTTTGGAAATTTCAGCCCCATGATCGGAAAATTATCGGAAAACTCTGGCATTCGACATTTTTAATTTTCATGCGATTGGCTTCAAACTCATTTTCAAGGTTCTACACAAACTCATAATAGGCGCGGTGCCCAAAGATTTTGGAAAATTTACCCCCAAGTTCGAAAAATTCGAAGAAAACTGTTGTATGCAACTTTTTTGATTAACGTCCGATTGACTTCAAATTCATTTCCAAACTTTTCTGTTTATCATCCAATTAGTGTGAAACTAATTTTGAAAGCACCTCACATTAAATAATTCGACACATGTGCTACCGGTTTTGAAATATGCACGCCCACGGTCCGAAAGGGATGAGGTCTGGAATTCAGCTTCATAATAATTTCCAAATATAAATAATTAAAAGAACCTCGGTACTTTACTGGCAATACAACGGGCGGAAAATTGTTGGAAAGCTTTAGTCTGGATTTTTAATATTATTCGTTGAATTGGTTTTCAAATGCCAAATGATTTTGGAAAATCTACTCCGCATCGCCACGGGCGGGAAATGGAAGTCAAGGACAAATGAGTGGGATTATTTGATTAGTTAGATCAGCTTCAAAGACATTTTCATAGCCCTACATAAAAAACAATAGTCACGTGGCTCAACTATTTAGTTTCCTACCTCCACGGGAGGGAAAACTGTGATACGTTAGTTTTGTGTATTTCTTACAGTTGACGAAGGTAGTCAAATTCAACAAAATGCATTTTAATCTAAATGTTTCGCCGGGCAACGATGGCGTTTTACCAGCTAGTAACACATAAATCAACCGAATAAGCTGCCGGACTACTGCAGCAGGTCTTTGACTTGAGGTCTTTGCCATAATCAATTTTTAAACGTGCCCTCCCCTCAACCATCTTCTATTGCCGATCCACCTTTGACTCCCCAATATCTATATGCTTTGCCAATGCTCGCTTTTTCATCCGTTTCAGGATTACTTCTGTGCCTCCTTCGCCGTCTTCAACTGGGATTCCGATAACCCCAATTGTTCATATATGTCTTTTCCCCCTTCGCCTTCACCAATTGAGTTTTCTGTAGCCCCCGTAGTAGAACCTGTTTCAAATAATTTTTCTGTTGCTCCGTCGACATTAGATCCTGATATAAAAATTTCTTCGCCATTGATTGAAATTCCTTCAACGCCAATTGAACATACTGATCCGAGTGATAATGTAGTTCGGGTTGTTCCCAAGCGTAAGGGTAATACTTCGAGCAAACCTGCTCCCAGCGACAGCAGCAATATCTCAGCTCTTTCAACGGTCCCTGTTACCCTCACAGTTGTTGCCCCTCGTAGGCAAGTTTTTGTTTCAAGGCTTTCATCGGACACCACTTGCGAATCCTTAGCATCGTATATTGCTAGTTAATCTTCAGCTAGCGTGTCTATTTCAAATTTAATTTTTAATTTAATTTTTCCACCTCCGTGAAATCTCTTCTTTCAAAATTAGTTTCCCTCATGACTCGTTTCCAACTATTTATGATATAAAATTTTTGCCGCCTCATATGGTTCGTCTTTTGACTTAGTTAACATTCAATATCAGAATGTTAGAGGCCTTATTTCTAAGCTGAAAAATCTCTTTTTGAATAGTAATTCCTTAGAATCTGACATTATTGCATTTACAGAGACTTGGTTAAGCCCTTCTATATCTGACTACGAAATTTTGTCAAACAGTTTTATAATTTATGGGCGCGATCGACCGAACCGCCGAGGTGGTGGCGTACTTATTGCCATCAACTCCACTCTCCATTCGGCATTTATTCCCTTGAATTCTCCAATTGATGTTGAAATTATTGCAGTTAAAGTATCTTTTCCTTCTAGCGCTATATTTGTTATTTGCTCCTATATTCCACCTTCTTCTGATATTCAAGTTTATATGCACCATATAACTTGTATAAGAGAAGTTTCCTCTCATGTGCGGGATTTAATTGTCAAATATCTCATGGTCTTTCTTCAATACCTCGTACCTTCATCTTCAGCATGATTTTTTAGATTGCATCTTTGATAGCTCGTTATTTCAGATCAATTCAATTCAGAATCAACTGAATAGAATTCTCGATCTAGTATTTGTTAATGATTGCCCTGATGCTTCTGTCTCTAGATCGCCTCCTTTATCCGTCCCTGAAGATTTATACCATCCTACTTTGGAAATCTCTTTTTTCATCTCCAAACCTCATAGTCACTCTACATCAACTCCTTCTAAGCCTCGCCGTTGTTTTCGCAAAGGAAATTTTGCCTTGCTGAATCAACTTATTTATGCAACCGATTGGTCTATTTTAGATAGCTCGGTTGACATTAATAATGCTCTTGCCATCTTCCTTGTTACTCTAAATTCTCTTTTAGATGTGTGCATCCCAATTTCACCCCGTTGCCTTCTTCTACTAAACCACCGTGGTTTACGCCGTCTCTCCAACGTGCAGACGTGGCCAAATACTCCATTGCCAAAGCAAAGTTTCTTCTGATGAACTCCCAGTGCTATGAGAACTATCTTTGTCGTTGCAACGGCAGTTTGCTCAGGACCCTAAACTTTTCTACAATTTTGTTAACTCGAAGCGAAAGTCTTCATGCTTGCCTTCTTCGTTTTTTCTGGGGAATGAAAACGCATGCAATGATTCTGATGCATCCGACATTTTTGCCAATTTTTTCCAAACAACCTATTCCTCTATGTCCCACAATTACTTGTCTTATCCTTATACCATTCAATCCTCTAATTCTAAATTTTTACCTATTATTTCACGTAGCTCTCCTCTCTCCGCTATTAAATCTTTAAAATCTTCCTTTTTCCCTGGGCCCGACAACATTCCTAGTTGCGTGCTTAAGAAGTGCTGTACTCCCCTACTCCAACCATTGCTTAAGCTATTCAATTTATCCCTCTGTTCTGAAATCTTTACAATTGTTTGGAAAGATTCCTATATTATTCCGCTTCACAAAAAAGGTGGTAAATCTAACATTTCAAATTACAGAGGCATTGCAAAGTTACCTGCTATTCCCAAGCTTTTTGAAAATATCCTAACTTCAACTTTGCAGCATCTCTGTAAATCAATTGTCTCCTCTGCTCAACATGGGTTCGTAAGAGTCGTTCCATCATGACCAACTTATTGGAATTTTCTTCTATCGTAAATGACGCATTTCTCAGGAAAATACAAACTGATGTCATCTATACTCACTTCAGTAAAGCATTTGACTCAGTGAATCACGATCTTTTACTCTACAAACTCAATTTTATAGGATTTCCACCAGCCCTTCAGCGTTGCATATCCTCCTTTTTAAAAGGTAGAACCCAAAATGTACTGCTTAGGTCGTCCATTTCGAAGTCGGTTCACGTCACTTCTGGCGTACCGCAAGGTAGTCATCTAGGCCCATTACTTTTTACCCTTTTTATAAATGACCTCCCCGTTACTTTATTAAATTCTCGTATTCTCATGTACGCTGATGATGTAAAACTCATTCTTTCGTATTCTGATCTCCTCCGTCGTAATCTACTTCAAACTGAATTGAACGCTTTGCAGCTTTTGTATTCGACCAATTTGCTGTGCAAAGTGTATGTTTATGACTTTCAGCCGCACTAGACCCCACTTAGGCCCTTATATGATTGACAATATTCCATTGCAGCGTATCTCTACAGTAAAAGATCTAGGTGTTCTGTTTGATTCCAAATTATGCTTTAATTTGCATATCTCCACTATCATTAATGAAGCTAGTGGTGTACTTGACTTTATTAAACGTTGGTCGAAAGAATTTAATGACCCCTTTATCACTAAACTCCTCTACATCTCTTTAGTACGCCCTATCCTGGAATACTGCTCTTGCATCTGGTCTCCGCAGTATAAAATCCACCAGGATCGAATTGAGTCTGTTCAGAAGCAATTTCTGCTCTTTGCCTTACGTGGCTTAAATTGGGATCCCAACCTTCGTTTGCCATCGTACTCCAGTAGGCTCTTACTTCTTAATCTTCCATCTTTAGTTAATAGAAGGACAGTCCTTTGTGTTGTTTTTCTTCACAAGTTGATTACCGGCCACATAGATTCCTTGTTTCTTTTAGGGCGCCACAACTTCTCTATTCCCGTTAGACCAACTAGGAACTTTATCCCTATTCTTTCACGCACATGCACAACTGATTACGCCTTACACAGTTCTTTTCGTGTCCTATGCAGGCACTATAATAGGCTCTCCCATCAGTTCTTTTCAGAACATACTCTCTTTTCTCTTAAATCTTCCCTTTTAGGTTACCTACGGAAAGTCTCTGACCACTTACAGCTGTGAGTAGGGGCATAGCTTGACGGACTGGAAACTAAATACTACCCGGTGGGGAGTTGATTTTCCATTCCATTTCTATCACCTTTTTTATTTATTTATTTTTATTTTTTTAGTTCTTTAAATAAATAAAACCTAGTCTATTTCCACTTTCCACTCCATTTTCCTTCTCTCTTCACTCTCCTCTCCTCTTTTCACTCCACCCTTCAATGCTCCTCACTTTCACTCTATTTTTATTTTCACTTCTCTTATGTCTTATCTGTTATTTCCAAACCTATCTCTTCCTCTAAGTCTTCTCTTCTTTCATTTAGTCGTATGTTTTCATTTTTACTCAATATAAATAGTTTAATTTTTCTAAGATTTTGGGGTTATTTAAGTTTATTTCTATTACTAACTTCTCCGTATTCAGGTGTAGAGACTATTGGCGTCACTGACCACACTTGGCTGTGATTCGGGGCAGGCTAGCGTCCGGCTGGACGGGCAAATAAAATGCCCCCATCGGGTCGGTGACGTTTTTAGTATTTTATGTAATTTATATTAGGCTGTTCTATTCATTTAAGATTATTTATCGTAATATGTTTCATATTTTAGGCGACAGCATTGTTTGTCAGCCAAATAAATAAAAATAAATAAATAAATAAGGAAGGCGGCCGAGGCTGCCTTAGAGCTTCACACGCAGCATTCACTTGCCAACTATAGGCTTCTTAGAGCGCATCTACTGGATTCCAATCCACCAGGGCTTTGCCGGGAACAAGATGGCAGACGAGTTCGCTAAGGATGGCGTCTAGCTATCGGCGGGTAGCGTTGAAAATATACCACACTGCCCAAATGTGATATACCTAGAACTCGAATAACGAGCTCAGAAGACGATGAGCCGCAGGTGTAGAGCTGCGACGACATGTAGATCAGCAAAAGGAATGTGGAATACGCGAAACACCAAACAATTCCACTATATCCTATCGCTCCCACAGAAAGACTGTAGGGAAGGACTGGATGCTGCTAGGTGTTGTCACGGGACTCTGTATGGCAGCTGCGAAGAGGTTTGGCATTATGAACTACGACAACTGAAAACAAGTAAGAATGCTATAGTCGAGTAAACCCGACTACAAAACTCCCTGTACCCAGGTCAAAAATTTCCGATCGCATCTACGTACACTTACACATACAAACACACATACACCAAAGACGCACACACACAGGCGAGAGCCCAAGCGACAGCGCTTCTTCTTCCCCCTCTCGCTGCATTACTGAATCTTCTTTCGTGAATAACTTCCGTATTTATTATCCGAACGACTTGAAATTTTGACAGTAGATTAGAGTGACTAAAGTATTGTACATGCCAAATCTAAAAGCTATTTCTTGAAAATTGTTACTGTAAAACGGGTTTTATCGATTTGCGGGGAACGGGGGAGATATCTGAAATATGAAACAAAGTTGATCTGCGTATGGTATACAGGAACCTACATTCCAAATTTGGTGTCTCTAGCTCTTATAGTTGCTGAGATCCTTGCGTTCATACATACGGACGGACAGACAGACGGACAGACAGACGGACATGACCAAATCGAAATCAAGAATATATATACTTCATAGGGTCTGAGATGTCTCCTTCTGCCTGTTACATACATTTGCACAGATTTAGTAGGGGTACCCATTTTATGGGTACAGGGAGTAAAATGCAAGGACTTGGGGGTAAACGAAACCCTGGAACATGTCTTTTGCACATGTCTAGTGATGATGAGAAGCAGACTCAACCAACTGGGATCCCATACTTCCACCTTTCTGGAGAGTGTATCGAGGACACCACTGAACCAACTCCTTAAGTTTGCAAAAATTATTTTTAAAGACATCTCAAGGTTCCAATGTACGGTCCAACAAAATAACGAGCGGTCTATGTGAGGTGATCTGCCGTCTTAACCTAACCCCTATATTATATTGTATCTTGTTCTTCTTCAGTTTCATTTTCAATTAATTTCATACTCTGTTCCCGAAGGGAAAAAGATTATATTGGGTTTGCGAAATGTCCGTATGAACGCAATTTTTTTCCACACCCTTGAAGCTAGAGCAACCAAACATTGTACACCTTTTCCGCTACCTTCTGTGTCAACTAAATCTAGTTTTACATTTAAAGGAGGTAGAAAAGTTGATTACAGGTGATGCATATATATGATGCATGGTATTTATATTTATGGTATATTTACAAAAAATCTTTGAACATATGAAGGAATCTATTGGGAAGATCCAATGAATGGCACCTTTTAAGTCTACTTTTCTTGACTGATTAGTTAGCCGTCTGGCTAGTGCGCTGAGATGTCCATCAAGGCGTTGTGTGTAATTGGATGCGTGTGGTTGCATGACTTCGCACACTTTAGGGACTTAGGGACCTTAAGATTCCTTTCGACGTCCCTATTTCGGATGCACCAGGGAGCATTTTCAATTATTGCAAGCAAGTAATCGAAATTTTCAGTCGAAACGAGTAAACAGAACTGTTTATACTATGTTCCTGAAGGGAAAATAGTATATTGGGTTGCGAAATGTCCGTCTGTCCGTCTGTCCTTCTGGCCGTATGTCCGTCTGTCCGTATGAACGCAATTTTTTGCCTTTATCTTTGAGCTAGAGCAACCAAACTTGGTACACATGTTGGAGTATATCGTCAATTTATGAAGTGTCGAGATCGACACCTTACACCTTTACAGGTAGAGTCACCAAATTTGGCACACAGACTAGTGTTAACCTTCTGGATAAATCTGCATCAAAAAATTTTTTAACTTATTTAAGCAACGATTTTTACAGAAAAGAGTTGTCATCTTAATTTAATGAATACAATCACAGGATTAATGTACGATTTCTCGGCTGATGTTGTTAACTAAACTACATTTAACTGTATTTAATATTATATTAGCATTAAATCAAACTTACCATAGTTGATCAATATAGTTATAGATAGATAAAGTAACATATTGAATAGTGAATGCCCAAAAGTAAAGCCAAATCAATTAATCAATTTGAAAATCTGAAAAATATAAGAAAATGTCAACTATCAATTAACTAAAATAAAACAAGTACTATGAATGCTCTAGTCGAGTATACTCAACTACGAAACTCCCTGTACCCAAGTCTAAAATTCCCAAACATATCTTTGTACACTTACGAATATACCAACTCACATTTACAAAATTTGAAATACAATCCACTGGTGTAATGCTTTTGCGTGCCGAGCCATCTGTATGGAACCATTTACGATATGCAGACGTAATGCTTTCTTCCAGAAACAGTTGCTTTTAGTCTGTTGTTGGACTTCAATAGTTAAATTGAGCACACTTTAAATATGTTGCCTGCATATATCTAAAATCTTACATATTTCTATAGATACGCCCAACAAGACCCCCACCTTTGAATGTCTATTAATACCATTGTAAATGTTTCTATTGCTTTATTTGGATCCTTGATTTTTTTATTGTTGCATAGTCGGCATGGACAACCAATTTAACTGTTAATAGAACAATAAAGTTATGTTGAGCTTTCCGAATGCTATTGTACACAGGACATCTGATAATGGGAAGCCTTGCGGGATGCCATTGAGCAGTTGAAAAGAGGGTGAGTATGAATTATGAGTGATATAAGAGAGTTGGGGTAGAAATTAAATTTTTGGCGTTGGTGTACCAAACAAGTGTATTAAAGTGGCCCAACCAGGCTTGTTAAGGCGCGCACCCAGACAAAGTTTTACATCATCGGCATGTATCAGCACCCGAGAGTAACTTATCTCTGAAGGAAGGTCATTTATGAACAAAGTAAATAGCCAGGGACCGAGATGACTTTCTGGTAGCCCGGATGTGACTTTTTTTTTCTGGACGTTGATGTACTAACGAACAGTACATACAAGTGGTCCAACGAAACCAAGCACGGACTTGTTAAAGCGCGGACCCAAGCATAAATGCAACCCACCTCCCACCCAACCGACCGAGGGGCGCGCCGCATAACGTGCGGTAACGAAGATCGCGGACAGATAAATTAGTACAAAATAAAAAAGTAACCATAGATAACATAATAGTGAATGGAAAACATTGTAATAGTTAGACCATAAGATTCAAAAGGGGTTATGAATAGCATAATTAGAACTACAAGTTTGAAGAGAAAGTGGAAGAAGTTTCTAGAACATCTGATCGGAACTGCAAAATTAATTTGGCTGATTAATTCAGAAGAACCAATTTCCCCATTTATTAGTTTGTGTAAGAAATTACACCCAGCATGGTTCCACGATCAGAAGAGAAGAAAGATTTATTAGTAAAAGTCTACTGCGATAAGAAGGCAAGCGAGTATTGGTATTCCAGTTAAGACCCCGGAGTGCAAAGAGCAGAAATTGTTTTTGTACCGATTCTAATCTATCCTGATGAACGTTGTATTGGGGACACCAAATACAAGACCCATATTCAAGAATAGGTCGCACAAGAGAAGTATAAAAAGTTTTAGTAATGTAGGGATCGTTATATTCCTTCTACCAACGCTTGTTGACTCCCACGACACCAAAGGCACGATTAGCGGTGGAAAAGATATGCTTGTCAAACTTAAGCTTGGGATCTAAAAGGATACCCAAATCATTTACTGACACAATTTGAGCAAGCGGCTTATCATTAAGAATATAATTAATAAGAAAGGGCATCTTCTGTAAAAGGCCATTACGTTAAACTTACCACAATTAAGATTTAATAAATTTACGCGACACCAGCCTTGAAAACTGTCAAGATCAGTTTGCAACCTTTGACCAGATAAGGAATCAGAATCAGATGACAGACAAAGTTTAACAACATCGGCATACATCAGCACCCGAGAGTGATTTACAACAACGGATGTTTTATTTTGCTTGGGTCCTCGCTTTAACAAGCCCGTGCTTGGTGTCGCCACTTGAATGTACTTCCCGTATTAGTACATCAACGTCCATGAAATCCTACGAGGGAAACTATAGCATTGGGCTCTATGGAAGCATTGGCTGATTGACCTGTTGATTCAACCGGTATATTAGCATTAGTATGTTGATATTAATCAACTATACTAACAATCACCGAACCAGAAAGCTATTCAGGGTGAGAAGGAACCATATCCAAGGGTGAGATTAAGATATGTGAGTAGGGAGCGAAAGTTCATTAGGGCCAATAGACAAACAAAAACTAGCTTTCTTTCGTTTTGGAGACTCATTTAAAAGTTTCATTCAAATCCTCCAAAGCCCCTCTCGTACATCGAGACACAATATCACACAGCCTGCAACAAACAAACCCCATTTTTACATTTACTCAAACCTTTCGACAACCGGGAAAAAACAACAATTGTAAGAGATATAACAATAAATTAGAAAAAACACTGTAAAACCAAAATTATAAAGAATACAAATAAGAGGAAAGAATACGCACTGCGGTTTAAATCTAGTGTCGCAGACTTGTACTTAAAGAGCGGGCTCGACGACCGAAATCAGCACAACGAAATGATCTAATCTTATAAATATTACGTGTGTAATCTTGTAAGTTTCCATAAACAGAATTGTCCACTGATTGTAAATGTAAATGTGTTGTAATCCAAATATTATAATCAGCCTGAAGGTAAATACATTTAGGAGTAACCTCCAACTGTAATATTTTCTGTATAGACACTAAGAAATTGGTTAAAACACATCTGCGATCCTAAGCAAACACATAAGATAACGCACAGAGACGAACTATCAGCTCCCGATAGCGTGTTAGACAGATAAAACAGAAGGTTAGTAGTAAGTTAAGATAATGTTCTGATTAAAAGAGCGACTGATCTCTTGGTCGTTGTCCAGTTTGAACCGAAACGTCGTCGTATTTATTTTACCATTTGTTCCTCAGATATCTCCGCGCTTAACAGGAATAAAAACAAAGTGAAGCCGCGACCAACACCAACAACACAATGTTAGAAAGTTAGTATTATAGAATTGTGTTAAGAATTCAATACTGATTTTCAAAAAGTTTTTTGGGTTTGGTAATGTCCGTCCATCCGTCTCTCCGACTGTCCGTATAAACGCAATATCTTCTGATATATTCGCACTAGGTTGTTGAACTGCAATAACAGTGCTAACAATCTTAGTATCAGGAACCTCTTCGTGGTTAGAAGAAACATTATCCATCAGTAAGATGCTTAGGATGATAAATTAATCAATTCTTAATGTTTAGTAGCGAATGTAGTGGGTAAGTGAGTAGGGAGCGAAAGTTCATTAGGGCCAATCGACAGTCTAAGATTTGCCTTCTTCCGTTTTGGGAGACTCATTTAAAAGTTTCATACTCTTAAACTCGTTTCCAAATCGGAGAAACAATCGAACAGTTTTTAAACCGAGCGACTATGTCTCCAAACCGAATATGTCTCCAAAGCCTCTCTAAGTCTGCCTCATAAATGCCATAATATATTTTAAACATCCCTACATGATTCGCAACTCCACTTAAAGCCAGATTTGGACTCAATCTGGTCGATGATTCTGCCGTTAAGGCAAGTTTTTTTTTCGTGTGAAACTTTATCAAACAACCAACAGCAAACAAATCCCATTTTACTCTAACTTGGCAATTTTTATACTCTGTTCCCGAAGGGAAAAAGAGTATATTGGGCTTGCGGAATGTCCGTCTGTCCGTATGAACGCAATTTTTTTCCACACCCTTGAAGCTAGAGCAACCAAACGTTGTACGTTGTATATCCTCAATTTATGAAGTCACAAGAACAAAAAAGCACAAGCTATCTCTTGATATTGAGGAAAAACAAACTTAAAATATGCGCAAGAAAAAACACGTACGTTGCGAATGCGAAGCGAATACGAATATAACATTTATGTTATCGAGGGCGGCAAAAAAAAACGGCTCAAATCCTTCCAGCTTAGCAATTGAATTGAACTTCACAATGTCCGTCACTGACGACTCCACCTGCGGCAGGAACATGGATACCTCCTCAAACTCTTTGACGGAGAAGAGCGAGTAGCCTGCCGCAGGCTCATAAAGCACAAACAGGTTCGAAAATATGCCGTCAAATTAAAAGAAATTATTTAATTTCAACATTAAAGCGCGTTGTTTTTCCATGTGCTAACCAGACTTTCCAGTGTATACATGTTTAGGTGTTAAGAAATTGGTAAGGAGGTGTGCTTCTTGTAGATATATACCATCCGAATTTTTTGACTTTAACAAGATTTTCAGATCATGGTGTAATCGTTAAGGTTCCATTAAACTATGAAATTAACATTTTATTAATATTTTAGAGTATATGTTATACGCATTTAGTAGTTTGGAGTTTATAATCTTGGTCTCCTTTTAGTCATCTAGTGGTGTTGTTGAGGAAGTAGTATATCAAGCAATTGCAGAGGTTGTGGATTTTCGCCTTTTGTGTTTTTTTGTTAACTATCTATATATATAAAAGAGTTCGTGCTGACTGACTGATTGGCAATCATCGCACAGCCCAAACCGTAAGAGCTAGGATGCTGAAATTTTCACAGTAGGTTCCATCTATGATGAAAGTGCACACTAAGACGGGATTCCACCACAAGCGTGGAAAATCGCGGAAAACTGTTGAATGAAACTTTTTTGTTTACTATACAATCGGCTGAAAACTCATTTTCAAAGATCTACACAAAAATTCATTTGACACATATTTCACCGATTTTGGAAAATCTACACCCCTGCGCGGAAAATGGGGGTCTCAAGGACAAAAGTCAAATTTTAGTCCGATTACCTTTAAATTTATTTTTAAAGCTCTTCACGTGAAACTCTTCACACGTGTGTCAGCGATTTTGGGAAATTCAGCCCTATGGTCGGAAAATTATCGGAAAACTCTGGCATTCGACACTTTTAATTTTCATGCGATTAGCTTCAAACTCATTTTCAAGGTTCTACACAAACTCATAATAGGCGCGGTGCCCAAAGATTTTGGAAAATCTACCCCCAAGTTCGGAAAATTCGAAGAAAGCTGTTGTATGCAACTTTTTTGATTATCGTCCGATTGACTTCAAATTCATTTTCAAACTTTTCTGTTTATCATCCAATTATTTTGAAACTAATTTTGAAAGCACCTCACATTAAATAATTCGACACATGTGCAACCGGTTTTGAAAAATGCAAGCCCACGGTCCGAAAGGGGTGAAGTCTGGAATTCAGCTTCATAATAATTTCCAAACATAAATTAAAACAAGTAAGAATGCTTTAGTCGAGTATACCCGACTACAAAACTCCCTGTACCCAGGTCAAAAATTTCCGATCACATCTACGTACGCTTACACATATACAAAAGACGCACACATACGAGCGACAGCTCGAGCGCAGCGCAAGCGAGGCATTTTAAGTGGTGGCTGTTCTGCTTCTTCCCCCCGCGCTACAGCACTGAATTTTCTTTCGTAAACAACTTCCGTGGTTATTAATCGATCGACTTAAAATTTGAACAGTAGATTAAAAGTGATCAAAGTATTATACATGCCAAGTCCCAAGCCTATATTTTGAAATTGTTGTTATTAAAATTTTTATCGAATTACGGGGGAACGGGGGGAGATATCTAAAAATGGAAACAATCTTGATCTGCGTATGGTATACAGGAACCTGCATTCCAAATTTTGTGTCTCTAGTTGCTGAGATCGACGCGTTCATACGGACAGACGGACATAGCCAATTCAAAATCTCTTTTGATACAGATCAAGAATATATATACTTTATAGGGTCGCAGATGTCTTCTTCTGCCTGTTACATAAATTTTCACAGATTTAGTATCCCCTTTTACGCATTTTATGGGTACTGGGAGTAAAAAAAACGAAAATAAAATACGGTAAGCATTGTAATTAGTTGTTTATTATTATTGAAATTATTAAACATGGTTAAGGCCCGACATACTTAATTCTGAAATTCTATCTAAAATTTTTTCCATATATAGAAAAGATCGCGCTTCTCGTCGTGGTGGTGGTGTTCTTATTGCTATTGATGCAGAATTATGCAGACAGTTATTTGGGATGTCATTGTGTCAAATCAATGGTATCCCAAATTCTTTACATAAAATGCTTGATCCTATTTTTGTCTCGGACTCCTCTTCCTTATCTGTTTCCCGAAATGACCCTACAAAGCTTTACAAGTGTAGAGACATGGATAGTGCAATTACAATTTTTTACTTTACTTTAAATTCATTATTTGATATTTGGGGAATTAATAAGCTTGAAAAATAGAAGGTCGAGACTGCACAAGAAGTTCAAGGAATCTGGCTCTTTCTTGGCTTTCTCTCGATATTTGATTGCTCAATCTAACTTCTCTATACTTAATATACACTGTACAATACAATAACAACTATTTCAGGTAGGACATCAACACTTCCATCAACCAAATTTTTTGAAAAAACGACAGCTGACTCAGATCAGGCTATCGCCGATCTTTTTGCTGAATTTTTTAATTTTTTATTTTATTATGTAAATAAATCTCATTGTATGTTTGGGCCATTAATCACTGAAAGTTCGCTTCTACGTGATTTAAAGGCCATTAAGCCCGTATTTTCACCAGGACGTGATGGAGTACCAAAAAATTTTTTTGATGCAGATGTGTCGGAAATCTTTACATTAGTCTGTATGCCAAATTGGTGACTATATCTTTAAAAATGGGGAAGATACAGGTTTTCCCCAAATTGGTGGTGGGTGGTCGATCTCGACACTTCATAAATTGACGATATACACCAACATGTGTACCAAGTTTGGTTGCTCTAGCTCAAAGATAAAGGCAACAAAAATGCGTTCATACGGACAGACGGACATTTCGCAAACCCAATATACTATTTTCCCTTCGGGAACATAGTATAAAAAGCAGCCCAAGCATACTGTTTGAATGTACAGTTTTTGTTGCGCAATTCGGCGACACGAGCTAAAAACTCTTCATTCCATCGTGCCCAGAACACCTGCTGCATGTATAAAACACGCTACCATCGAGACGATCAAAGCTGAGACCTGTTACATTAGGCTGCAATGAGCGTCGCGCATTTGGCCAGCTCAGAATTTAAACGCTCCTGCATATTAGTCAGAATTCATTGAGTCGTGCAATTCTGCTCCTTGGCCTCCGATTCAAGTTGGGCGATTCCCTATGCCAGAGACTTGCGACTTCACCAAACGCATGCCGGTACATTTCAAGGCAACGATTGGCGCCGAAACAGAGCCCGGGTGATGCGAGTGTCATTTTCCCTGCACTCGTCCGCATGGCTTGACTCTTTCTCCAGTTCAGCGCGCAACGACGCACAGACTGCAGTTTGGAGCACAGGAACCCCGCACACTCACGCAGATGCTCCACGTCCAGCTTGAGCATATCGGACTCATTCTGGAGGCGCCTGTTGCGTCTGCGGCTGAGACTCACTCTGTAGACGCTCCGTTGAATGAGCAGGCACCAACGCCGAACTATGATATGGTACGCCACCTCTTGTCACTACCCATTCAAGCCGAGTTGTCTGCGGTGACAATTGATCCCCCAGTTTTATCTGTCCAACACACAGCAAGTCAAAGGATGTCGACTTGTTGCGATTTGTAAAAATCAGGGTCATACTAATGAATGCTCCAGGATGAAGGGTCGAACGAAAACCTGGGCATAATTTTAAAGATTGTGAGGGAAATCACGGCTGAAATACACGTAGCGTAATCAGAGGAGGGCGAACGTAGACTAACATTGATTGCTAAGCCGTTAGACACGAGGCGAGAATCACCAAGGCCAGGCATAGAAAACAGACCAGAGTCCAGCAAAGCACGACAAGAAACCAATGCTTCAGCACGATTCCCTACATTGACGACAGCTATAGGCAGGAGCACAAATCGTTAGGGCGCTTTGATACGAAGGCACTGAACGCAATTGAGACTCAGGAACTGCGACATCGTTGCCGAGGTGAAACAAGCCATGATGGCTTGCACCACATGCTCTGAACGATCTTGAATTGCATACTCTTAATTAATGGCTTTTCTGCAGTCAGTTCAGGCCTTTTCGCCTCTTTCAGGCGGAGGGCGGGGGATAAATTTGAAATAATGAACAATTGTATACATATGCTGTGGTTTGCTGCATCACAAAATGTATACATTCTTGTGATGGGTTTCGTTGCGAAAACGATCTTCTATTTAATAATTGATTTTTATTGACATGGTTGACATGGGTTGCCTGTGATCTAGTAGATGAATATACGCTATAGACTGTTCCATGCTTTTTAGTTTCTGGCAACGCCTCTCTAAGAAACAAAATAAATCAAGCAATGGAATGCCATCTAACGAAGAGGATTGCTCCCAGTTTGTTTGAGTAATTCTATCCAACATCTGCTGTAGCTGTAGCTTTTCGACTTGTGTAAAGTCGAGAACTTTGTGTATAATTGTCGAAAACAGAAAAATTAAGTCGACATACTTTAGCTCCGGCAATTTAGGCAATTTTAGCTGTGGTAGACGCGGTCTGCTTTGTATGATGACGGAGTGGCGCGCTGCGGTTGATAGAGTGTGAAGCGTTGGGGATGGCGTCGAAAATAATTTTAGCTGGTAACGAATGCAAGCCTCCATGGCCGAACTCAGCCCCTCGAAATTTTACCATTTGTGTGTTATCAGGTCTCTCAAGGCTGACGCGGACCTTGAAATATGGCTTAATTTGAAGCCATAATTTAAAACTTACGGCATGTTCGATGTCGAAAACGAGGGAGTGAGTGCTATGCACCAACGAATGTATTTCCAATGGCATAGAAGTAAAATTGAGGTGTAATTAAAATGCGCATGGTTGCTGAATATACAAATTAATCAAAGTATATATATAATATACTTATTAAAATGAACTACAACGGCCTTATCAACTCGCTTTAGGATACACAAATATTGACGCACAAAAGAGCCCAAACACAAAACACAAAACTTATACCAGAGAGTGTACCGGAATTTAAAAAACAACAAACATGAAGGGATACATGCAACACATACGCAAAGCTTATGGAGAAGAAATAGTAACAACATCATACCCAAACATTTAAACAACAAAACAAAATCTTTAATACACAACTTTACGTTAGACGACTCAAAAGAGAATTAGCTAAAATAGAGACTAATTTTCTACTTAAAATTATGAAGCTAGAAATTAGCGAAACTCAAACACAAATTATCATAATAAACAGATACCAAACACACAACTTTGAAAAACTAAAACAGACACTCAGTAAAGAAGATGCTATAGAATTAAAGCTAGACCAAAAGTTAGCGTACCAAAGAATTAGAACGACTACTGACCAAGACACTGACCGAAAAATTGACAAAGCGAAATCGACGTTAGCACACCAATTGGACATCAAATTGAACGCAGAGTGGTTCATAAATTTAACAGACGTGCATTTCCCGAAAGAAAGCCAATGGCTTTAATCTTTGGGACCAAAGTTTGCTCTTCCAATAGACAACCAAAACGTAGACCCGATACACATAATTGCAGACCTAGAACAAGGTATCCAGACAATAAAGGACGAAAAATAAAGAGACACTGCTAGAGGAAACCTAGCATCCAGATTAAATAATTTTAAACATAACAGAAGGAACAATCAAAAGGACAAGTTTATACTAAATATTGCAAGAATGACGAAGAAAGTTGTCAAAGAACACCAAGACAAAGACATTATCACACAAGCAGATGAAGGTAATAAGACAGTGGTTATGTACAAGAAAGACTATCATGACAAGATGTTAAAACTATTAAATGACAAAACAACGTATAGAGCAATGAGAAAAGACCCAACACAACAGCTGATAAAAAAGAACAATACAATTATTAACGACCTTCATAGACAGAATCATATTGACTGGCGACTTAAATCAAAATTGTACTGCTCAGGAGGACACGCACCAAGGATATACGGACTACCAAAGATACATAAGGATGACACCCCACTTAGACCGATAGCAGCCTCCACAAACGTGCCATGCTGCAAACTAGCAAAACATATAGGGGAACTACTCAAAAATATTACTTCGGATAAATACAACATCCACAGTGCAATACAACTTAAAAGCCAATTAGAAAACACCACAATAGACGATGATGACATTCTAGTGTCTTTTGATGTAGTCTCATTGTTCACAAATATACCGACAAATCTAGCTATACTAAAAATAATGGAACGATGGACTGAAATAACGCAATACACCACTATACCTAAGCCAAAATTTAAGGAAATTCTTGACTTCATACTTATTGACAATAATTACTTATCATACAATGACGTCTTATATAACCAAATATTTGGCATGCCAATGGGCAACCCAATATCACCAACAATAGCCAATATAGTACTGAACAAAATTCTTGACAATGTCACAGACGAACTGACAAAGAAGAATATACATATGAAACATATATCAAAATATGTGGACGACATATTATGTATTATAGGAGACAAATTATTTTGGTCTCGCTAAATAATCGACACAAAAGGATATAATTCACGATCGAAAAGGAAAATAACAACAACATTGCATATTTGGACAGAGAACTGGAGAACAACAAAGGCAGGATTTTATTCAAATGGTACACAAAAATTATTGCATCGGGCAATAACCAAAATAATTCCAGACGCACATTCCTAACACCTAATGTATGCGTACAAAGTACATACAAACACAAGAAATTTGTTTACGAACACGAAAGACAAAATACAAAAAGACAAACAACAACACGTCATATATGAGATCAAGTGCATGGAAAAGAAGGTGAAAGATGCAACGGAGTATATATAGGAACAACAAAACGCGCGCTAGGCACAAGAATTGCAGAACATAAGGGAGACGCACACAAAGGGAAAATGACAACAGCACTTGCGCAGCATATTACAACAACAGGACACACAGCTGATTTCGACAACACCAAAATATTAGACATTGAGAGAAGACAACGAACAAGACTAACGCTAGAGAGCCTACGAATACAGCAACAAGGGGAGAACACTGTAAACCACAAAGAAGACATTGAGAAGACAAACTATATTTACGCTGCAACAATAGCAGTTGACAAACAAAACTTGACGCGCAAAGACGATAGAAATAAAACGACGATGGATAAACATAAACAAAAGTGCAATTTAGACGTAAGAACAATGACGACACTGTAGGAAATACTACAATAAGTTTAATGTATGTATTTTAATGTAAATCGAAATGTTTGTTAAAATCTTTATAAGTATGTAAATGTCTTTTATATGCATGTAAAACCAGACTTCCGGAGCAAGGCGTAACAAACGCCGAAACGCGTAGGAGGAGAATTTTAATAAAGAACTTATGTAGTTATTAAAATGAACTACAAAGGCTTTATCAACTCGCTTTAGGATACACAAATATTGACGCACAAAAGGGCCCAAACACAAAACACAAAATGCAATGCAATAATGAATGTATGTATGTATTTATTTATAGTCTGTAACAAAACTATACGGCAATTTACAAATTTTACTTTGCTTCCTCGCAAAATCTCTGTGATTAAGGATTGGTACAAAACTTAAATGCAGTATGCAGAACAGGATTAAGAGAGTAGAATTAACCGTTACTTGATATTTAGCGCTCTCCCTATAAGATGTACCGTTTGAATGATTATGTACGTTTTTTCGCTCAGATGCATTTGTAACAAAACTTACGACACCATGCATTTTTAATATTTTTTTTATCTTTAACAACAACATCTGAAATGATTAATTATTATCCTATGGCTCCTCCATTAGCCAATTCCACTTCGAAAAATTGTGAGAAACGTTAACTTTGAATTTAAAATATACAGGATAAAATAACTAAAAATTTTGAGAAATATTATAATTATATATTTTAAAATAAGTAAGAATGCTATAGTCGAGTACGAAACTCCCTGTACCCAGGTCAAAAATTTCCGATAGCATCTTCGTAAACTTGCACATACACAAGGACACACACACACGAGCCACAGCGCAAGCGACAGCGAGGCATTTTAAATGGTGGCTGTGCTTCTTCTTCCCCCTCTCGCTGCAGCACAGAATCTTCTTTCGTGAATAACTTCCGTGCTTATTATCCGATCGACTTGAAATTTGTACAGTAGATTAAGAGGGACTAAAATATTGTACTTGCCAAATCCTAAAAGAATATCTTGAAAATTGTTACTGTTAAACGGTTTTTATCGAATAGCGGGGGAACGGGGGGAGATATCTCAAATCTAAAATAAATTTGACCTGCTCCCTCTATACACGAACCTACATTCCAAATTTGGTGTCTCTAGCTCTTATAGTTGCTGAGATCCTTGCGTTCATACATACGGACGGACAGACTGACAGACAGACGGACATGGCCAAATCAAAATCTCTTTTTCTATACTAATCAAGAATATATATACTTTATAGGGTCGGAGATGTCTCCTTCTGCCTGTTACATACATTTGCACAGATGTAATACCCCCTTTTTACCCATTTTATGGGTACAGGGAGTAAAACCTAGAGACACCAAATTTTGAATGTAGGTTCGTGTATAGCGGGAGCAGGTCAAGTTTTATTTTAGATTTGAAATATCTCCTCCCGTTCCCCCACAATTCGATAAAATCGTTTTTTACCAACATCTTTAAAAATATACCTTTGAAATTTGGCATATATAATACTTTGGTCACTCTTAATCTAACACGGAAGTTATTCACGAAAGAAGATTCGGTGCTTCAGCGCGTGGGGAAGAAGTACAGCCACACATTAAAATGCCTCGTTTGCGCTGCGCTTGAGCTGTGCTCGTGTGAGTGCGTCTTTGTGTGTGTATGTGTGTAAATTTCAGCCCAGTGGTCGGAAAATTATCGGAAAACTCTGGCATTCGATATTTTTAATTTTCATGCGATTGGCTTCAAACTCATTTTCAAGGTTCTACACAAACTCGTAATACGCGTGGTGCCCAAAGATTTTGGAAAATCTACCCTCAAGTTCGGAAAATTCGCGGAAAACTGTTGTATGCAACTTTTTTGATTATCGTCCGATTGACTTCAAACTCATTTTCAAACTTTTCTGTTTATTATCCAATTATTTTAAAACTAATTTTCAATGCACTTCACATTAAACAATTCGACACATGTGGCACAGGTTTTAAAAAATGCAAGCCCTCGGTGCGAAAGGGGTGGAGTCTGGGTGGGGGTAAAAAATTTGTTGATGCAGATTTATCCAGGTGGTCAACATTAGCCTGTATGCCAAATTAGGTAACTCTATTTTCGCAACTGTAAGAGATATACCTCTTTAAAACGTGTTTTGGGGATATCATATGCCGATTTGTGGGAGTGGGGGTTGGGTATCTGAGATCTGTCAGGAATCTCAACATTAGTCTATATTTGGTGACTATAGCTTTAAAAATTGGGAAGAGACAGGTTTTCCCCTAATTGTAGTGGAGGGGTGGTGGGTTACCCTTCGGGAACATAGTATAAAAACCTCGGTACTTTGCGGGCAATACAATGGGCTTAAAATAGTTGGAAAGCTTTAGTTTGGATTTTTAGTATTATTCGTTGAATTGGTTTTCAAATGCCAAATTATTTTGGAAAATCTACTCCGCGTCGCCACGGGCGGGAAATGGAAGTCAACTAGACAAATGAAATCATTTCATTTGGATTATTTGTTTAGTTAGATCAGCTTCAAAGACAAACTACAAAACTCCCTGTACCCAGGTCAAATATTTTCGAACGCGTCTTCGTACAAAGTTGAACACACACGAGTCTCAGCGCAGCGAGGCATTTTAAGTGGTGGCTGTGCTTATACTCTGTTCCTGAAGGGATAAAGAGTGTATTGGGTTTGCAAAATGTCCGTATGAACGCAATTTTTTCTACACCCTTGAAGCTAGAACAACCAAACTTGGTAATTTTATGAAGTGTCGAGATCGCCAACGTTCTTACTGGTCTTAATTTATATGTGCACCCCTTTAGTTAAGTCTATCTAAAGATAGCACTGTGGAGTGATAAACAGTGCAAAGCAGTGGCGGCAGTCTTGGATTAGCTGTTTAAGACTCTTGCTCATTGCATTTAACAAGCAAAAGCTTATGGATAGCACACTCACTAGTTCTCTTTTTACATAGACTGGCTCACAATCACACTTGTTATTTGTAAATTCTCTATTTATACCCTAGCAGAGAGTATTATAATTTTGACTCGAAATGTGTAATGAACTGAAGGACACGTTTCCGACCCAACAAAGTATTTATATTCTGAATTAGCATGAATAGCCGTGTCGATATAGCGATGTCTGTCTGTTTCTATGCGAACTAGTCTCTCAGTTTCAAAGCTATCGTAATGAAACTTGGAACGACCCTTCGTTTTGCAGCAGGCAGTACATATGTCGGATCCAGCCGGATGGGATCACTATAACATATAGCTGCTATAGGAATGATCGGTCGACAACCATGTTTTTGTATGAAAAACTTTTTGTTTATAAGCTGACCAACTTACCAACTGAAAATATCACACACAACTGTAAATATCACATACTTAAGGCTGATGGAGAAGATCCAGAGACAGGCACTAATGTGCATTGCAGGGGCATTGAGATCAACTCCAGCAAAAGCCCTCGAGAAAATCCTAGATGTGGATCCCCTGGACATACACGCCAGACTAAAAGCTCAAAAAAGCGCACAACGCCAACAGGATATATGGAACTTCAGAGTCTAGGACACTGCGAAATCGGCAGGGAACGGTTAAGTAGCACGGACTATATGACCCCTATGACGAACCTTAACCATAAAACAGAGATGATGATTGGTCCCAACGACTGGTTAACTGGCTCGGAACCGAAGCAGTGGACGATCAACATCTACACAGACGGCTCTAAGATGCAGAATGGAGTAGGTGCGGCGGTTTATTGTGACTATTGTAACTACCGGACTATTGCATGATCTTCCAGGCTGAGGTCTTCGCCAACCGGAAGGCGGCTGAGGCTGCCTCAGAGCTCAACACGAAACGTACACATGCCAACCTATTCGTTGACAGTCAGTCGGCCATAAAATCTTTATTCTCGGACGCCATCAAAAAATGTCCTGGCAAGCAGGGAGGCAGTGTATGCTTTATGCACTTCTAAGATAATGCGCATCTACTGGGTTCCAAGAGCTAGCTAAGGATGGCGTGTAACTAACGGCTGGTAGCGTCGAGAATCTACCAATCTCCCTGCAAGCGATATACACAGAAATCGAAGAGCTAGCTCAACGGTAAGTCAGCCGCAGATGGAGAGCTGCGACGTCATGCTGAACGGCAAAGATAACGCGCGAAACGCCAAGCAATCCCGCTACATCCTATCGCTCCCACGAAAGGACTGCAGGACGCTGCTAGGTGTTCTAACGGGCACTGTGCGGCCCATGCGAAGAAGCTTGGCATCACAAATGACGACAACTGCAGGAAGCGCAGGGAGCCGGGGGTATCCGAAACCTTCGAACACCTCCTCTGTACTTGTCCAGCGCTCATGAAAAGCAGACTCAACCATCTGGGATCCCATACCTTCACTTCCCTGGAGAGTGTATCGAGGACACCACTGAACCAACTCTTAAAATTCGCGAAATTTATCCTCAAAGAATCTTAACGTCACAAGGGTCAAATATGCGGTACCACTAAGAACCGGTTGGTCTATGTGAGGCCACCCGTAGGGTGACCTGCCGTCTTAACCTAACCTAACCTATTGTAAAACTCTCACTTAGTTTGGATGAAATATTTGTATAAACAAAAATTTTATATAGTGATATAGTGGTCTAATTTTGACCAAATTTGGCCAGACTGTATAAACATTATAGAGACTCGGATTGAGAAAGTTTGCAAAGGATACATTAATAAACAAAAAAGTTTTTTATACAAATAGATATTTGTCGATCGATCATTCCTATGGCAGCTATATGTTGTAGTGGTCTGATCCGGCCGGTTCTGACATATGTACTGTCTGCAGCAAAAAGAAGGGTGTGTGCCAAGTTTTATTACGATAGCATTAAAACAGAGAGACTAGATCGCATAGAAACAGACGGGCAGACGGACAGACGAACATCGCTATATCGACTCGGCTATTTATGCTGATTCAAAATATATATACTTTGTTGGGTCGCAAATGTCTCCTTCGATACATTACACATTTCGAGACTAAATTATAATATCCCCTGCGAGGGTATAAAATGATATATCGAGAAAATTTTTCATTTCTGTTATTTTCAAAATTCAAACTAATCTGCAACATTCTCCTCCCAATTATTCAACACCTCCTCTGTACTTGTCCAGCGCTCATGAGAAGCAGACTCAACCATCTGGGATCCCATACCTTTACTTCCCTAGAGAGTGTATCGAGGACACCACTGACCCAACTCTTAAAACTCGCGAAATTTATCCTCAAAGAATCTTAACGTCGAAAGGGTCAAATATGCGGTACCATTCAGCAGCAATATGCTACATAGTAGAAGGATTAGGGCTAATTCTAAAGATTAGCGCCCCATATAAAGTCTGCAACAAAATTACTGCTATTAGTCTTAACCGAAGCGTCTGAAAATTAGAAAGCAAATTACGGAGGTGGAGCAAGACTTTATTGCCGAAATTACAAATGATCCGCGTCTCCCAGGTAGGGCATCAATAAATATGCGTTTAAGCCTTCTACGCAAAATTCTGCGATCTGCCACAGCTTTTGCTAACGGGTTGTAATGGCATGACATCTTAACAGCATGGTTCCTGAAAATTATATTAATAACCTTCATAACAGAGGGAATATTCAGGTCTCTCCTGATAAAGTAGTTCCTCACAAGAGGAGGGTTCCTGACCAATGACCTCATAATAAAATTTAGTTTTGCTTGTAATGACATTATGTGTGTATTAGCAGCAATGCCCCATATGGCCACTCCATATGTCCAGATGGGCATAATCATCACCTTGAAAAGCAGTACCTTGGAGCGTAAAGGAAGCTTGGATGATACCTTCAACATCCACTGAAGTTTTCTGAATCGTGATTGGAGAGAGTGTCTAAGCACTCTGGTATGGAATTTGACCGTGAGTAACTTATCTAGTGTAAGTCCGAGGTATTTATGTTTAATCACAATTCTTCTTCTTTTCTTGGTGACTTGAACCGACTTGCAAGGAGGCAGCTTGATGTTAAAAGACTTGGCCAGGCTAGGAAAGACTTTATATATCTCTGCGTGAGCATATAGGAACCCATGCGTGAGGAAGATTTGCAAAAAAGCGCCTTTTCATCAGCATATAGTGCTAGCAGGCAGTTCTCGTAACTCAAGGGTGGCATGCCAGCAGTAAATATGTTAAACAGCGTGGGGCTCAGCACACTGCCCTGTGTAACGCCGGCTCTGATGGTATGAAGGTTGCTTCTGGCGCCGTTTACATGAACTATGAAGTTTCTGTCACGAAGCCAGCTAATCATGTGTGAGGAAGATTTGCAAAAAAGCTCCTTGTCATCAGCATATAGTGCTAGCAGGCAGTTCTCGTTACTCAAGGGTGGCATGCCAGCAGTAAATATGCTAAACAGCGTGGGGCTCAGCACACTGCCCTGTGTAACGCCCGCTCTGATGGGATGAAGGTTGCTTCTGGCGCCGTTTACATGAACTATGAAGTTTCTGTCACGAAGCCAGCTAATCAGGACAGCAGCGATACTTGAAGAGAGGGTTCTTTAAAATTTAACGATAAGACCGTCGAGCCAGACTCGATCAAACGCTTGTTGGATATCCAGAAAAATGCCTGTACAGTATAGTTTTTCATCGAAAGCGTCAAGGATAAAATCTAAAACTCTGTGGAGTTGGTCTTGCGTGCCATGATGATTTCTGAATCCATCCGTATGCGCCTAAGTAGAAGACGTTCGAAGAGATTGGGAAAGATGGAGAGGAGACTTATAAGTCTGTACGAGTTTGGGTCGTCAATTGGCTTTCCGCTTTTGTGGATCATAGTGATTAAGGCAGTCTTCCAAGATTGTGGAAAATATGAATAAAGAATGATGGCATTAAAAAGATTCATAGGCAGACGGACCCCAGAAGGTGGAAATGCTTGTATGATTCTTCCACCTATGTCATTGATGCCTGGCGATTTCCTCGGTTTGATAAGCTTGATTTCAGATATCGAATTTAAGAGAGTTCATTTCTGGTTTGTATGACAGAACCAGACTTCGACGTTGACGGCTTCTTATAATGGTCATTGAAGTGCCGACTGAGCATGTCCACGATAGAATTGACCCTCTTTTCCAACGACGATATTCTCTGCGTGAATTGGCCACCAATTCTTAACAGAAGGGCGCTGTTTTCTTTTCGAATTTCTGCTAGCTGAACCATAATCGTGACTCAACTAGTCCGTTGGCCACGACTGAAGCGAAGCTCTTTATGGGGCCATCTGGAACACGTTGTTGGATAATATTTTCCCCAAATTTGGACAGATACTATTGAGACGGTTGCTTAAGGATGGTGGATTTGACCATAGACGGAGACGCAGTCAAATCACCCTTTTTATTAGATAGGATTGCATTTTAGTGAGCTGCATATCCAACGTAGTTGGCAGTGTGATTAAGGTTACAATTAGCACAATGAGCCAAGAGAGTCTTTTGACTTTTTGCATAGGGATGTGAGGTGAACTGAACCGCATTTTACGCATCTATGTGAGTTCCTGCAAAATTTTTTTAAGTGGCCGAAGCGCTGGCACCGGAAAAACTCCTTGGCTTGAATTTGGAGGCTCACTAGTGACCACTGTGAAGCCTATTCTTTTAACCGAGAAAACAATCCTTATTATTTGACTTACGATAAATCTCCACGGCAAATAAATCCAAAGGGAGTTTTTCATTGTTCGTAATATTGGTGACTGATTTTGTCTCATGACCAAGTTTGGAAAGTTTATCCGAAATGAATGAATGTGCAGTACTTTTATAGAGTCCAGAAAAAATTTGCATACTCTATCTTCTTTCAGCTGCCAAGAATGCCAGTTTTATTTCGAGGATTCCAACCATCTAGCTAGGGTGCGATATGAGGTGGATAGGTGACATTGAAAACGAATACCGTCAATTGGGAGGTTTTTCACTGTCAAACGTTCGTCAGACGTTATTTATTCGTTTAACTTCACGAACTGAATAGTCCTGTCCGTGATTTGATTTATGACTGTTGGCGGAGGTAGCCTCGCTACCGATTTCGCTGGTGTGGAGTTGATTTCGAGAGGTGTGTTTTTCTTGACCTTTCTGATTTGAGAATGGGAATTTGGCAAGCTACGAATTGATGGCAGTATCAACCATAGGCTTAGAAGGTGAATTGCATGGAGTTAAGTCTTTGTCCTCGTGCATTGGCGAAGATACAGAGGCTTCAACTACGAGATAGGACTCGCAATCGTCGCTTGAGATATCATTACTGATGATACGTCTCTCATCTAAATCGTGCAGTCATTTTGATGCAGTCTTTATATGGGACGCTAAACTTTAGAATTTCCAGCTCAAATTGCGCGCAAAACTAAAAAAAAAAAAATCGAATCAAGAGCACTTAGTGCATACATTAATGTAGCAGCAAAACTTACAATTATTATTTTCTTATTTTTTGCCAACCCATCATTTAACGATAGCTTTAAAGCAATGTTATCCACAAACGTACCCAATTAGTTACCATTTGTAAGAACCTGCTTATTAATCAAAAAACGAAATAACGCTTTTCTACTCTCTCAGTTAAGTGATGGAGACATTATAGTAGCCAGCCTTATACTGGGAGAAAATATTTACAGGTTAATCGCCTTTTACATTCGTCATGACACCGAGGAACGTATAACATCAACACCATTACATGACCTTGTGGATCTATGTACAAGTACAGGTACGAACCTCTTAATAGGAGGGGATGCAAACGCTCACCATACACAATGGGGCAGTACTAACATTAGCGAACGAGGTGAGTTGCTTTTTGACTACGTAGTTAATACCAACCTTAACATATGCAAAGAAGTAACCACCCTACCTTTATTATAAAAAACAGAACTCCTTGATATTACCCTTATTTCGGACTGCACTTCCCAGCGTGTTTAATCCTGTAAAGTTTTTTCAGAACACGCCTTCTCGAATCATCTCACAACAGACTCATTTAAACCACCACGGTGGAACACTAATCACGAAACACTTTAAACAAAGTGCATACATACACAAGGCCACACACACACAAGCGACAGCGCAAGTGATGCATTTTAAGTTGTGGCTGCGCTGCAAAGAGTGAGCTAAGTATTATACATGACAAATCCCAAAACTCTATCTATTAAATTGTTGCTAAAAACCGTTTTTTTCGACTTGCGGAGGTCTGGGGGAGAACCTACATTTCAAATTTTGTGTCCCTAGCTATTATAGTTGCTGAGATTGACGCGTTCATACAGACCGACAGACAGGCAGACGGACAGGGCCAAATCGACTCGGATATACTGATCAAGATATATACTTTATAGGGTCAGATTTGTCTCCTTACATTTGCAAAGATCGAATACCCCCTTTTTACCCATTTTATGGGAACAGGTAGTAAACATCGTACGTTCGTGACCTGAATTAGAAAGCTACATTAATCTTTTTTTAAATAAATTAATCGCTTTAGAATATTCCGTTCCATTTCACAGATTTTTGCATGTTACTAGATTAAGCCAATGTCGACTTCTATTTCGTACGTCCGCGACCACATATTTATTGCTATGATTATGAAAACTATAATTCGATGAACCCTATCTTTTTCACTAAATATAAAGATAACAATGCTATCGAACCGTAAAAAAAATGGGAACAATTTTTGTTTTTTATCTTTTTACTCCCTGTACCCATAAAATGGGTAAAAAGGGGGTACTAAATCTGTGCAAATGTATGTAACAGGCAGAAGGAGACATCTCCGACCCTATAAAGTATATATATTCTTGATCAGTATCAAAAGAGATTTCGATTTGGCCATGTCCGTCTGTCTGTCCGTCTGTCCGTCTGTCTGTCTGTCCGGATGAACGCGTCGATCTCAGCAACTATAATAGCTAGAGACACCAAATTTGGAATGTAGGTTTGTGTATAGCGGGAGCAGGTCAAATTTATTTTAGATTTGAGATATCTCCCCCCGTTCCCCCGCAATTCGATAAAACCCGTTTTACAGCAACAATTTTTAAGATAAAGCTTTGCGAGTTGGCATGTACAATACTTTAGTCACTCCTAATCTTCTGTCCAAATTTCAAGTCGTTCGGATAATAAACACGGAAGTTATTAACGAAAGAAGATTCAGTGCTTCAACGCAAGGGAAGAAGAAGCACAGCCACCACTTAAAATGCCTCGCTTGTGCTGCGCTCGAGCTGTCGCTCGTGTGTGTGCGTCTTTGTGTATGTATGTGTGTATATGTGTCTGTATGTGTGTGTGTATGTGTACGAAGATGCGATTGGAAATTTTTGACCTGGGTACAGGGAGTTTTGTAGTCGGGTTTACTCGACTATAGCATTCTTACTTGTTTGTACAGCAAAAGTGTACGAGCGTACGTTCGCGGAAATGCCCATATGTACTTAAAACTGCTATATACCACAACGCCAGTAGCCTACATTGGCGAATTAACGCCCGCTCTCCACTAAATTTAGACTACAAAGTTCTGATAACCAACCGGGACTTACGACTCCGAGTTATGGTGCAACGCAAGCAGAAGCAACTTCGGTTTCATGCAGCGAGCACAGTCATAAGTCTTGAGAACCATCATTGGGGCACCGTAGTACCACCGGAATGAGATTATCTACAGAGACTCAAACTCTTAAAAACAAAAAACGAAACACTCGCCTCAAATTCAAATCCTCTGGCAAGATTCCTAATCCGAGCTTGCAGCCACAACCGACTGCAGCGCAACGACTAGCCAGTCGAATGATAAATTTTCTTTTAGGGCCGTTTAACAGAAAGACAATGCACTAAGTAATTGTAATCAACTAGAATAAGATTTGATCAATAATTTTTAAGGTAAGATTAGACAGGCTAAATATTTTGTGCGAAATGTCTAAAATTATGAGGAAATGCTCTTGCGAACGTCTGACCACCTAAAATTTTGCCGGAAATATTCTGCACTCCATTTGCGCCTGTCTGAAAATAGTGTGACCTCTCGGTTGCGAAAAAAAAACGTTTGCGTACGTTTATTCTTAAAAATAAAGGCAAGACCAAACCTTTTGATGTTTACTTGTTAACTTTTTAACTTTTTTAATAAAAATAGTACTAGAAATAGTAGTAATAATAGTACTAAAACTTAAGTTTTAACACAACTTAATACCAATTCTTACATTTTTAATATATTTATTGAAATTTATTTTTATACTCTGTTCCCGAAAGGAAAAAGAGTATATTGGGTTTGCGAAATGTGCGTCTGTCCGTATGAACGCAATTTTTTGTCCACACCCTTGAAGTTAGAGCATTCAAACTTGGTACACATGTTGGTGTATATCCTCAATTTATGAAGTGTCTATATCTTCCGCACCTGTACAGATAGTCATTCAATTTGACATACAGACTACTGTTTTTTTCGCGTCTCTTTCCGAACCCACAAATAGGCAAATTATACCGGACTAGGACTTCAACGTTCTTATTCGTTTTATTTTTTTTAATAAACTTGTGTTTGGTGGTTGTGCTTATAATACAACTGGCTGTGTTTGGAAGTATTTAAAAGAAAAAATTCTCAGGAATGTAAATCAGTTCTTACATTATTGTATAATGTTAATTCATTGATGGTTTTCATAAAAAGTGTTTTGGGATGTAATTTCTTAAATTTTTTGCCAGGAACGGCAACAGGGCTGCAAAAAAATCGGTTGCCATAGGTTAATTTAAGAAGTAGAAGATAACATACATTTCTTTTTTAATTAAAAAACGTAAATTTAAAAAATATACACCATTACAAAATACATCATATTGAATATAGATATATGTAATTCTAATTTATTTTGTTTTTTAATAATTAACATAAATATGTACATAGTAGAAGGATTAGGGATAATTCTAAAGTTTAGCGGCCCCATATAAATCAAATCATCAAAATGATTGATTTATATGATTATGACGAAGCGTCTGAAAATTAGAAAGCAAAGTTAATGCATACGCATATGCACACACATTAGCGCCGTATTGCTTTCTCCCTTCCTCTCCCATGCTTGGCCTGTGGAAACGACATAAGAAAAACACAACAAAAAACAAGTAAGAATGTTATAGTCGAGTATACCCGACTACAAAACTCCCTGTACCCAGGTCGAAATTTTCCGCTCGCATCTTCGTTCACTTACACATACACACGCACATACACAGAGACGCACACACACAAGCTACAGCACAAGCCACAGCGCAAGCGAGGCATTTTAAGTGGTTGCAGTGCTTCTTCTTCCCCCACCCCGCGCTGCACCACTGAATCTTCTTTCGTGAACACCTTCCGTGTTTCTTATTCGATCGACATCGACATTGAAAATAATTAATATATTAAATTCTTATCAAAATCCACAAATAACTATTATTGTATAATTTTTTTTAAATTATAATAATTACGGTCCCTGGTGCTTTCCTTCAATCGTTTTGCTCAGTTACTGACCGCTCAGAAGCTGAGCCACGAACGAGTCTATTCGCTTAAAACGGTCAGCGAGCGACAGATCGTGTGTTACGCTCAACCTGAAACCCGAGAGCGGGAGCCCGAACGAAACGAAAAAGAGGGCTGCTGTTGAGACCGTGGGCCATCCCGTATAATTTTTATCGGTCTTTTGACTGAGCAGACCGCGCATAAAAATTTGGTTGAGCATATTTTGCGAGCTCTGGTATATACACATTTGATTGCAAACTATTGTTTACCTCTTCAAATTTGTGCGGTTCTATTTCGAAACGTCTGTCAGCTCTGGTTATTTTTCGATGTTTGTCAATACAAAAAATATCAATTATCGTGTCGATATACACATATCGGTCAAGTTTTATTTGCATTGATTTAATTATTTTGGCAATAAAGTCTTGCGCCGCCGCTGGAATTTTCTTTCTTATTTTCAGACGCGACGTTTAAGACTAATAGTAGTCATTTTGATGCAGTTTCTATATGGGACGCTAACCTTTAGAATTTCCAGCTCAAATTGCGCGCAAAACTCAACGTAAAAGAATATCTCCTGAAGAGCATTTAATGCATACATTAATACAGCAGCAAAACTTACACTTATTATTTTCTTATGTTTTGCCGACCCATCATTCAACGATAGCTTTAAAGCAATTTTATCGACAAACGTACCCATTTAGTTACCATTTGGTTGCAAACATACATTTAATGTGTGACCACTACACAAGTTGTTTGCATGAAAGTCGATTTTATGCAAAGTCAGCGCAACCACCTTTTCCGGTGATTTTTCCATATGTGTGAACGGCAACCAAAATTTAGGCTAAATTTATGTATTTTGTGCAAAACAGTTGACGGTCTATACAATTTTTAGACTGAGTCAAAAATCGACCGCGGAAGTGGCAAATAAAAAATCATTTACATTGCCAGCAGAAGCAGATGAAAACAGCAGATTGTTATATTGTAGCCTGTTTCCACGACATCATATTTCCACATTTTTCGTCATATTTTTGAATTTGGAAAAATGTCACATATTTCCTGTAGAAAATCCCATAAGAAAACAAGTAAGAATGCTATAGTCGAGTGTACCCGAATACGAAACTCCCTGTACCCAGGTCTAAAACATCCAATCACATCTACGTCCACTTACCCATACACACACACATACACAAAGACGCACGCACACAGGCGGCAAAAGTGGCTGTGCTTCTTCTTCCCTCCTCTCGCTGCATTACTGAATCTTCTTTCGTGAATAACTTCCGTGTTTATTATCCGATCGAAATGAAATTTGGACAGTAGATTAAGAGAGACTAAAGTATTGTACATGCCAAATCTTAAAGCTATATCTTGAAAATTGTTACTGTAAAACGGTTTTAATCGATTTGCAGGGGAACGGGGGAGATATCTGAAATATGAAACAAACTTGATCTGCGTATGCTATACAGGAACCTACATTTCAAATTTGGTGTCTCTAGCTCTTGTAGTTGCTGAGATCGACGCGTTCATACGGACAGACGGACAGACGGACAGACGGACAGACGGACATGGCCAAATCGAAATCTCTTTTGATACTGATCAAGAATATATATACTTTATAGGGTCGGAGATGTCTCCTTCTGTCTGTTACATACATTTGCACAGATGTAATACCCCCTTTTTACCCATTTTATGGGTACAGGGAGTAAAAATTGGCACTGCTTTGAAATTAATGAAGCAGTGACTTGATTTTGTAATGTAATTCAATTCGTGCATTTGCGGATGTACTTGGGCCAGAAACGGATTGTGTGGCTATTCATACATTGACGATAGCATGGAACATTAAATAATAAAGCTTTTTTATACGTAGCGCATGGAGAAATTTTTGAGAAAGAGAGGATGTATTTTTAAAGACCATTTTCGCTAGTCGAAATGCACCGTCAGATGACCAAGCTCAATAAAAATTTTGAATAGTTGCGCTGTTGTTGGAAATGGCAATAATATCAAAACTAGAGAAAAGCTTGGCAAAATATCTTTAAAAATACAATAAAAAGTTATCAAATCGGAGTTCAACCATGCGCTGCTGCCAGCAGCGGAGCCTGGTGTTAGATTGATTTTATTTCGAAAAGTCTGGCAGCTCTGATCATTTCTCGATGTTTTCCAACCCTAAAAACTATCAACTATCGTCTCAATATACGTATTATTTATTATTTGCATTATTTCGGCATTAAAGACTTGCTACGTGCAGGAGTTTGTAGTTTGAGCGCCCCCACAGAAAGAAAGCATGGAGATGTTGGTATTAGGATCAAAAGACGCGGAAAAATTCCAAGAATTCAGGTGGGGGAGGTTGACTTTATTGCCGAAATAATTAAATAAATGCATATAAAAGTTGAAATTTGATCGATTTTACAGTTGGCAAACATCGAAAAATGACTAGAGTTGCCAAACTGTTCGATATAAAACCGCACAAATTTGAATTAGTTAATAGCTTAAAATAAAATGTGTATAACCCGTTTAATTTACATATACATATACAATTCGGCCGTTTCTCATTTGTTTTTTACTCTTGCTCTTCTTTTTTGCCATTAATTTTTGTTGACATTGCTTACATTTTCGTAGTGAAAATGAAAAATTCAGTGTTGCATATGAAAACTGAAATTAATAATCTCACCCACTTGGCAACCCTGCTTGTCAAGTGCAGACGTGTTAATTTTGTAGCTTGTGAAAAATTGTGAAAATTTTTGTTATAATCAACAAATATACAGACTAGTCCACAAAATTGGCTCAAAACAGCCATTCTCATCGCGAGTGCTCAATAGTCATCTAAAACATTCAAAAGTGAAGTGAAGTGTACCAAAACAAACCCTTCAGCGCATATGCGCTGGGGTGCTCCACTAACAATCCAAAACATAGTGTTTTAAAACAGCATCAATTGAACAATTAAACTAAAATATCGATACGCCTCGATACTACCTGCGCACGACATCGTCTGCGCGCAAAACTTAATTTTGAACTATTTATCAATATCCATTAAATCACACATCAAAAATAAAAAACAACAACAACCAGCAGAGCCGAAATGTTGGGGAAACCCCCCGACCCTTCAAGGGCTCCCACCGCCTACCAACCAAGCTCCAATGAATCAACACTTCTTCAAATACCAGGACCAAAATTCTTAACCATCACAAGAACCGACGAAAACCAAAATTTAACTAACATCTCACATTTCCATAATCAAAAAACAAATCGACTAAACCTGTGGTGGTGAAGTCGAGCAATGCAATAAAACGAAAAACGGCACTCATCTAGTAAAAACGAAAAACAACATACAAGCAACCAAATTAATACGACTTTCCTCACTATCACCCGACATCAACATCAAAGTAAACCTACACCCTTCCCTCAACTACACAAAAGGAGTTATATACTCCAATGACTTGAGGGGCTTAGCCGACAACGAAATTTTAAATGAACTGGCCTCCCAAAATGTAACCGAAATAAGGAAAATCTTGAAAAAAGAAAATGATACCCTAAAAGAGACCGGACTCATTATAATGACCTTCAACCTACTCAATTTACCTGATCACCTACGCATTGGATATGAACGCACACCAATACGCCCATATATTCCGTTACCCATGAGATGCAATAAATGCTTCCGTTATGGACACTCATTGAAATACTGTAACAACATTCAACACTGCTACAACTGCGGCGACGAATCCCATATAAACCAAGATATCCAAGAAAAATGCAATAAACCTAAACGATGCATCAATTGCACCACACACAAAATCACATCAAACCAACACGCATCAACAGACAAAAAATGCCCAATTTTCATTGAGCAGCAAGAGCTTCAAGCTATAAAAACATCACAAAAATGCGACAACAAGACGGCCCTATCCATCCTAAGATCCCGAAACCAAAACACAGGAGGCTCATCATTCTCCTCAGTCATTAAACAATTCCACCAAACAACCCATAACCAAGCCCAGCAATCAACTCCCGCAGACCGGCAATTGACGTCATACGAAGACACAATACCTTCGAACACTCAAGTAGATAATAAGCTATCCCTCAACACACCCAAGCACACATCTCCAAAAAAAACTACAATCAAAGTCCTACCCAGAAACACCTCTAAGCGCAAATTAGCTGCTGCTAAATCAACAAAAAAAAAAGCATAAAAACATCAAACAACCAATATTTATCCTGTTCCCCTCCCGATTCCGATACTGAAACTCCAGTAGATTAAGCCGTTTAAACACTCTAATTACTGGTCTTCTTGGGGCTGACTGGGAGTGACACGATGTGTCCCACTTAGTCAGTCCCAAGAAGACCACCCCACTTATAACACTTGTACAACTCACTGGTCCAATATCAAAAGACAAACACAACATTCAAAATATTCTGAACTACCATGATTAATATAATGCAATGGAACATTAAAGGCTACCGAAACAATTACAGTGAGTTGCAAATTCTAATTAAAGAACACAACCCTCAAATAATTGCCTTACAAGAAACTCACCTTACTAATACACATTCCCTACCAATTCCAAACAACTTCTCCCTTCTCTAATTTAAAAACTCAAACTCATTTGGGGGAGTGGCTTTTCTTATCCATCAACCACTACAGAATACAACTAAATTCAGATTTTGAAGCCATAGGCATAACCGCAGAATCCAAAATTAAATTTAATATTATTTCAGCCTACATATCCCCTAACAAAAACTTCTCCCGTCCCAACCTTGAAAGCGTACTTAACCCACATAACCTTCCTACACTAGTACTAGAAGACTTTAATAGCTGGCACCCATATTGGGCCTCACCAAAAGCAAATTCGAGAGGTAAGATAATAGCGAAATACATAGACCAAACTGACTACACACTCCTCAATGATAAAACGCCAACACACTTTTCAACACACAACACATTCACACACGTTGACCTTTCCTTCGCCTCAGCCACCTTAGCTCCAGAAATCAATTGGGAATGTATCGATGACCTCTATGGTAGTGACCATTTCCCAATTAAGCTCACTCTTTTCCCAACTTCAAATCTAAAAAAACATATTGCCAAACCGACATTTAAACTCAAAGCAGCTTACTGGGACCATTTTGGAAAATCGATTAGCAACATCAGCTCTTTGACTCTCCCTAGCAATAATCCAAACAGAGAAGCAGCAATCTTAAAAAATACATTAATACAAAGCGCCCACTTATCAATCCCACAAAACACTACATTCGCCATACCACATACAGTTCCCTGGTGGAATAAAGACCTCTCAACTCTAAAAAAAGTGAAAAACCAGAAATGGACGCAACTAAAAAGACAAATTAACACAACAAATTTAATTGCGTTTAAAAAAGCTAACGCCAAGTTTAGAAAAGCAATTAGAGATGCTAAAAAACAATCAATATTCCAATTTACTTCTGATATCCACCCCAACTGTGATTCAGCCATACTATGGTCAAACATCAAAAGACTATGCGGCCTATTCCCCTCCAAAAACATACACTGCATAAACAACCCCTTTACTAACACTACAATAACAGACCAAAACACAATAGCTAATACCCTCGGAAGACTATGGTCTAATGAAGCAGACGACAACAATTTCTCACACACATTCCGTACCAACAAGCACACTGCTCTCTCAAACCGAGCCAACTATACACCTTGTCAATCATCTCTGGAAATAGAACAAAACATTACATACTTTGAGTTCAATTCAGCCCTGAATTCACTCAAAGGTTCCACTCGAGGTTATGACCGTATATCCTACTCCATGATACAGAACACCCCTACCTCATTCAAACTCAGAATCGTCAAACACTTTAACAACATCCTCAACACTCAAATTCCTCAATCATATAAACATAGCCTTGTTCTACCAATTTTCAAAGCACATAAACCCAAAACAGACGCTAAGTCATACAGACCAATTTCACTTAACCCATGCCTTGCAAAAGTCTTAGATAAGATAATATCAAAAAGAATATGGTGGTTTGTACTAAATAACAATCTCATTCACAATAACCAAAGTGGCTTCAAGAGAGGTAAATCGGTTATAGATAATCTATTATACATAGACCATCTAGCAACTAGGGCCATCTCAGCCAAACGACACCTTTCAATAATATCTTTAGATTTTGCAAAAGCATTTGACAAAATAGGTATTCACTCACTCACCCAACAATTAGCAGAATGGAAAATAGGTCCCAAAATCCTTGCATACATTACACACTTCATGACCAATAGGAAAATTATGGTTGAAATAGGTAAGTCCCTATCCCAAACCTTTCCCCTTAACAACGGCATTCCACAAGGCTTACCTATCTCACCTATCTTATTCTTAATTTCATACAACGCCCTTACAAAAATCATTTCCATCCAAAAACATATAAAATTCTGCGCCTACGCCGATGACTTCCATCTCCTAATAGATCTAAAGAAACAGAAGAACCTCTCAATCAACATTCAACAATTATTTCAACAAATTGCTGAATGGGGAATACATTCAGGTACATTCCTCTCTACTGACAAATGTCAACACCTACATATTTGCCGAAAGCATAACTGCAACTGCAGCATTCTCTCAGGCACTATAAACATACCCTCCACCAACACCCTAAAAATCCTAGGACTTACACTAAATCTATATATATAAAAGTGAATGTCTGTCTGTATGTTCGCGATAAACTTGAAAACCGTTTAAAGGATCTTGATGAAATCTTTTATAATATATTCCTTGAAGTCCAGGGAATGTTTATAGTTATAGTTTGTTGTGTCATCACCACCCCCACACAACCACCCACTCATAAACGAAAAATGATAATATTCATGAGTCAGCACAATGCAGAGATGAGCGAGACTGATCGAAGAGCTGATACTTATCGATATTTTATCGAAGAGGCCAATTGGCTGCGCGCCAACAGTCAATTTTTGAATTTTGATGCATAGTCTGCACTATGCAGAGCATTGATAACAATATGTTTCAAGAAAATAAAGTCATGCAGATGGCGCATGTCTCACAAAGAAAAATGTCAAGCAGATCAGGTGCTTAAAATTTATCGTATGGTTTGCGTACCGATAAGCAATTATGAAACCATATGGGCTTGTGTTGCTTAAAAGCGACATGTGCATCAGCTGATGCCGTGTGTTTTGGTATGTCGTGACGTCACGAGTACAAGACCCGCTGCACTTTCGCGCTCGCTCGCACACATGGTTAAGCCTTAAGTACTTAATAGAAAATGCACGCGCTTCGCGCTCGCTCGCCCATATGTACATACATATGCTGAAGCCTTCATGTTGCTGCTTGCCAAGCCAACCAATAAATACAATTCTGGATTATAATGCAATCGTCGTAAATTAATTAAATATTATGAAATACAAGTTTTCCCATGTAGATAACCGGAATGGAAAGTTGTTTTTCTTTTGGATTTTCTCATTAATATCGTAGTGCGTAATTTTATAATTTGTATTCTGTGAATAAGAAAAATAATTATCATATGATTCTTTACGTTACCAATTATTGATTATATTACTTTATGCAAATTTTGTCAATTATTTAACGATTATGTTTTGTTTATTTTCGAAATAAATTTTCATTGAATTCAAATGTTAAAAGTGTCGCTTTTGTTTTACTTTTGACATTTATTTGAAAAACACCAAAAAAATCAATACATTCTTCACGATGGGAAATTGCTTGCGGTTCGGAGTTGAAAAAAATGAAATTCATTGCGCCGAAATAGATTGGGATGAAATACGGGTAAATATAAATGAAACAGGTGTAAATTTTTATGCATATATCCATATTGCGCAGCGAAGCGCGCCGGGTCCGCTAGTAATAAATACAAATGGGACTCCCACATCTCTAATCTCACATCTGATCTCTCTAAGCCCCTAAACATTATTAAACACCTCTCATCCCTAAAATACAATTGCAATACCTCAACCCTAATACAAATACTGAAATCTATCCTAATCTCCAAAATAGACTACTGTCTGTCAATATACGGCCACGCTCCAAAATCTCAATTAAATAAATTAAAAACGATTCAAAATGCAGCCGTAAGAACTGCTCTTGGAGCCTTTCGAACCACCCCTATTACACACATGCTAATCGAGTCAAACACAAACACATTAGAAAACCGACGTGACTATTTAACTTCCAAACTATTCAAAACTCTTATCCAATCGAACGACACCCCTCTCAAAAATCTTATCAAAAGCCGCAATAGAAAAATTAGATATCCTTCCACAATAGACAGGACTATCCAATCCTGTACATACTTCAATCTTCCATATCACCCAACTAAACCTACCCACAGCCACAAATACAACATACAAGCCGTCCACAAAGCAATAGATATTTCGCTATCATCTCACAACAAAACCTCCAACCCCAATACAATCTTCAAACAATTATTTAGCTCCATTAAAGACTCAACAATTTTAAGCTATTATACACTGACGGTTCCAAATCTAACGATATCACCGGATACAGCATAGCCACAGAAACAGAAACATTAAAAATAGGCCTTCCACCTTACTCATCAGTTTTCTCGAGCGAGATAATCGCTATATATGAGGCGCTGAAAATATACGAAAACAAAAAAGGAAAATATGCCATTTGCTCTGACTCGCTTTCAGCCATAAAATCAGTCATTAACATAAACAATTATTCTTTTTACGCTATAAAAATCAGACATATTATAAGCAACAATTATCCAAATTTAAAAATAGTTTGGATACCCAGCCATATCGGCATCGCCGGCAATGAAAAAGCCGACTCAATAGCCAAAGAAGCAACAACACTCCCACTTATTTATACCCCAAACTTTAACGCAAACTATATAATTCAATTCCAAAAAAAACTTCTCTCTCAAAACCAACTCACATTACTTAACCTAACATCCAACTGGTACAAACTACGCCCTCAAAAACACAAATCTCACCAGACTTCAACAAATAAAACTCACCAGAATTCGCCTTGGTCACACAAACATTACCAACATGCATTATATAGACAAAAACCTTAACAACACATGCACATTTTGCAACCAATCCCCCATAAACATACGGCATATCCTAATCACATGTCCTTCCTTTACATCCTACAGAACATCCCTATTTCACAACATAGATCCTTTATCCCTAATTACAAACCCCACCAATAAAAACATAAAAATTCTTTTTCATTTCCTAAACAACACCAACTTGATCCATAAAATATAACACAATATCCAATTACACACATCACAAGCGCTCATACACACATTTTTCATTATCGTACATCCATACAAATCTTGTAAATAATGTAAACAACACTTCGTTAATACATATATACACATATACTTTATACATTCCCCATAATAATGTAAGTAATAACCATTATAATGTAACTCCTGTTGAAGGCCCTGGCAGCCATGGCAAAAATTCAATGTTAACTCATAGTTTTAACTAGAATTTATCATTAATTAAATAAATAAAAATAAATAATCTCACTCGTTTGACCTTGACCCAATTTCCCGCCCGTGGCGACGGGTCGGGTACAATTTCCAACATCGGTTAGCACACTCTTAAATTATTTTTGGTATAGCTTTGAAAAAGAGTGAACTCGATTGCAAGAATAAAACTACCAGACAAAGCTTTTATATTTTCTGCCCGTTGTGTTGATACCCAAAGACCTAACCTTAAAATTGTCGAAGGCAAGAATTGTTCACCAATTTTCCGAACGTGTGAGTAATTTTTTATACAAATCGGTGAGACACGTATTGAAATTTTGTTTTTTATCATTGAAGAGCTTTGAAATGAATTTAAGGTGATCGGACTTAAATTAGCCTTTCGGCCATCCATTTTGGATGTGGTATATGTCTTTGAAGATGAGTTGGAATCCGTTTGGATGGTAAACAGAAAAGTTTCCGCCATTTTTCACGCTTATGGGTGCAATTTTCCAAAATCTCGTCTAGGTGTGCAATTTCGTCGTAGATGAAACCTACTGTGAAAATTTCGGCACCTTAGCTCTTAGGCTGATGTCAAAGTGCGCGCGTGATGCAAAGCGATGCGAGAAGCGATAATATTTCGTGCTATGAGCAATGCGAGAAGATGGCAGATTGAAAGCTTTGAACGAAGCTAGCTGCCTTGCTAAACCTTGAAAACGAAATACCCAATGTCTCATGCATTTTTACTCAAAAATCAATTTTTATACCCAAGCAGAGGGTATTATAATTTTGTCTCGAAATTTTTAATGGACTGAAGGAGACGTTTCCGACCCAACAAAGTATACATATTCTGAATCAGCATGAATAGCCGAGTCGATATAGCGATGTCCGTCTGTCCGTCTGTTTCTATGCGAACTAGTCTCTCAATTTTAAAGCTATCGTAATAAAACTTAGCATAGACCCTTCTTTTTGCTGCAGGCAGTACATATGTCGGAACCGGCCGGATCGGACCACTATAACATATAGCTGCCACAGGAATGATAGGTCGACAACTATGTTTTTGTATGAAAACCTTTTTTGTTTATAAAGGTATCCCCACCAAACTTTTCGAAACAGAGTTTCTAGAGAGTTTATACAATCTGTCCAAATTTGGTCGAAATCGGACCACTATATCCCTATATCAAACTTTTGTTTATGCAAATATTTCATCCAAACTAAGGGAGAGTTTTATTATACTTCAAATAGTTTCCTATAATTTGATCAAAATCGGACCATATGGGTCCCATAGGAGCAAGCAGACAAAAAAAAAAACAAAAAACATTGCTGCTAGGGTATATAGCTTTGGTACTCCGAAGAAAGCCGTTCTTTCTTGTTTAAACTAAGAATGCAAATTGAAAGAATTTACACTCTGAGTGAGATCTAGCTACATATAAAGCAGATTTGAATCTACTCTCTAGCATCGCTATCGCTTGAACTCGCATCTCGCTCCACTCTCACTCTTGACACGTTTTAGGAGATTGCAGTTAAAAAAACTTCATCGCGCGCTGTCACCCAATCGCATCGCTTCTCGCGTGCTCTCTGACATTAGCATTATGGTTTGAGCTATGCGATGATCGCCAAGCAGTCAGTCAACGACAAACTCTCTTATATGTATATATAGATGACAGAAAATTAAAGAACCAATTCAAATAAGTTTTGCTAAAAAAATATATATATATGTACAAAACTCTTTAACCTGACTGATTGGTGACTCACGGGTAGCCCAAACGTTAGAAGCTAGAAAACTGAATTTTTAACAGTACCTTCCTGTTATACCGTAGGTGGACACTCTGAAAAAATTTGTTAAAATATTGTATGAGAAAAGTGGATTTGAAAATTGTATAAAAATCACGGTATGCGACAGCTGCTGTATAACAACAAAAACATGAAAGTGCAAAATAGATTTACAAAATCTCTCTCCTGAATCGCTCTCTTGGCCCTAAGTGCGACTAAAATTGTCTTATTGCTGATGTTCTCTGATGGAGCTAAATGGCGCGCTGCTGCTGAATTCAAATGTTTTTGAGAAACCACGAATTATTTAATTGTAATCAGTTAACTTAATTAATTGTGTAGCTTTTTAATTAAGAGAATGTGAATACTGTCGAGCCGATTTACTGCATAGTGACATTATTATTATTATTATTATTATGTAGTGAATTGGCCCAGCAGCATTAACATTCGCATCGATATGATAGATTTTCGGTTAATGTGGCGGTCGGTAGATATTTGGTAGTACCAACATGTGATAAATTTGCCGCCAAATTTGAATTTTTGGCAAACAGAATGCGATAAATGGAAATAATTGTTTTCAAAATGTTCACTTGAATTAAGTACCGACTTTTTCTCACCTTTCCGCGTTTTTCTTGATTTTAGTATTTTCTTCCAACCTCATCAAAAATATTTCAAAGAACTGCTAACCATTTTGGAACATTTTCGCCCACCCTCCGCTATGGCCGGGAAAAGGGAGTCAAATGAGAGAGATTATTTACTTAGTTAAATCGGCTTGTGGCTCAACTATTTAGAAAAGTCTACCCCCAAGGGAAGGAATATTGTGATACTCTTTTTTTGTACATTGCTTACGGTTGCCGAAAGTGAACAAATTGAACATAATGCACAAAATATTTCGCAGGACACGGCCGGGCAAGAACAACAAGTAGTCTAATAAAATAGCATACCTAATATTACAGTTAGTTGATTGAAAAAAGTTTATAACGAAACAAACTTTGTAAATTCTCTAGTGGAAGAACTTTTTGGACTCACTGTATGTATATATGTATGTGTGAATATAATAATTAAAAACTATTATGATTGTGTCATAGCTTATCAGCATACAGTAGTAGTATGTACAAACATGTACATAGGCATTCCATACATGTAGACATGCATATTTATGTACGTACGTACCTATGATATTGATTCGAACATAGTACGTTTGCAAATACATATGTACATATGTATGTATAGACATAGTATGTAAATATGTACATACATTTATGTAAATAGGCGTGTAGGTACATACATATGTCTTTAAATTCATCGATTAAACAAACCTAATCACAAATTAACTTACATAAATATGTACATCTGAATGTAGGTATCTACATATGTATGTACATACATATGTACATGTACATATGAGCATATATGTATGTATGTATAAATAAAAAGTAATTTCCATTGAACCTGTTTTTATGCACACATACAAACACGCATAAACTAAGATTGAAAAATACTCACTCGGGTAAAGTCAAACAAACACAAAAAACACCATCAAATATATAAGTATATACTACATATGTATATGTATAAAAGTGACCGAAAACATGCTATGTTTTTATCAAAGGTAATGCATTCAATGGTATCTTACGTTACCATATTGTGTCCGCATAGGTGCCAGCTCCATGAGAAAAGAAGAACGGTGTAATTAAGTTATGCTCAGCCACAAGGGTTACTCATGATATGAGGCTACTTTTTCATACAGAAATACATCTTAAAAATTGCTACCAATTTTACATAGCAATTATTTAAATTATAGATTGATGAAGATATTCTTTATAAATTTTTTAAAAATATAACCACTTCCACTTTTACTCCCCGTACCCAAAAAATTGGCATAAATTGAGTATTAAATCTGTTCAAATGTACATATATAACAGGCAGAAGGAGGCATCTCCGACCCTATAGAGTATATATGTATATATTCTGGATCAATATCAATTGCCGAGTCGATCTGGCCCTGTCCGTTTGTCTGTCCGTCCGGATGATCGCGTTGTTATAATACTTAATTTACAGGGGTATACAAATATGTGTAAATTTATCTACATATCAATGCTACGCGACAGTCAATTTTCACTTGATAAGAGAAAATATCTTGAACAGTTTTCGCATTGAATAGTAATTTGTAGCACTTACGATAAATTAGAAGTATTGAAGTTGTGAATATGTATTTATTCTCTGTTCGCGCGGATATTGTCATCGCTGAATAAATGGTCTTTCCCTCGTTGACTTGTTCGTATTTCCGGCTGAAAATAGTGACAGATGCCCGGGGTTCCAGTTGCAAAGAATTCCCATTTTCTTGTCCCGTGCTCTAAACGCTCCAGACTTGCGGCTTTCTCTGAAATGAGCCCGCCGAAGTTGTGGTGTGCCGAAATTTAGTCCCTGGTGTACGAGTGTTTTCAGGTTAGGCTTACGACTCGTGTCAACCTAAAAATTCTCCTACGTCGTCTGAATAGCTGTTGCACCCCAGTTTAACCAGGCTCACGCCGCGACTGATCTACATGCTGAGTCTTGCTCTACCAAATTTTGTGTGTTTTATTGTGTTTATTCTCTGCCAGATGATCCGATGATATCCCAGTTTAAACCAGGCTTAGCCGTCGGTCTTTTTCGACAAATTCCTGCCTGTATTTCTGTATTTCGTTATTATCGAATTGCGAGGGTGTGGGGGGAATCCAAAATCTATATACACGAACCTAAATTCCACAGTTGGTTTCTTTATCTCTTATAGTTTCTTACATGCGGACAGACAGACAGATAAACAAATAAACAGATAGACGGACAGGGTCAAACCGTCTCGGCTATTGATGCTGATCAGGAATATATATACTTTATAGGATCGCAGATGTTTCCTTCGGCCTGTTAAATACATTTCCAAAGATTTAACACCCTGAGGGTGCTGGCTTGGCAATGGTCACTGTATTTACCTTGGAGTAAACGGGTAATACTTCGTGCACTTGCGCGCCTACATCGCCATGTGCAGTGTCTAGCAGAGGCGAACGCACAGTATTCTTTAATGGCTTCGGCACGACAGAGGTACTGCCACCGTAGCCATGGTTCGAGGTACCTGCCGGTTGCCTGCGATTTGGGTGATTCCCCGACACAAAAAGCACAATGGAGGTTAGCAAGGAGTCAACTTCAACTGGGATATCAGTTCGATCGTCGCACAGAGTCTTTTTTGGCCGAGGCACGTGGACAATTAGGCCATAGGTTACGAATCTGAAATTTTCAATTTGGTTGATTCGTTTGGGCGGTAGATGTCATCAAAGTTGACAAATATTTCCATTTTGATGTCAATATGGTTTTGTGGGAAAAATTGTTCACCTTTGCGATGGTATTATAACCAAAAGGCTCACTCGATTCTTAATGTCATTATTTAAATGAAAGATGGGACGATTCTAAAGCGAATGGTATAAAAATATTCTAATTTTTTAATTATACTCTGTTCCCGAAGGGAAAAAGAGTCTATTGGGTTTGCGAAATGTCCGTCTGTCCGTATGAACGCAATTTTTTTGCACACATACAGACTACTGTTTTCTTCGCGTCTCTTTCCGAACCCACAAATAAGCAAATTATACCGGGTTGGGAACAGAGTATTCTGCTGCCGGATACGTCCGACTGCAACGTTCTTACTTGTTTTAACATAGTTTTCCAACTTCATATTGACTTTTCGCATAAATTCCAGCAGAGTTCAGCAATGTGACTATAGTAACAAGATTCAGTGAACATTGCTAAAGCTATCTCAAACAAGTAAGAATGCTATAGTCGAGTATACCCGACTTCAAAACTCCCAGTACCCAGGTCAAAAATTTCCGATCGCATCTTTGTAAACTTACACATACACAAAAACAAACACAAGGGCGCACAAACACGAGCCACAGCGCAAGCGAAACATTTTAAATGGTGGCTGTGCTTCTTCTTCCGCTCCTCGCTGAAGCACTGAATCTTCTTGAAATTTGAAAAGTAGATTAAGAGTGACTCCTGCATTGTACATGCCAAATCTTAAAACTATATCTTGAAAATTGTTACTGTAAAACGGTTTTTATCGATTTGCGGGGGAACGGGGGAGATATCTAAAATATGAAACAAACTTGATCTGCGTATAGTATACAGGAACCTACATTCCAAATTTGGTGTCTCTAGCTATTTTAGTTGCTGAGATCGACGCGTTCATACGGACAGACGGGCAGACAGACGGACATGGCCAAATCGAAATCTCTTTTGATACTGATCAAGAATATATGTACTTTATAGATGTATCCTTCTGCCTGTTACATACACTTGCACAGATTTAGTACCCCATTTTACACATTTTATGGGTACAGGGAGTAAAAATGCGCGGCCACGGTCGGAAAAGGGATGAAGTCTGGAATTCAGCATTTTCGTTTTTCATGCGACTATTATACTATGTTCCCGAAGGGAAAATAATATATTGGGTTTGGGAAATGTCCGTCTGTCCGTATTAACGCAATTTTTTTGCCTTAATCTTTGAGCTAGAGCAACCAAACTTGGTACACATGTTGGTGTATATCGTCAATTTATGAAGTGTCGAGATCAAAATTTATATCTCCCACACCTGTGCAGTCTTTTTCGCGTCTCTTTCTGAACACACAAATAACCAAATTATATAGGACTGGGAACATAGTATTCTGCAGTCGGGTGCATCCGACTGCAACGTTCCTACTTGTTTTCAAATATAAATACAAAAACCTCGGTGCTTTGCGGGCAATACAACGGGTGGAAAATAGTTGGAAGGCTTTAGTTTGGGTTTTTAGTATTATTCTTGGAATTGGTTTCAAATAACAAATGAATTTGGAAAATCTACTCCGCGGCGCCACGGGCGGGAAATGGAAGTCAAGGACAAATGAGTGGGATTATTTGTTTAATTAGATCAGCTTCAAAGACACTTTCAAAGCCCTACACAAGAAACCTTAGTCACGTTGCTCAACTATTTAGTTTCCTACCCCCACGGGAGAAAAAATTGTGATACGCTATTTTTGTGTATTTCTTACGGTTGACGAAAGTAGTCAAATTCAACATAATGCAAAGTGCATCTAAATATTTCGCCGGGCTAGCCCGGGGTCTTACCAGCTAGTAAAAATATATAATTGTACTGCAGAGCTGAACAATTTTACAATTACAAACAAAATTCAGCAATATACAAATCTAATAGTTCGTGAACATAATGTAACTAAGCTTAAACCACTATCAGACGTAGAAATTGAGGAAAAGATTTTGTCTAATAATAAGGAAAACACAGTTTATAAAATTATAACCATTACCACTTCAGGCCATAATTGGCATATCTTATCTTTATATCAAATGCAAAACAGCACCACACAATATTGTAATGAAATACATACATGGTTTAACGTGTAAAGCTTTGAAAATGAGATTCAATCCAATCGGACGATAACAAAAAAAGTTGCATACAACAGTTTCCCTCGAATTTTCCGATTGTGGGGGTAGATTTTCCAAAATCTTTGACCACTTCGCCTAATATTTTTTTCGCATAGAACTTGAAAATGAGTTTGAAGCCAATCGCATGAAAATTAAAAATGTCGAATGCCAGAGTTTTTTACCGATTCTCCAACCATGGAGCTGAATTTCATAAAATCGGTGATACGCGTGGAATTATTTAATGAGTAGAGCTTTGAAAATGAGTTTGAAGCCAATCGGACGTTAATCAAAAATGTATCATACAACAGTTTTCCGCGAATTTTCCGACCATGTGTAGAACCTTAAAAATGAGTTTTCCGCCAATAGCAGGAAAATGAAAAATGTCGAATGCCATAGTTTCCCACCAATTCTCCGACCATGGGGCTGAATTTCCCAATATCGGTGATACACTGTGGAATTATTCAAGGAGTATAGCTTTAAAAATGAATTTGAAGTTAATCGGACGATAGCCAAAAAAGTTTCATGCAACAGTTTTTCACGAATTTTCCAACCTTGGGGGTAGATTTTCCACAACTTTTGACCACCGCGCCTATAATTTGTTCCCATCGAACCTTGAAAATAAATTTGAAGCCAATCGCATGAAAATTAAAAATGTCGAATTCCAGAGTTTTCCACTGATTTTCCGACCATAGGGCTGAATTTCCCAATCGCTGATAAACGTGTCGAATTATTTTACGTGAAGAACTTTGAAAATTCATTTGAAGGTGATCGGACTAAAATAAGACTTTCGCCCATACAACCTTGAGACCCCCATTTTCCACCCATGGGGGTGGATTTTCCAAAATCGGTGAAATATGTGTCAAATGAATTTTTGTGTAGATCTTTGAAAATGAGTTTGAAGCCGATTGGATGGTAAGCAAAAAAGTTTCATACAACTGTTTTCCGCGATTTTCCATGCTTGTGGGTAGAATTTTCCAAAATCCCGTTTTAGCGTGCACTTTCATCATAGATGGAACCTACTGTAAAAATTTTAGCATCCTAGCTCTTACGGCTTGGGCTGTGCGATGATTGCCAATCAGTCAGTCAGTCAGCACGAACTCTTTTATATATATAGATGATTTTATTATTTGTACTCCCTGTACCCATAAAATGAGTAAAAAGGGGGAACTAATTCTGTGCAAATGTATGTAACAGGCGGAAGGAAACCTCCGACCCTATAAAGTGTATATATTCTTGATCAGAATTAAAAGAGATTTTGATTTGGCCATGTCCGTATGTCTGTCCGTCCGTATGTATGATCGCAAGGATCTCAGTAACGATAAGAGCTGGAGACACCAAATTTGGAATGTAGGTTCGTGTATAGCGGGAGCAGGTCAAGTTTATTTTATATTTAAGACATTTCCCCCATTCCCACGCTATTCGATAAAAACCGTTTTACAGTAACAATTTTCCAGATAAAGATTTGGGGTTTGGTATTTACAATACTTCAGTTACGCTTAATCTACTGTTCAAATTTCAGAGCGATCGTATAATAAACACGGAAGTTATTCAACAAACAAGATTCAGTACTGCAGCGCGGGGGGAAGAAGTAGCACAGGCACAACTAAGAATGCCTGGCTTGTGCTATGGCTCGTGCGTGTGCGTATTTTTGTATGTAAGTGTGTATGTGTTAGTGTACGAAGATGCGATCGGAAATTTTTGACCTGGGTACAGGGGTTTTTATACTATGTTCCCGAAGGGAAAATAGTATATTGGGTTTGCGAAATGTCCGTCTGTCCGTATGAACGCAACTTTTTTTGCCTTTATCTTTGAGCTAGAGCAACCAAACTTGGTACACATGTTGGTATATATCGTCAATTTATGAAGTGTCGAGATCGACTCCCAACCCCCACCACCTCCCCCATAACTTTGGGAAAGCCTGTATCTTCCACATTTTTAAAGCTATAGTCACCAAATTTGACATATAAAAGATAGAGTTACCTAATTTGGCATACAGACTAATGTTGACCACCTGGATAAATCTGCATCAAACAATTTTTGATCCGTCTGTCCGTCTGTTTCTATGCGAACTAGTCTCTCAGTTTTAAAGCTATCGTAATGAAACTTGGCACAGACCCTTCTTTTTGCTGCAGGCGGTACATATGTCAGAACCGGCCGGATCGGACCACTATAACATATAGCTGCCATAGGAATGATCGGTCGACAAATATGTTGTTGTATGAAAAACTTTTTGTGTTTTGTGTTTGGGCCCTTTTGTGCGTCAATATTTGTGTATCCTAAAGCGAGTTGATAAGGCCGTTGTAGTTCATTTTAATAAGTATATTGCATTCTTTATTAAAATACTGCTCCTACGCGTTTCGGCGTTTGTTACGCCTTCCTTTGGGAGTCTGGTTTTACATGCATATAAAAGACATTTACATACATATAAAGATTTTAACAAACATTTCGATTTACATTAAAATACATACTGTAGTATACCTACCCTGCCAGCAATTCAAATCAAAGGGTATAACAATAATTACATACAATGTGACACTCTGTCATAATGATAATAAATATACAAATACCCAAAAGACCACACTTACACACATACACATTCCAGCGCACAAGAAATACGATCTATCGCTTATACATAAGCCGATCGCGGCGCGTGGGAATGCTGAGCATGCACTTTGCAGCTCAAGTGGTCAAGATATATACAGCATATGTATACCCTCTGCATACATATGTATACACCAGTAAACTAACACATAAATATAAGACATAGATATAAGTATTGCATGTTTCGGGTTAGCAAAGCCCAACATGAAGATATAAAGATTATTCTGAATAAAGACACACAAAGGAGCAGACGCTCCATATGAAATCAACCAAGTTTTCTCTTATTACATGGCGACCGTGACAAGTTTCACGAAGCTGTAATGGAATTATAAAAACATTATTCGAAAAACACATTAAAAGTGCAACAATATATAAACAATACGCAAAAATGTGCGACAACTAAAAAAAAACACATTAAAAGTGCAACCATATACAAACAATACGCAAAAATGTGCGACAATTAAAAATATTGAAATGTGTGTGTATTCTGATTAACACTTTAAAATACATAAAGAAAATTCTACCAAGCAAAAAGGCAAATTAAAAGTGAAACAACACATGCGTAGCCTGTGCGATGACCAGCGCCGGCACCGCTTAACGCGTCAAATTAAGCCTTATGAGTGACGACAACGTTGATTCTGCTCCCATTGAGCATAGGGAAGCACCTTCCATTCAGGAGTACCTGGAGGTGTTTCCAAACGATGGACCACGCCCACTCACAATAGCTGAGTACCGGGCACGGCAGGAAAGAAAACCAGCAGAGAAAAAGAAGACAAAACGTGGAGGACAAGTGAGAAAACTACTGCAACAGAAGCGCCTGCAACAAGATTTGCTGGCGGTAGCGACGACACCAGAGGACCGAGAGCGCTACATAAAGCGCATCAACGAATTAAAAGCTGAATTAAAACTTCGCAACCGAGCGAAGCCACGCAAGGGGGCCGCAAACATGCGTAAGCCTTAACTTGCCATAGATTTAATATCTACATGCGAATTGAAGCACGTCAGTGCAAGTCGCAAAACACTAAAACCTGTTAGACTTTCATTACTAACATATGTGGTTGGAGAATTTTTACTCCCTGTACCCATAAAATGGGTAAAAAGGGGGTATTGGATTTGTGCAAAAGTATGTAACAGGCAGAAGGAGACATCTCCGACCCTATAAAGTATATATATTCTTGATCAGTATCAAAAGAGATTTCGATTTGGCCATGTCCGTCTGTCTGTCCGTCTGTCCGTCTGTCCGTCTGTCCGTCCGTCCGTCTGTCCGTCTGTCTGTCCGTATGTATGAACGCAAGGATCTCAGCAACTATAAGAGCTAGAGACACCAACTTTGGAATGTAGGTTCGTGTATAGCGGGAGCAGGTCAAGTTTATTTTAGATTTGAGATATCTCCCCCGTTCCCCCGCTATTCGATAAAAACCGTTTTACAGTTACAATTTTCAAGATATAGCTTTAAGATTTGGCATGTCCAGTACTTTAGTCCCTCTTAATCTACTGTCCAAATTTCAAGTCGATCGGATAATAAACACCTAAGTTATTCACGAAAGAAGATTCAGTGCTGCAGCAAGGGAAGAAGAAGCACAGTCACAACTTAAAATGCCTGGCTTGCGCTGTGGCTCGTGCGTGTGCGTATCTGTGTATGTATGTGTAAGTTAACGAAGATGCGATCGGAAATTTTTGACCTGGGTACAGGGAGTTTCGTAGTCGGGTATACTCGACTATAGCATTCTTACTTGTTTTATATATATGAAATGTAATTTGAATTGTGAGCCAACCACATAAACTAAACAACTAACTTTTCCACGTCTCTGGCTCTGATAAATATTGCAACAAGTTCACTGCAATGAAAATATCACTCCAATCTTTATTTTCGATTTTCAAAGCGAGTAATATATTTTTCTTTCTTTATAAATCCCATATAAAAAGAGAAAAAGATTAAATGAAAACTAAACTAAGATTTTGAAGATAAAATTCATTATTCTTTCATGAACGTTAGATCAAAAAAAATTCTTTTCATTGAATATATACAAAGACAATTAGAACTACATAATGGGGTGGCTTAGTGATTCCAGTGAAGCAAAGGACAATACTGCAAACGTTGTAAACAACGTAAAGATAGTTGATCATACGGATGACATAAACGCATTGTGGATCATATTATTAATTATCACGATAGTATTGGTTTTGCAATTTCTGCTTACACTCTATGTTAAGCATAACAAAATTATCAAGAAAAGATACATGAGCAGAGCAAATAACCTGGATAGGGTATAAATAGCACAGAAAATTAAAAATTCAAAGTACTTCAAATACATCATAGTTTCTCTATCGGGGCTAAAGAATATATATATATATATCTTTACACATCTTTAAAAATCGAGATAAATTCAAAATGCATCCACGCATTAAAGGCCTTATACAAAAATTACAGGTCGATGATCCCAACTTTCTTTCAAAATTCCAACATATAGTTGCCGAACAACCAACGACAATATATGAGTTGAAAAAATTTATATAAGCACTTATGCAATGCAACATTCTCCATTTCTTGGATGTCATCCAAAAGAGAAAGCATTGGTAATCTCATACATGCCAAATATCAAAGTGGAAGAGATCTACACAGATCATCCAATATTGGGAAAGGCAGTAGATTACGTTGCGTATAAATATTAATGGATTGGCGAAAAGTAAGTGCCACCATTACCGAGCAACGAGTAGAATTTCAAAAGTCATTTAAATGCCTAAATAAAACTGCACCTGTCTCCAATAATACGAAACTCAAACATTTTCGAGTACTGGTGAATTCATTCAATACAGTACGCCAAATTGTAATTGACAATTTGGGGAAATGTGATTCGTTACAGTCCATACAATTAAAGGACGTAATAAAAAGGCTTAAGGAAAATCTCCTTTATGTCGCAGAACGTCACAACTTACACATTTTAGTGCCCAATACTCTAAATTTTCCAGCCGAGTTCGATGAATCGGTTCTACTAGAACCAGATACCGAACTAGAAAGTATTGATTTCAAAGATCCGATGACCTCAGAGGTATCAAAAATACCCGAATCATCAGATCAAGTTAGCTCTGAATCTGTTAGTGACATCGAAACACTAAAAGAAAGCGATCCAATCGAAACAAAACCGGAAACGACAACAATTTCAGAAATGGCACAAACAGTTACAGAATTTATCAAGCTAGCCACATCTCTACTACCAGAGTTTGATGGTAAGCCGGAAAATCTGCAAAGTTTTCTAGATTCCCTGAATCTATTGGATACTTTAAAAGGCACACATGAGCCAACAGCCATAAGCCTTATTAAAACAAAACTAAAAGGCCATGCAAGAAATCTAATAAGTAATGAGCAGACAATTGCTGCTATCATTACGCAACTGTCAACTGCAGTAAAAGGAGAATCGGTAGAAGTTGTATCTGCCAAGCTACTTAATCTGCAACAGAAAATCAAAACGGCTAACCAATACACCCAAGAGGTGGAAAAACTGGCAAAGGCCCTTGAAGGAGCCTATGTCAGTGAAGGTCTAAGCCAATCACTTGCTAACAAATACAGCACTACAACAGCTGTAAAAGCTATGACACAAAATTGTTCGATTGATAAGGTAAAACTTATCATGCAAGCAGGCACATTCACAAATATGAATGATGCCGTCTCCAAATTCGTCAATAGTTGCACGGAGATAACAGGTCAAAGTAACACTGTCCTGTATTATCGACGAGGTGCAAACAACAATAATAGAGGAGGCCGAGGTTATAATCGTGGCAGAAATTACAACCACAACAGTTACAACCGAGGCGGTAACAACAACAATAGTTACAATAACCGTGGAGGAAGACGAGGCCAAAATCGGGGAAGAGGCCGAGGTAACTCCAACCAAGGTTATAATAATAACAACGTGAGAGTGGCGCAAAATGCGTCGGAAAACCCTCAGAACCCTTTAGGAAACAATCAATAAATGTAAAAGTTCATTCAATCAATTATAGTCTTAATATATTTGTCACCTTTTGTAATCACTTAACTCATAATAAACTCACATTCCTAATAGATACTGGTGCAGATATCTCACTACTAAAAATAAATTCAGATAATTTCCAAATTCAAAAAGATAAAATTATAAACATCCAAGGCATAGGCCAGGGTGTAATAAAATCTCAAGGAACAACTTCGATAGAACTTCAATCCACAAAATATATTATTCCACACGACTTTCATTTAGTAGACTCAGATTTTTCAATACCATGTGATGGAATAATAGGCATTGATTTTATTGAAAAATTCAATTGCCAATTAGACTTCAAACCAAACGAAGACTGGTTTATAATTAGACCTCAAAACTTAAATTATCCTATTTATGTTCCAATAACATATAGTGCTGGCAACAATACAGTTCATCTGCCAGCCAGATCCCAAGTAATTCGAAAAATAGAGATTAATTCAGTAAACGATTATATATTTGTTCCAAATCAAGAAATACATAATGGAATTTATGTTGCAAATACAATAGCAGCATCCAAACATGTATACATTCGCCTTCTAAACACAACTAATTTCGACCAATTGGTCAAAGTAAACAAAATTGAATATGAAAATCTAACAGATTACGATATTCATATAACTAATCCAATAAACAGGTCCGAACAAGTACTTTCAAAGTTAAAGAAAAATTTTCCAGAACAATTCAGAAATCAATTAACAAAATTATGCACCAAGTATAGTGATGTGTTTGGACTGGAAACCGAACCAATAGCGACAAATAATTTCTATAAACAAACATTAAGACTGAAAGATGATGAACCCATTTATATCAAAAACTACAGAAGCCCGCATAGCCATGTTGAGGAAATCCAAAAACAAGTAGGAAAATTAATAAATGATAAAATCGTAGAACCGTCTGTGTCCGAATATAACAGCCCACTCTTGTTAGTTCCGAAAAAATCTTTACCAAATTCGGAAGAAAAGAAATGGCGATTAGTAATTGACTATCGTCAAATCAACAAAAAATTACTTTCTGATAAATTCCCGTTCCCCAGAATTGATGATATTCTAGACCAACTGGGTAGAGCTAAATATTTTTCATGCCTTGACTTAATGTCAGGCTTTCATCAAATTGAACTTGAAGAAAATTCAAGAAACATAACATCTTTTTCAACGAGCAATGGCTCATATCGTTTCACGCGATTACCATTTGGTCTTAAAATAGCACCAAATTCATTTCAGAGAATGATGACAATAGCATTCTCGGGTTTAGAACCCTCTCAGGCATTCCTTTATATGGATGACTTAATGGTGATAGGATGTTCCGAAAAACACATGCTTAAAAACTTAACTGATGTTTTTAATGTATGTAGGAAATATAACCTTAAGTTGCATCCAGAAAAATGTTCATTTTTTATGCATGAAGTGACATTCTTAGGTCACAAATGCACTGACAAAGGAGTATTGCCAGATGACAAGAAATTTGACGTCATCAAAAATTATCCTGTCCCTCACGATGCGGACAGCGCAAGACGATTTGTAGCATTCTGCAATTATTATCGTCGATTTATTGAAAACTTCGCCGATTATTCACGGCACATAACTAGATTATGTAAAAAGAATGTTCCTTTTGAATGGTCAAGTGAATGCCAAAATGCATTCCAATACCTAAAAGAAAAGCTTATGCATCCCACATTATTACAATATCCAGATTTTCGCAAAGAATTTTGCATTATAACAGATGCTAGTAAACAAGCTTGCGGAGCAGTTCTAACTCAGAACCGTGAAGGAATTCAACTCCCAATAGCTTATGCATCTCGTGCATTTACAAAAGGGGAAAGCAATAAAAGCACAACAGAACAAGAGTTAGCAGCAATTCATTGGGCAATTACCCATTTCAGACCATATATTTATGGCAAACACTTTACTGTTAAAACGGATCACAGACCATTAACATATCTTTTTTCTATGACCAATCCCAGTTCGAAATTAACTCGCATGCGGCTAGAGCTTGAAGAATATGACTTCACAGTAGAATACCTAAAGGGGAAAGACAATTTTGTAGCGGACGCACTTTCGCGTATAACTATAAAAGAACTAAAAGACATACAACATAAAGTCCTGAAAGTCGCTACCAGGCGACAAAGTAGACAAACTAAAAACTGTACAGTAGAAAATTATGAACTTCTGCCAAGGCAAAGTCATAAAAATGTATCCAAGTCCAACGTACATGAAGTCATTACAAATGATGAAGTACGAAAAGTAGTGACCTTGCGCATAACAGAATCTAAATGTTTATTTAAACATGGAAATAAAATTATCGCAAGAATTGAAGTTAGCGATTTATATACCAATGGAATTCTCGACTTAGGTCAGTTTTTCCAAAGGCTCGAAAAAGAGGCCGGTCTATTGAAAATCAGCAAACTCAAAGTGGCACCGAGCGAAAAGATCTTTGAATCAGTTTCGATAGATTCTTTTAAAAAAATGGGCAATGAAATATTAAAATCATTAAGAGTAGCGCTACTCCAGCCGGTGACCCAAATAACAGATGAAAAAGAGATACAACAAATATTGTCTACTTACCATGACGACCCAATTCAAGGAGGCCACAGTGGCATAACAAGAACGCTAGCAAAAATAAAAAGACACTACTACTGGAAAAATATGACACGTCATATAAAAGAGTACGTACGTAGATGTCAAAAATGCCAAATGTCTAAAACAAAGACACACACTAAAACTCCTTTGACTCTCACAGAAACACCTGTGAATGCATTCGATATAGTGATAGTGGATACAGTGGGTCCACTACCTAAATCAGAAAATGGCAATGAATATATAGTCACATTAATCTGTGACCTTACAAAATATTTAGTAGCCATTCCAATTAAAAGCAAAAGCGCAAATAATGTCGCAAAGGCTATATTTGAAAATTTCATACTCAAGTTCGGTCCAATAGAGACGTTCATTTCGGACATGGGAACAGAGTATAAAAACCAGATTTTAACCGATTTATGCAAGTATTTGAAGATCGAGAATCTCACCTCTACTGCATATCATCTCCAAACATTAGGGACAATAGAACGAAGTCATCGAACATTCAATGAATACATTCGTTCATACATCTCTGCAGACAAAACTGATTGGGATGTCTGGATTCAATATTTCACTTATTGTTTCAACACGACACCATCAGCAACGCATGAGTATTGTCCATACGAACTAGTATTTGGCAGATTACCAAAACAGTTCATAGATTTAAATAAAACTAATTACATAGATCCTATTTATAATCTAGATGACTACTCTAAGGAAATAAAGTTTAGATTAGAAATAGCATACAAACGAGCTAGAATTATGTTAGAAAAAGCCAAGGCTTATAGAAAATTAGCATACGATATGAAAACAAAAAATTTTGAATTAAAAGTAGGAGATAAGGTACTTTTAAGAAATGAAGCAGGCCACAAATTAGAGCCAGTATATTTAGGACCATATATAGTAGAAAACATAGAAGATAATAATAACATTTACATTAAAGATAGTAAGAATAAGATACAAAAAGTACATAAGGATAGGTTAAAAATATATATTCAATGAAACGTTTAAAAAAAAAAAAAACAGGTCTGATCAACCTAACAAAAAAAAAATAATATAGTATAATGACATAATGAAAAACAAATGGGAATAAAATAAAGTAAATTTAAATTCTTTTATGAAAATCGAATGAAAATTTAAATTTGAATGGAGTTAAAGTAAATTAAAAAAAAAAATATTTTTATCAACAAACACAAATATTTTAAAACAAGAGATAACACATTTCAATACACTTATAAAATAAGAAAAAAAAAAAAACAAAACAAAAAAAAAATTATTAAAATAATTATTATTTTTACTATTAATTATATTTTTACACTAAACTAACAATCTCCAAATGACTACATGTATTACGTCATTTCTTTAAAAAGGGATGTGTAGTATACCTACCCTGCCAGCAATTCAAATCAAAGGGTATAACAATAATTACATACAATGTGACACTCTGTCATAATGATAATAAATATACAAATACCCAAAAGACCACACTTACACACATACACATTCCAGCGCACAAGAAATACGATCTATCGCTTATACATAAGCCGATCGCGGCGCGTGGGAATGCTGAGCATGCACTTTGCAGCTCAAGTGGTCAAGATATATACAGCATATGTATACCCTCTGCATACATATGTATACACCAGTAAACTAACACATAAATATAAGACATAGATATAAGTATTGCATGTTTCGGGTTAGCAAAGCCCAACATGAAGATATAAAGATTATTCTGAATAAAGACACACAAAGGAGCAGACGCTCCATATGAAATCAACCAAGTTTTCTCTTATTACATGGCGACCGTGACAAGTTTCACAAAGCTGTAATGGAATTATAAAAGCATTATTCGAAAAACACATTAAAAGTGCAACAATATATAAACAATACGCAAAAATGTGCGACAACTAAAAAAACAAGTAAGAATGCTATAGTCGAGTATACCCGACTACGAAACTCCCTGTACCCAGGTCTAAAACATCCAATCACATCTAAGTCCACTTACCCATACACACACACATACACAAAGACGCACGCACACAGGCGGCAAAAGTGGCTGTGCTTCTTCTTCCCCTCTCGCTGCATTACTGAATCTTCTATCGTGAATAACTTCCGTGTTTATTATCCGATCGACTTGAAATTTGGACAGTAGATTAAGAGAGACTAAAGTATTGTACATGCCAAATCTGAAAGCTATATCTTGAAAATTGTTACTGTAAAACGGTTTTAATCGATTTGCGGGGGAACGGGGAGATATTTGAAATTGGAAACAAACTTGATCTGCGTATGGTATACAGGAACCTACATTCCAAATTTGGTGTCTCTAGCTTTTATAGTTGCTGAGATCGACGCGTTCATCCGGACAGACGGACAGACGGACGGACGGACAGACGGACAGACAGACGGACATGGCCAAATCAAAATCTCTTTTGATACTGATCAAGAATATATATACTTTATAGGGTCGGAGATGTCTCCTTCTGCCTGTTACATACTTTTGCACAAATCCAATACCCCCTTTTTACCCATTTTATGGGTACAGGGAGTAAAAACACATTAAAAGTGCAACAATATACAAACAATACGCAAAAATGTGCAAAAATGAAATCAACCAAGTTTTCTCTTATTACAATACATTAAACTTATTGTAGTATTTCCTACAGTGTCGTCATTGTTCCTACGTCTAAATTGCACTTTTGTTAATGTTTATCCATCGTCGTTTTATTTCTACCGTCTTTGCTCGTCAAGTTTTGTTTGTCAACTGCTATTGCTGCAGTGTTAATAATTCGTAGGCACTCTAGCGTCAGTCTCGTTCGTTCTCTTCTCTCAATGTCTAATATTTTGGTGTTGTCGAAATCAGCTGTATGTCCTGTTGTTGTGGTATGCTGCGCAAGTGCTGTTGTCATTTTCCCTTTGTTTGCGTCTCCCTTATGTTCTGCAATTCTTGTGCCTAGCGCGCGTTTTGTTGTTCCTATATATACTCCGTTGCATATTTCATCTTCTTTTCCATTGCACTTGATCTCATATATGACGTGTTGTTGTTTGTCTTTTTGTATTTTGTCTTTCGTGTTCGTAAACAAATTTCTTGTGTTTGTATGTGCTTTGTGTTTGGAATGTGCGCCTAGAATTATTTTTGTTATTGTTTGCCGATTTGTTAAATTATTTATGTATGGTACAGTAATGTATTGCTTATCCTCTTTTTCTATATCTTTGTTTTTGTCTGTGTTCTTATTTTGGGTTGTCGCGTTTGTTATTAAATTGTCTATAAGTTTCTCGGGGAAGCTACTTTTTATTAAATAATGTTTTTAATTTTATATATATTTCTGGTCTGTGTATTTCGTCACTAATCGTATATGCTTTGTGTATAATGTTTTTCGCTGTATTTACTTTTTGACTTATCGGCTGGTCAGAATTAAAGTTCATTATACGACCTGATGCAATCACTTTTGTGTACCATTTGAATACAATCCTGCCTTTGTTGTTCTCCAGTTCCGTGTCCAAATATGCAATTTTGTTATTTTCCTTTTCGATCGTGAATTGTATCGTTTTGTGTTGATTATTTAGCGTGTCCAAAATAATTTGTGCATCCTTTTCTTTTATAATACATAATATGTCGTCCACATATTTTGATATATGTTTTATATGTATATTCTTCTTTTTCAGTTCGTCTGTGGCATTGTCAAGAATTTTGTCCAGTACTATATTGGCTATTGTTGGTGATATTGGGTTGCCCATTGGCATGCCAACTATTTGGTTATATAAGACGTCATTGTATGATAAGTAATTAGTAATTTCTTTAAATTTTGGCTTAGGTATAGTTCTTATTTTAGTCCATCGTTCCATTCTATTTAGTATGGCTAGATCAAAAGATACTAGAATCTCATCATCGTCTATTGTGGTGTTTTCTAATTGGCTTTTGAGTTGTATTGCACTGTGGATGTTGTATTTTTCCGAAGTAATATTTTTGAGTAGTTCCCCTATATGTTTTGTCAGTTTGTAGCATGGCACGTTTGTGGAGGCTGCTATCGATCTAAGTGGGGTGTCATCCTTATGTATCTTTCGCGTGTCCTACTGAGCAGTACAATTTTGATTTAAGTCGCCTGTCAATATGATTCTGTTTATGAAGGTCGTTAATAATTGTATTGTTCGTTTTTATCAGCTGTTTTGTTGGGTCTTTTCTCATTGCTCTATACGTTGTTTTGTCATTTAATAGTTTTAACATCTTGTCATGATAGTCTTTCTTGTACATAACCACTGTCTTATTACTTTTATCTGCTTGTGTGATAATGACTTTGTCTTGGTGTTCTTTGACAACTTTCTTCGTCATTCTTGCAATATTTAGTATATTTATGTATCCTTACCAAGCTTTCCCAAGCCGAGTCTCTAGAGAGTTTATACAATCTGGCCAAATTTGGAATAGCAGACCACTATATCACTATATCCAACACTTTGTTTATACAAATACTACTTGACTACAGCAAAGCATTTGACACAGTTGACCACAATATACTTGGTACTAAACTCTCTAATTTATATAATTTCTCCAGTACAGCTGTAAGTCTCTTGTCTTCGTACCTTGTTGATAGATGTCAAGCTGTCGTCTCGTCAAATATATGTTCGTCCTTTGTGTCAAATAGGCGTGGTGTTCCAAGGTGCAAGGTGCAAGGATCAGTTCTTGGACCCTTACTGTTTGCCATTTATGTTAATGACCTGCCCGATTCTGTGACTAACTGTAGTGTTCAAATGTATGCTGATGATGTCGAAATGTATGTAAGTCGTCCTTTGTGTGAAATTAATGAATGTGTTAATATTTGCAACAGAGACTTAGAATAAATTAGAGTTTGGGCAAATAATTAATTCACGAAAATCCAAATGTATAGTCATCCATAAAAAAACCTCTACACTGCACCGTTGCTAAGCCTTATGATAGATTGCATACCACTAAACACGGACTATGCAAATAATTAGGCTTCACCTTTAATAAATCGCTTACATAGAGCATTAATAAGGCTGTTGGGAGAACTTATGGATTACTAAGAACATTGCGTTTAACACAGCACTTTTGCCTATCGAAATAAAATTATTAATTGCCAAGACGTGCTTAATACCGACCCTTTTATATAGCGTAGAAGTATTTGCAAACTGTGATGCGGCTAGCAAACGAAGAATTAATGTTTGTTATAAGAATATAGCGCGCTTTGTCTTTGACCTGAAGCGATATGACCACGTTTCATGCTATGCCCTTAAATTAGCTGACCTAAATATAAGTAACTTAATGATTTTTAAAACATTAATTTTCCTGTACAAAATACTATATACTTAACAACCCGCATATGTGCACGAAAAAATTAGATTTGCTACGTCCACGAGGACAAAAAATCTAGTATGCAATAGGCATAAGACATTAAATTCAGAAAGACAATTCTTTATACATGCTATTCGCACCTGGAATCAACTCCCCATCCTTTAAAAACTATTTATGGCGCCACGCAATTTAAGACAAAACTTAAGGCTCACCTACAGAACAACACCCATTCCTACAATAAATAATAATAATAACTTTAAATTTAAATAATATGAACTATGTATTTATATAAGTTGCAGCCGAAATCCGAAACTCGCACGCGCAAGCAGCCTGATCGCCCGCTGGAAACGCCGACTCAGCATTCAGCCGGCATTCCAGCCGGCAGCGGTGGCTTCATGGTTCAATGCAGCTTGCCCCAAGTTTTAGTTTGGAATTTGTTCTCTTATAGTTCTAACGAACTTGAATTAAAAACGGATTACAAAATAAAGATACTTTAACTGAATATCAACGAGTCTTCTTTAATTATAAAATAAAGATACTTTAAATGAATATCAAAAGGTTTTCTTTTAATTTATATATTTAATCTAAAAGACTAAATGTAAAATTATGTTATAAAATATGTATAATTATAGTGACTTGTGCCCTAACTTATAAGCTTTAGCTTGTAGCACTAGGAATGATCAAATAAATAAATAAAATGTATATTTCATCCAATCTAAGTGAGAGTTTTATAATACTTCAAATAGTTTTCTATAATTTGATCAAAATCGGAACACATAGGAGCAATCAGACAAAAATTAAGTTTTGTATACAATGCTGCTAGGGTGTACAGCTTCGGCACACGAAGATAGCCGTTCTTTCTTGTTATTAAGTGCTTCTATTTGTCTTCTTTTATTTTCCTGGACGCCGTATTCTGGGGTTCCTGCATAAATGTTCCGCTGAAGTTCGGTTAGTAGTTTTATGTTTTGTTTGGTGATTATACGTGTATAATATGGTTTCGAACTTATTTTCTATGTTTGCTTCACTATTAACTATTCTTAGTTTTTCATTAACTGTTTTATGGAATCTTTCCACATCTGCAATGCCGTTCTTGCTGGAGGTGATGTTGATTATAACGCCTTCAGAGTTCAACCATGCCTGCAATGCTGTGCATATGAAAGCTTTAATGATAGCTCTTTTAGTTTTTAGCCAATCTCTGTTATTTACTTCTATAAGTGCTGTAAATTTTGAATAAATATCAATGCATGATAGGAACTGTACATAGTCTATCATGTAGAAGTCCATGACATATTTTTCCCCAATGTTAAATTTAAGTTTAGTGTCCCTATGTTCTGTTTTAGCTATGTTGCAGACTTCACATTCGTTCAGAATGTTTTGATTTAGCCGTTGGTAGTCTGGATAGTAGTATTTTTCCTTGAACCAATTTATGGGTTCCTCTAGATGTATCAGATATTTTTGAGTTTTGTACGTTAGTTCCTTAAATTCACCATATGTTCGGATATTGGTTAGTATACTAGTGGATCGTATAACTTTTGTTATTTGATCTGGGCTTATGATTATTTAATATGCTTTTTGAAATGTAGGAAAGTCTGTCTGAAAAATATTCTTTAATTATCTCTTTTGCGTATGCATTGCTCATATTTTTGTATGTGATTTTTATAATAGTTTTGTGGAAGTAGTGGATAACTTCACCCCCTTTGATGAACTCTAATTGCCTACTATAATAATTGATGGGCCTTTCTGTTACTTGGGTAAGGCTGAAGTTATCTTCATGTGCTGTGTATCGCTTAGCTATCAAAGAGCCCTACGACCTGGGGCATGTATTACACCTATGTAACTTGATAGAGAACTCAAACGTTTGAAACTACCAAAATCCAAGAAACCCGCAGGTTAACCGACCACTACCTCCAAGGCAACTCCAGATGAACTATCAGATCCGTCCACAAATGTCTAAGCAAAATTTCCAACCTCATCTTTATTATCAACCCAAGCACTCCTCCAAATTTCGTTAGACCAGCTCAACCATTTTGGCCACATACCCCCACCCCCACGTCTACAGCCTAAACTATGGAAGTTGACCAGTCAATCCGCACACGTAATGTGAATTACATGAATAGACACAGTAACAATGATTGAGCCGGGAAAAGACCACTCAGCGTAGGAAATGTTGTAAGTCCTAATAAAATACGGAGACAATATCATATTCAGACCGAGCCAAATGCGAGCACTCAACGCACTAGAAATGGGGAGGAACAGGCATACTACGAGGCCAAAGGGCAGGAAAACTTAGAGGAGTTACATGAAGAATTGAGAAGACGACCAACAGCAGGAATACATTGACACGAAGGAATTACATTTTTTAGAGTAAACCCTTCCTCACTACCGTATTTTAAAGTCATAATTGTTAACGGGCAGGTTCTTAAATTTCTCATCGATACCGCATCGAATCAAAACTACATACAGAACTCATTAGTACAGAACCCCAAAGTAAACAACCAAACTTTCACAGGGGGGAATACGGAAATCACACACCATACACTGGTGAATATTTTTGATCTAATGGACTGACCAATGAAGTTCTTCTTACTAACGACTTTAAGAACATTCCACGGGATCTTGGGTAACGACTCCATGAAACAAAGAGGCGCAGTCATAGACGTTAAAAACGACATACTTACTAAAATTAGATAATGGGTATCAGATCAAAATACACCAATTGACAGCGCAGGCGGTGAACACGATAAGCGCCCAACTAGACCAACAAACAAGATCTCAGAAAGGCATTATAGAGCAACTTATGAACACCCATACTAAACTATCCGCCGACCCCGACACCAAACTCACTTACACGACCAAAGTAGTGAGGGAAATTCGAGCCACATCCGACGCTCCGGTTTACGGGAAGCATTACCCGTACCCAGCTTCATTGAGACAAGAGGTGGAAAAGCAGGTAGAAGGAATGTTGGCAGATGGCGTCTTAAGACCTTCACGGTCACCATATAACGCACCCGTTTTGGTGGTGCCAAAAAAGTCCGGTCCGTCCGAAGAGAAGAAATACAGATTAGTGATCGATTACAGGAAGTTGAATGAAGTTACGGTCTCAGATCGCTACCCCATCCCCGAAATTGGGGAAAATATCGCCCAACTAGGGCAAAACCGATATTTTTCGGTGCTAGACCTGAGCGGGTTTCACCAAATTCCTCTCAAGGAAAAAGATGTAGAAAAAACGGTATTTTCGGTGTGTCAATCTCGACACTTCATAAATTGACGGTATACACCAACAGGTGTACCAAGTTTGGTTGCTCTAGCTCAAAGATAAAGGCAAAAAAATTGCGTTCATACGGACAGACGGACAGACGGACATTTCGCAAACCCAATATACTATTTTCCCTTCGGGAACATAGTATAACTACATTTTTTTCTAGGGACGTCATTCTATCCTATCCAGACTTCGGAAATGATTTCATACTCAATACGGATGCGTCAGATTTCGCAATCGGCGCAGTTTTACAACAGAATCATAGACCATTAGCTTTTATTTCCCGGACACTCTCAAAGACGGGAGAAAACTTTCGCTTCGCATTCGCAACTGACGTGTTTTTTTCTTGCGCATCGTTTTTGTTTATTTTCCTCGTGATATCAAGTGATAACTTGTGTTTTTTTGTTCTTGTGACGTGTGTTACACATCGGTTGTGTGAACGTATTGTTGGACACTAAATTTCACCCTGCTAGCATGGGCTTGTGAAATATAGATGTACTACCACTAACCTATTGGAATTCACTTCATTTGTCATCAAGGGATTTCAATCTAAAAAGCAAACAGACGTTATTTACACTGCCTTTGACTCTGTTAATGATTCTCTTTTACTTCATAAACTTCACCTTCTGGGATTTCCAAATAACTTAATTCTTTGGATCTCCAACTATTTAACTCTTAGAACCCAAAAAGTGTATTTCAAAGGCTTAGTTTCTAGGTCTGTTCAAGTTACTTCCGGAGTTCCACAAGGAAGTCATCTTGGCCCCTTATTATTTACTCTGTTCATAAATGACCTTCCTTCTGTTGTAAATCACACCAGGGTGCCGATGTATGCCGATGATGTTAAAATTTGTCTGTCATCTACTGATTTCATATCTGGTCAAAGGTTGCAAACTGATCTTGATAGTTTTCAAGCCTGGTGTCGGGTAAATTTATTAAATCTTAATTGTGGTAAGTGTAACGTAATGTCCTTTTACAGGCGAATGCCCTTTCTTAATAATTATATTCTTAATGGTAAGCCGCTTGCTCGAATTGAGTCGGTTGATGATTTGGGTATCCTCTTAGATCCCAAGCTTAAGTTTGACAAGCATATATTTTCCACCGCTAATCGTGCCTTTGGTGTCCTGGGTTTCATTAAGCGTTGGTCGAAGGAATTTAACGATCCCAACATTACTAAAACTCTTTATAGCTCTCTTGTGCGACCTATTCTTGAATATGGTTCTTGTATTTGGTGTCCCCAATACAAGGCTCATCAGGATAGATTAGAATCGGTACAAAAACAATTTCTGCTCTTTGCACTCCAGGGTCTTAACAAGAATACCAATACTCGCTTGCCTTCTTATCGTAGTAGACTTTTATTAATAAATTTGCCTTCTCTTTCTGATCGTAGAACCATGCTTGGTGTAATTTTACACAAACTAATTAATGGGGAAATTGATTCTTCTGAATTAATCAGCCAAATTAGTTTTGCAGTTCCGATCAGATGTTCTAGAAACTTTCTTCCACTATCTCTTCAAGCTTGTAATTCTAATTATGATATTCATAACCCCTTTCGAGTCTTATGCTCTAACTATAACAATCTTTTCCATCTAATAAGTAATGCTACTTCAATTTCTACACTTAAAACTTTACTCTTACGTTATTTATGTAATCCTTAGGAACTTTTGTATAATGTTATTGTTGTATTTGCATGTCCGCGATCTTTCGCTACCGTACGTTATGCGGCGTGCCCCTCGGTCGGTTGGGCGGGAGGTGGGTTGCATTTATGCTTGGGTCCGCGCGTTAACAAGCCCGTGCTTGGTGTCGTTGGGCCACTTGTATGTACTGTTTGTTAGTACATCAACGTCCAGAAAACAAAAAAAATGAGAAAGAGATGTTAGCTATTGTATGGGCCTTAGGTAGCCTGAGACACTATTTGTATAGACCACCAGCCTTTAACGTTCTCAAACAGTGCTAATGACCACAACGCGAAATTGAAGCGTTGGAGGGACTTTCTAGGCGAATATAATCATGAGATCAGTCAGAGCAAGTTATGGGGAAGATTTCAAATATTTTTCCGAACCATTTTAATTTTAGTTCGTATAAAGTAAGATTTGACGTCGGTAAGCCAACAAAACGAGATAATAACACTGGAATATAAGAGGGCACATAGGAATGCAAAATAAATTGAGGCGCAGATACGATCAAGTTATTTTCTTCCACAAGCACAAAAGGAAATCCAGGCCACAGTAAATGGGTGCGTAACGTGCAAAGAGTCCAACTACGATAGACACCCGCCAAATACCCAGAATACCCAGGTCAAATAATACATGTCGATATTTATATAGTGGAAAAGTACAATGTCTTAACTGGAATCGACAAATTTTCAAAATACGCACAGGTTAAAATTTTAAAGTCCAGGGCTTCAGAGCACGTAAAAAACCCACTACGGGAAATTCTCATAGCGTTTCGAATGCCTAAGTGGGTGGTGATGGATAATGACAGGGCCTTTAATTCAACTTCTATTAGGTTTCTACTTGAAGACCAGGTAGGTATTTCAGTACACACAGCCGCACCATATTCGTCAACAAGTAATGGCCAAGTTGAGCGTTTCCACTCCACATTCTCCGGTATTTTCCGTTGTTTAAAGAAAGACAACAGCAACTTACCGTATGCAGATATTTTATTTAAGGCGGTACAAGAGTACAATCAGACCATCCATTCAGTATTTAGGGAAAAGTCCAGAGAAATTTTTTTTAGAAGCACACTCCACGAAAATCCTTCATCGATAAGGGAAAAACGAGAGGAAGTTAAACAAAAAATACAGGAGAATCAGCCAGTTGACTTGATTTCCATAATAAGGGTAGGAAGGAACCAATAAGGTACAACACAGGCGATAAAATTTTCGTAAAAATAAATAAAATATTGGGAACTAAACTCACGTCTAGATATAAAAAAGAAATAGTGGCCGAGTATAGGAACTCCATAGTAAAAACCCAATGCGGGAAAATAGTTCACTAGAATAACATAAAAACCTGAATTTCAGATTATTCTTCCCAACGTGCTTAGGAATGCCCACAGTTCTTGATTATTCAAACTCGCAATTAATATCAGTGGACACTGGCAGCTAGACAAATCGGGACGTTCAAGATCATCCACGTTTTAAATTTAAACAAATACGAAGAAATCTACAACACGCTGGACAATTCATTAAAAACACTCACCTCATCTCACCATTTACACCCATTCCTTTCTTTCGAACTTCTGCAAATCAAGAGGGACTTTCGTAGGCGTAGGCTCTCGCGAAAAACCAAAAGTGCAATAGAAATTATTGGTACGGCATGGAAATGGTTAGCCGGGACACCAGACCGCCACGATCATGAGGTTCTACAAGATAAAATAAACGAGCAGCTAAAGAATAACAACAAGCAGGTCGTTATTAATAGAGCAATTAATGATAAAATAAATCAAATTAGTAATGTAACGAACACAATTTTAAAATTGACTCAGAGTACAGATAACGTAAATAATCAGGAGGCAGCCATACTAAAATATAAGATTCAACTAATAACAGAAGAACTAACGAATATTTTATAGGCCATAAATTGAGCAAAGGCTAATACAATAAATTCATTCATAACTTCGGCGACAGAGATAACTATCGTAGAACAGATCTTTAAAAAGATCTTGTAACAGAGGAATTTGCAGAAATAATGCTTGCCACGAATGGCGAAGATTTGCTTTACATTATAAGCTTGCCAACTCTGAGCGAAGAATCCTGTAGAACAAAAGAAGTTAGAGCCGTTAAAAAGAGACAAGCAATAAATAATATAGAATATAACAGCTATTAGAATGTAACAAGAAACTATTCGCAATTAAGAAATATTGTAAGTCACATAATGACAAAACAATTTGCAACATAGATAATCTCCTAGACTTAAGTATAACAGCGCTATTAAGGCTGGAGGAGCCAGCATGCACTTCTGTAAACAACCAACACATTCCGGAGCATGAGAAAATATTGCCAGGAACCCTATTCCTAAACGACTTCAATGGAAACATAACACTTGACGGAAAGGACTTGAAGTTAAAAGGGACATTTATCGTCCAATATCAAAATGCTTCAGTGAAGAGTAGGAAGACGAGATACAAAACCGAGGAAGTCTACATGGAGGAGCCAGAAGCCTCTCTATTCCAGCTGACAGCGGAACAAAGCGAGGTCGATGAAGTTGTCTCGCTACAAATGATTAAAGAGTTGAACATCAATGACACGCGGAAGCTGGAGAAGCTCGGAGACAAGGCCACGCTGGGAATAAACCTCAACTACACCCTTTTTTATAATTTGATATTGCTGGTAGCTGGAGTCAACAGGCCGAGACCGGAGCAGCAACCAATGCAATGCACTCGGAAGAAACAACAACAGTGACCAATCACAACAGCGAATACCAGCAGCGGAGCAGCGATGGTGACAGCGGCAGAACGAAGCGTTAGTTAATAAGTAGTAATCATTGTTTGCCTTAGGCAAATGAGTTCTAAATTTGGTTTCAAAAAAGAAACTTGTATTTTTTTTTTTATAAAATCCATAATCAGATTTTTAACTTATATATTACATAAATACATATTATTTGTGAAAATAAAAAGTTTTATAGCGAATACACTTGAAAATATCATACTTCAAAATGCATTTCTATGGTGTAAATTCCCATGAAAACAAACTTCAATTTTGACCAACTCTTCAGAATAATTCGTCCGTCCGATTTTGATGATCTTACTCTCATTTCGAAGCTACGGAAATTGACTGTTGATGGCTTTTCACATTTTGAAAATATCTTGTTATGTTCAGATTTTTGCAAAGTAAAATGACAAAATGAGCCACTGTGCGTCGGTGTGAAGCGTGACTGCTACCGGCGGGCAAGGGGAGGAGCAATCCTCTCTGCATGTCGCCAGCGGTCACACCTCTTCCCTGGTTGTAGCAGGCCATGGTAGTTGCAAAGCTACTGCCACCACAACGAATGATAAGCTGTGACGTAGCGGTGCCGTAATCGAAACAGACTCGGACTGCGAATCGCACGGCGAAAGTATAACGACGGAAGCCGAAAGCCCTGTTCGGGCGGGTGCCAGTACTTCTTGAGAGCCAAGGCACAATATAAATCGGCGCTCAAAATCAGGTCTCGGCTGACCTTACCCCCGAGGAGAGGAGCAGGCTGTCGTGGCGTGTAAGCGGTCCCGCCCCACCAATAAATCCACTAGGGAGGCCATGAGAGACGTAGCTGAACGATATCTTGTTATGACGCTCGTCGACAAAAGCGACCCCAATGGCAATATGTTGCCAGAACGCTGGAAATTGGTGAAAACATAACTGCTTGAGGCGATGTTGAAGAGGATGCAGACTCCGGATACCGTACCCACCACATTCGATGGTGCCGGTTGGCTCAATGGAGTCCAAATTCTCAGCTGTAGAGATGACCCTACCTAGAGTGGGTCTCTCAAACAGTCACTCACCTGCGTACAGTTTATGTACCAGCAACAATATTTAATTTAGCGATTCAAAACACATACGCGCAAAATAGAGTTGCCAGACGGTCGAGAATTAAAAGGTTGTTTGTTTGTTTAGTTGAGGTGAACTAGATCGGAAAGGTTGAATAAATGAAATAATAAGGAGATAATGCTGTACAAAACAAATATAAAGCGCGAAGATATATGGGGAACGAATGGTGAAATAAACACGACGACGCACAGTTTTATCATTTTACTTAGAAGAAATCATATCTTCTGAACGAAAAAATATATTGTCAAAATGTAAAAAGCATATCACAGTAAATCCGTAGCTATGAAATAAATGTAAGATCATCAAAATCGGACGAAAGAATTCTTCTGAAGAGTTGGTCAAAGTTGAAGTTTGTTTTCATGGGAATTTACACCATAGAAATGCATTGGAAGCATAAAATTTTCCAGTATATTTCTATTGTTATTTGTGTACTTGCTATAAAACTTTTTATTTTAACATATAATATGTATTTATGTACCATATATTCTATATATGTTAAAATATGTATTTATATGATATATATATACATATATACGAGTATGCTATATACATATATACGAGTATGCTATGTACATATATTTTTTAAATCTCAAAACTCTGCCATTCGACATTTTTAATTTTCATTCGATTGACTTCAATCTCATTTTCAAGGTGCTAGACAATGACATCATAAGCGCGGTGCTCAAAGATTTTGGAAAATCTACCCCCAAAGTCGGAAAATTCGCGGAAAACTGTTGTATGCAATTTTTTTGATTATCGTCCGATTGGCTTCAAACTCATTTTCAAAGCTCTACACATTAAATAATTTGGCTCATGTGGCACCGATCTTGGAAAAAGCACGTTAGCTGTCGGAAAAGTAATGAAAAACTTTGAAATTTAGTATTTTAGATTCTCATGCGAATGACTTCATACTAATTGCCAAAGCTAAACACAAAAAGTTAGGTTCTTTGGGTGTCAACATATCGGGGAAATAGGTGGTAGTATAATTCTTGCAATAAGCTTCACACTCATTTTCAAAACTATACCAAAAATAGTTTAAGAGTGTGCTTACCGATGATGAAATTATGTACCCCAGACCGTCGCCACGGGCTTGAAATGGGGGTTAATGTCAAATGAGTGAGATTATTTGTTTAGTTAGATCGGCTTGAAGACATTTTCATACCCCTACACAGAAAATCACTAGGCTCAACTATTGAGGAAAGTCTACTCCTACGGGCGGAAACGCTATTTTGTGTATTTCTTACGATTGACGAAAGTAGTCAAAGTATTTATAGTAGTCTAAGTATATATATACATACATGTGTCTAAGAATGTGCATATATATTATGTAGTTAAAGTGTGGGGTACATATGTATATACAGTATGTCAACTAATTGTTTGCAAAATTGAATAAGGCATACAAATTCAACTTTAACTCAAAAAATTATTAACAAAACCCCACACCAGTTGCTGCAGGAGAAACACATAGTGCCAAGCTCTCTATTATGGTGTGGTGTTTAGTCTCATCAAAAGGTGTTGGAGTACTGCACATTCTTAACGATGTCATGACCAAGCAGTCTTCTTTGGATATCCTTAAAAAGGAATTGACGACAAGCGCACCAAATTTTGGCTTCTTTGATCCCCAAAACGCGAGTAAGCTCCAATACAAATTATATCAGGGAAACGATCCTAAGCACAAATCCCTACTGTACCGGTCCTGGGCGCTGTACAACTGCAGCAAGGTTATAGATACCCCTGCCCAGAACCCTGACTAGAGGCTAGTGGTATATTAGATCATTTTTTCTCTTAATTTTCTAGTTTAAGCCATTTTTGCAGAGTGTTCGCATTTTGCAAACAATTTCTTGACACTCTGAAACTTGTCATTTTATGTTATTCTTGTCTTATTTTTCTTATTGTTATTATATTAGCTAGTTTATTTTGTTTTATTTATAAGTTATGCATCTATATATATAAATAGTTCGTGCTGACTGACTGACTGATTGGCAATCATCGCACAGCCCAAACCAAAAGAGCTAGGATGCTGAAATTTCCCAGTAGGTTCCATCTATGATGAAAGTGCACACTAAGACGGGATTTTGGAAAATTCCACCCACAAGCGTAGAAAATCGCGGAAAACTGTTGTATGAAACTTTTTTGCTTACCATCCAATCGGCTTCAAACTCATTTTCAAAGATCTACACAAAAATTCATTTGACACATATTTCACCGATTTTGGAAAATCCACCCCCATGGGTGGAAAATGGGGGTCTCAAGGTTGTATGGGCGAAAGTCTAATTTTAGTCCGATCACCTTCAAATGAATTTTCAAAGTTCTTCACGTAAAATAATTCGACACGTGTATCAGCGATTTTGGGAAATTCAACCACAGGGTCGGAAAGTCGGTAGAAAACTCTGGCATTCGACATTTTTAATTTTCATGCGATTGGCTTAAAGCTCATTTTCATTGTTCTATAGGAAAACAAAATAGGCGCGGTGATCAAATATTTTGGAAAGTCTACCCCCAAAGCGGAAAATTTGAAGAAAACTGTTGCATGATCCTTGTTTGATTATCGACCGATTGGCTTCATACTCATTTTTAAAGCTCCACACATTAAATAATTCGACATGTGTATAAGCGATTTTGGAAATTTCATCCCCATTGCCGGAAAATTGGCGAAAAACTCTGGCATTCGACATTTTTAATTTTCATGCGATTGGCTTCAAACTCATTTTCAAGGTTCTACACAAAACTCATAATTTACCCCCAAGATCGAAAAATTCGCGGAAAACTGTTGTATGATACATTTTTGATTATCGTCCAATTGTCTTCAAACGCATTTTCAAACATTTCTGTTTATCATCCAATTATTTATTTCATAATAATTTAATTATAAATAAATAAAATAAATAATAATAAATAAAATAAATAAAAAAAAACCTCTGTACTTTGCGGGCAATACAACGGGCGGAAAGTAGTTGGAAAGCATTAGTCTGGATTTTTAGTATTATTCGTTGAATTGGTTTTCAAATGACAAATGATTTTCGAAAATCTACTCCACGTCGCCACGGGCGGGAAATGGAAGTCAATAAAAAATGAGTGGGATTATTTGTTAAGTTTGATCGGCTTCAATGCCATTTTCATAGCCCTACACAAAAAACATTAGTCACGTGGCTCAACTATATAGTTTCCTACCCCCACGGGAGGGAAAACTGTGAAACGTTAGTTTTGTGTATTTCTTACGGTTGACGAAAGTAGTCAAATTCATAATACATAATGCATTTTAAGCAAAATATTTCGCCGGGCAAGCTGGCGTTTTACCATCTAGTTAATTTAAATAACTGTAAAAAAAAATAATGGAAAATGGTGCCTATGTTAATAATTGTTTAAGTTATAGTTGACTTTGTATGCCTTATTTAATTTTGCAAACAATTGGTTGACATACTGTATATCATATATGGGTTATATAAATTAATTCCTTTATAAGGAAACAAGTTAAAATTTATAAACTTTATTTAGCGGGCGATACACCCCGCTGTGTTGAATCAAAACTAAAACTAAATATTACAATTCTTCCAACTTATAGCTAGCCCTCAACCATGAAGCTAGCGCTGCCGCCAGGTTGCCATTGTCGTGGCACATCCGCCGCGCTCATGACTCCAGTCATTGACTTTCCCAAAGCGCTGGGTCAGCCAATTCCGAGTGTCAGTGGTTAACTTATACATATACGTATATATACCTCAAGTTTTATAGCGAACGTATGTGATAAATGTGATGTTTCCAATGCATTTCTATAATGTAAATTACTTGCAAAACAAATTGTAAGTCCAATCAATTTTTTTATTTAATTTTTTGTATATCTAATTAAACTATTAACTATAAGATTATATACATATTTTTCTTCTTTATTTAGTTTTCTCCGGAAATTGAGTATTAAAAAGTGTACTGACTTGAATGAAAAACGGGGTGTACATTTTGCACAATAGCAAACTACCTACTTGGCGTGGGTAAATAAGGATATTCCAAAAACGGGCCTAGTTTTCCCCAAACACGTTTACCTGCCATGCAGCGCACTCCGCACTATAGTGGTACAGTTAGCGCAAAATTGCGACGGACGCGTCTTATTTTGCGGATTTTCTCGATCTCGCAGGAACCGCTGATAGAGCAAGCTGAAAATGGAAAAACATCTGCTAGACAAAATTTGAAGGGAGCACTAAGCAACATTCCAGCAGCGCCTACTCACCTTTTGTGGACAACACGGAACTGGAGTTGAAGCAAAGAGCACACGCCGAGCAGTAACAGGTGCCAATTGGCCATTGGATGCAACAACAACGTAGAGAGAGGGGCAATTCTCTACGAAAGCGGACGAGTCTCGGGGGCCCAAGACCAAATCCGGAAATGGGGACTGATTTTTGATGGAGACCCGAAGGGGATGCCGGAATTAATATTCCGGCTGGGGCATCTGCAGTCGCTCTACTAGGTGCCGTGGTCCGATGTCCTAAGAGACTTCCATTCTCCAGACAAAAGAGTGGTATTCGAGTCCCGGATTAGCCGAATCTGCTAGTTAGCTACGGCTTGCAGCAGCAATTAGAAACGAGGCGTTCGGAGTTTGAGAGAGAGCAGGAGTTGAGAAAACGCAAGCAAAGGCACGGAGAAAGCACTGAGGAGTACATTCAGGCTATGGTGTTGCTCAGATTCCGATTGACGAGCAGTTACTCGGATTATGAACGGATTAAGGTCATAAAAATTAACATCAAGGACCAGGTCTCCATGATCATCTACCCAATCAACATTGGTAATTTGCAAAAGCTGCGGGAGGAGCGTCAGGACGCGGAGAAAATGCTGGCAACACGATGGGCACGAGCAGCACCCATTCAGGACATTTTTCGGTCCAGAGACCTTCCAAGAGTGCATGAAGTGGATGCAGCTGAGCAGCACGACCCAGGAGCAGGAGGCATGGAATCGCTGAAGGCATTATACCGGCCCAAGGAGACAGGAGGCGATCGGGCAAATCTGACCTGCTGGAATTGCAAGCAGCCAGGTCATCCAACCTTTGAATACGAGTCAGCACAGCGTAGCATTTTCTGCTATAAGTGTGGACACGCAGAAGTAGTGTGGCTCAAATGTCCAAAGTGTCGACCGGGCAACCTGAGCAGGAGCACGACGCAAGCGGAGGAGTCGCGCTCCAAGCCGACAGGGTGCAACGAGATCCAACAGAAGCGTCCTCCAATATTAGAGCGATCGCCGCAAGTAGCTGTAAGGAAATATATAGGAAATATATAGAGTAAATACTCACTGAAAAATGGTCCCAGCTAAAGCCCTCAGAGCAGAGGCAGCATGAATATGTAATGAAGCAGGCCAGAGCCCGGATATTAGATGAAGCAAATAAGGCGAAAGTTGAGCGAGCTCGTTCGAGACTTGAATGTCAGAGAAGGAAGCGTAACGGACTGTGCGCAGCAATACGATCGGTTGATTGGTCCTAGGGAGGTCACTAGATTGCTAGACACAGGAGCTTCAGTGAGCTTACTAGGATAGGGAGGCACTGATTTGATCAAAGATATCATGCTGGAGGTACAGAAAACCCGCTCACTCTGCAGACTGCGGGAGGAGCTCGTCACACCATCATTGAACGGATTCGCACTGCAATCACGTATGAGGGAACCACTGCAGACATAGAATTTTCCTTGTGTCCTTCGCTGCGACAACCGCTCTATCTAGGTGTGGACTTCTGGCGCAAATTTAGACTTACTCCAGATATAATGCCCATGGAGTAATCGCGTAACGCGCGCAAACTCAATAAACTGACGGTGTATTGAGTCGATTCTGAGCCGTGTGGAGGACACCGTTTTCATAAGCAGCATAGACCTCAAGGACGCATTTTGGCAAGTAGAACTGGAGCCAGAAAGTGCTTCGCAGCGTAGAGATTTTGACGACTAATGGATAAGGTGATCCCACAGAGATTTCGAAGCCATGTCCTTGTGTACCTAGACGATCTGCTCGCTATTTCACGCCTTTTCAGAGAGCACTGCCAGCTATTATCCGAGATAGCCAATTGTCTCAGCACTGCAAATTTAACGATTGGGGTCAAAAAGTAAAAATTCTTTTATAAGTATTTAAAGTACATGGGGTATGTAGTCGGGTATATAGCGCTTCGTCCTGATCCGGATAAGGTACAAGCGATCAGAGAAAAACATATTCCAAGAAATTTGCGTCAGGCACATGCACATGCACATGCGGGCGACGCATGCATGCATGGAGTAGCGCAGGCTGAGGCAGAAGCTACTGTCGGCTGTGACACGTGCAAGGAGACGAAGCACTCGACACAGACAAAGAGACCAGCCATGGGTGCGGAGACCAAAACGGACACGTCCATGCAGAAACTGTATTTGGACTTCCTGGGATTCCGAGGTTACGCCAGTGAAACGTCGTGATCCTGATTGCGCTTGTCCAAATTCGTGTGGCTGAAGGCTATGCCAAAAGAAACGTAACAACGCACCACAGGCAAACGCAGCGGAAAGGGTCAACCAAGGTGTCTCAGTAGCCATCAGGACATATGTATGTGGGAGACGACAACTCACTTACGGACGAGAGGTTGCAGGTCATCGAGTGTTGAGCTCGGAGTGTTGGCACTTCGCCATACTTTGTGATGTTTGGACAGCACATGTTTACAAGTGGAAAGGACTATAAGCTCGTGCATAAGGAGCCTTCAGCGATGCAGAAGTCCAACATCTTTTCAGACAAGACAAGCAGCAGATGACAAGGCAAGAAGTGTAAAATAATATCCACCTGGCGTATGAACGGGCGAGAAAACACTACAATTTAAAGACGCACGAGATTGTGTATGTACCTGGGCAAGAAGTATTTAAACGCAACTTCATTCTCAGAGACTTCAAGAACAGCATCAATGCCAAATTTTGGCCAATGTACACCAAGTGTCGAGTAGCCAAAGCAGTTAGAAATTGATTAAATGATTTGGAGAACCTGCAAGGCAAGGATCATGCTATGGATCCACAGCAATAGACAACTTGATGCCCGGCTAACTCAACAGTAGAGCAAGAGACTCAGTCTCAGGGTGTGGGCGATAGCCTACGTTGAACAGCATGTTAGCCTCCCTTGCACTCCTGTTCCTTTGAATCTGCGATCCGTGTGGCAGAAGAGGCACTGCACTTTGAGTGAAATTGGGATAGGCTTGGATTAAGGGAAGGAATATGAGTGACAGAAGTATGGATAGAGAGGGAAAATTAGAACACGAGGCAGTTAGTCAGATTCTGCGTATGGACTGTGTGTTAGGTGCAAGTGATAAGTTATATTCAAAGCAGCAGAAAAGAATAAAAAATAAAACGCAACATAACCTGGCCTACAGCAAATAGCAAATCAACTTTCCTGATGCTGCTGAGAAGTGCAGCGAGATCTACTGGGTCTGAAAGTTGCCCTTGTCAACCATTTCCACACAAGACGCCCTGGCAGTTGATGCTCCCATCATCAGCATACTGAGTGAGTCCGGTTTCTTCGAGTGCCCCAAGACTGCGCCTGTCTGACACCCGGTCTCGCAAAAATTCGGACGTCTCGAGTCGTTAGCCCTGCAAAGTGCAATAGGTTGATGAAAATTAATGCATATGCCCTGAATATTTGCTTACCTGGCAGTCAGCCATAGCAACAGCTGATCTGCGCAGTCGGCTGCAGCCCGGTTATTGAACCGCAGCATCAGAGATGTGCGCAGCCGTGGCAGACAAAGTCCAATAAGACACGCACTTAGCACACACTCGCCCAAGGGATTCGCCACATGACCCATAGGATTAGAATATAAAAAAATATTTATTAGTTATGTGTTTTTTTAAGTTAAATTCATTCTCTGTAAAAACTTACCTGTAGAATTTCGTCGAGTGCCAAATCTGTTCGTTCGTGTACATTCGTACATATGTATGTGCATTCGCACACATACATATCAATATATACACATATGCGTGCCTCGTCTTATTCAAAAGGAAATAAATCATGGCAATAAAATCACCCACATGTATGTATATATAGATCCTATCCACTTAAAACAAGAAAGAGCTCTTGGCAGGGATAAGGTAGATTAATTACCCGAACAATTTGATATTATATTTATATACACATACATATTAATTTTTTCTTTACCGTTTGCCGTATATAGGCGTATATCTATCGACATATACGGGCACTTATTTACTTTCGTTCGGCTCACGCAAATATATAAAATTATTTATTATATATATTAAATTATTTACTCACCTGCGTACAATTTATGTACCAGCAACAATATTTAATTACGTGATTTAAAACACATACGCGCAAAATAGAGTTGCCAGACGGTCGATAATCAAAAAGTTGTTTGTTTGCTCTGTTCAGGAGAACTAGTTCGGACAGGTTGAATAACTGAAATAATAAGGATATTATGCTGTACAAAACAAATAAAAATGAATGTTTAGAAAAGTCACTTAGAAGTAACAAAAAAAACAATGTTAAATAAATTAAGATATTGAAAGAAGACAACTAGAATGATGGGCTTATTAATTTTGCTGGGTGAGATGAGGGTAGGCTAAGCGGGACAATTGTATAGTTTAGGGTATTCCACGAACAATCCAAAAGTAGAATATAAAGGTAGAGTGGGCAGGCTGTGCGAGATCTATACAGCCGCCACAGAAATGCAGAAAGGCAACCAAAGTTGACAAGTTTGTTAGGAAAATAAAAATAAATGATAGTTGTTCAAATTGCCGCCCAGTCAGTTTACAACAAGGAAGCCCCTTATTGTCAGGACGGGCGCCAACGCATATCATACTGTGTTGAGCAGTCCGGACATCAACGACAGAGGTGCGTCTCTTCTTAACTTTTTATTACAACCTAGTATGAGGATTGCAAATGTTGGGGGTGAGCCACCGCTTCAAACACTCTAGACTTGCAGCTGGGAATAATACATAAGTGGCGGAATGGAGGGAGAAAGCCTCCTTTTCGGATCACAAGCACATTCAATTCAAAGTGCAATTTTATTAGACTCCCCTAAAGTGTATTCAGAGACCCCCGGGACACAAACTGGGAGAAGTTCGTAACAACACTGGGGAGGAAGCTACCCACACCACCCACAATATCGTCAGAAGATAATATTATCTTCTTCATTGGGGACACTCACACATCCCCTCATCACGGCGGACCAGAGCTAAAAGCACAAAAGATGTACAGGATATTTTCAAGCTTGCAAAACGAGCCAAACAATAGACGATGTGGGATGACACTGCGACGTTTGGAAGTTTGGAAGGCAACTCATGGAGAACCTTCTGCTCTGGTATAGAGAAGGTCACAGAAACAGGGAGACTCCGGAAGCTTTTGCGACAGTCAACTATACAGAGTCAGCTAAAAAAACAGCTGATGATCGGCGGAGAACAGCAGGGAATCGACATGCGCTCTTTTAGATGCTCATTTCCCTTGGTGTACAGGAGACATCGAATCTGACACACCTCAAACTACCCGAACAATAAAGTCAGACCCACCCGCAAACATAATAACATAATAATAACATAAAAACAAATGTCTATCGACGCTCAGCTCCGTCATGGAATACACGTTACAGGAAATATTAATATGGGTCAATGGAGTCGAACTTAGCATCAGCGCGGAAAAGACGGATCTCATTCTCTTTACTACGAGATACAAGGTTCCGCGGAGGATCCCGCCAAGGTTCAACGAAATACAGCATCAACGCGTAAAAGACGGACCTCATTCTGTTTACTAAGAGATACAAGGTTCCGCGGTGGAGCCCAAGGTTACACGAAATACAGCTAACGCCGTTATATACCTGGGAGTAGTCCTGAACAGCAAACTGAGAAGGAGACTCAATGTTGAGGAAAGGGTGAAAAAGGCAAGTCACGCTATATGCATCGCAGGAGATTTTAAGCAGTACTTGGGGACTGTCACCACGACTGATGCATTGGATCTACATCTCAGTAGTGAGACAAATACTACTATACGGCTTCCTGGTACTGTGGCAAGCCACATAGAAAACCATACCTGAAGCTGATTGAGAGGACGTAACGGCACGCAGTTGTCTGTATCACGGGGGCATTAAGGTACACGCCAACTAAGACATTAGAAACACTACATTATGTGTGTCAACCCCTGTACGGCCCAACGTCTCTGTGCAACGGGCAATATAGAACTACAAAGTTTTGGACACAGTTCGATTGGGAGGGAGATGCAAAGTAGCACGGACTTCGTGACTCCTCGAGTTAACTTCAAAGAAACATAAACGTCAATGGCGTACAGGACTGGACCAACACGTTATTCAGACATTCACGGATGGCTCCAATATGGATACATGAGTAGGTGCGGCAGTGTACTGCGCAGAACCAGAGGTTGCCGTACAAGCTGACCGACTAATGCACCATATTCCAAGCGGAAGTTTTCGCAATAAGGAAAGCAGCGGAACTTCCTGCTACACTTTCCAAAGAGAGACTGTAGACTAATGATAAGAGTATTGACCGGACATTACCTAGCAGAAGCTCATGCTAAGATGGCTGCCGGTATTGTAAGAAACCAGGAGTTGTGGAAACACTGGAGCACCTCCAGCACTCGCAACGCTAAGACATGGACACTACAACAGACACTGGCACCGGCGACACAAAGGACCTGTTTGGTCTATGTGTGACCACCATGTAGTGGTCAACCGGTTCTTCCTAACCTTACCTAATACCTCCTTTTTACGCATTTTATGGGTACGAGGAGTACAAATTGGATTTGTTAAAAAGCTAGCAGTTCCGTCTCATTAAAAAGTAACTGATACCAGACTTAACAAAAAAATTTTTTTTTTGCTCCCTGTTCCAATAAATTGGTGACAAAAACTATGAAACCTGTGTAAATGTATATAGCAAATGTATAAAGTATATATATTCTTGATCAGTATCAATGGCCGAGTCTATTTGGCCATGTCCGTCTGTCCGTCCGGATGAACGCGTCGATCTCAGTAACTATAAGAGCTAGGGACACCACATTTGGAATGTAGGTTCCTGTTACCGTACGCAGATCGAGTTTGTTGCGGATTTCAGCTTTCCCCAAGCCTCCCCGAAAATCGATAAAAACTAATTCAAATGACAATTTAAAAGATAGAGCCTCGGTAGTTGGCATGAATAATACTTGGGTAAATCTCAATGTACTGCAAAATTAAAAATTCTGGTCGATCGGCTCATAAACATGGAAGTTATAAGCAGCATCGCAGCCTTAACTTCAAATGCGTTGCACGTATGTATTTGTGTATATTTAACTGTATGAAGATGTGTTTGGAAAATTTACACCTGGGTACAGGGAGTTTTGAAGTTGGGTGTACTCGACTATAGCATTCTTGCTTGTTTCAGATATATTTTTACTCCCTGTACACATAAAATGGGTACAAAATGGGTACTAGATCTGTGCAAATGTATGTAACAGACAGAAGGAGACATCTCCGACCCTATAAAGTATATATATTCTTGATCAGTATCAAAAAAGATTTCGATTTGGCCATGTCCGTCTGTCTGTCTGTCTGTATGAACGCGTCGATCGCAGGAACTATAAGAGCTAGATACACCAAATTTTGAATGTAGGTTCCTGTACACCATACGTAGATCAAGTTTGTTTCAAATTTAAGATATCGCCCCCCGTTCCACCGCAATTCGCTAAAAACGTTTTATTCCAACATCATTAAAGATATAGCTTTGGGATCTTGCATGTATAATACTGGTCACTCGTAATCTACTGTCCAAATTTCAAGTCGATCGGATACTAAACACGAAAGATTTAATTCCGCCCGTGTTAATTCTATTTGTTGGCTCTAGGGAAATATCCTCCGCTGCCTAGCTAGTTCAAGTGCTAGTTACGGCGACAAAAGCGAATTCAGTTTATGTGCTGAAATTCAAACTCGAAATATCTTTAGATACATTTTTAATCTTTGGATAAAAATTTTAGTGACCCCGACTCTGGAATATCTGAAGTTGTCAATAAGGCGACAAAGGATTCCTCATCGTGTCCAGATCCGATCCGGAACCAAAGTGTCTACTGGGCGACACCTCAGCATCGGAAAGACACAGAGCCCGCTGACACAATAAAGTTGGTATTGTATCCACTTCTGAAGTCGTCAACCAGGCGACACCTCCGGATAACAACAGCGGCATTCACCACAGTTGATGCCGTTTGCATCACCCAAGGCGAGCCAATACACAACAACAGATTTGGTATTGCGATCACTCTGAAGTTGTCAACTTGGCGACATCTCAGCATTTTCCGATCGACCGTCGTGGGATCAATATCCGACTCTTCATTTGCAGACTACCCTAAGCTGGCTTCAGTTGATAATCTATAATGAACTTCGAAGTGTGCTGTCGTCAACTAGACGTTTAACCAATCCAGATTCACCACGCGACTAAGGCGAGACTCAACTCAAAAAATGGCATCAGGAAATGCAAATGTGGAGGAGCTGTTAATAGCTCAGGAAGAAATCAGCCAAGAGATATCAAGGCTTATTTCCAACTACAAAAAGGATTCAACTGAGAGAAAGTCCCAGGCCAGTTATCACAAGATAAAGGCTTAAGCTCTCACTGAGAAATGGAACGAAATCAAAAAGAATGACGACACCATAAGATTGAGCGGCGATCTATTTGATGACCATCAATACTTCGCCATTTATGAAGACATAAGATCCACCGTGCTAAAATATTTTAAAATCCTCAATGAAGAAGCCGAAAATTCAAAACAATCTGGAAGCAAGGCAACACGTACGGACGATGGGCAGCTTCAACAAACAGTTATGGATTCCAAGTTGAATGCATTGAGCCGTCGACAACGAGCAATGATAGCGTCTTTAAATCGCGCATTGCAACAAACTCATCCAAGTGCGCACACTTAAATCGACCTCATAAAAGGTCTTTGGTCCCAGATCCAGGAGGTTCCCTTTCGAATTCACGAGGAGTTCGTGGATCCTGAAGGAGAGGGATACGATGCCAATGAGTATTTAAAGGCCGAATTAGCTGTAAAAGGCGCTTTATCATACAAAACCAAAAGACCAATCAATAATGATATAAATCTGCCCAGAATAACGATTCCAAAATTTAATGGAGACATGCTCAAATGGACACAATTTTACGACATGTTTGTGTGCATGGTTCACGACACCTACCTGCCCACGATCCGTAAAATGTGGTATCTAAAAACCAGCGTGATCGGCGAGGCAGAAAGGATAATACGCCATATCGACTTAAAGGAAGAAAATTATCTTCACGCCTGGAACATCTTAGTAGATGCTTAAGACAATCCAAGAGACATAGCGTCAACGGTATTAAACCGATTTTTGATGCAACAGGCTTGGACATTGCGACGTGGGGCCCTATACTAATAGCAGTCCTAAGAAACAAGCTGGATTCCACAAATAAGACGGTCTATGAACAATCATTGAGCAACTCAAACATGTGCATCATCATCGACGACAGGAAAAGCATGCCCCTATTGCAAGAAAACAAATCACTTGCTATTTCGGTGCAACGACTTCCGCGCCAAGCCAACGCCTGAACGTTTGAATTGGGTGCAACGCCAAAAAATGTGCGTCAACTGCTTCAAAGGAGACCATATGGCAAAGGCATGCCCAAGCCGCTTCAAATGCGACAAAAGGCACAACACTCTGCTGCACTTGGAAAATGGACCCAAGGAACTACCAACTCAAATTGTAGCATCTGCAAATTCTCAAAGCATTAATCTCCTTGCCACAGCAAAAGTAGCAGTCCTAGGAAACAACGGGCAACAAGCCACGTTCAAGGCTCTATTAGATTCTGGATCACAAATCAACGTGATCTCAGAAAGGCTGGCATCTTTGCTGTCCCTAAAACGACACGATACCACACTGCGAATTGAAGGTATCGGTGGACAGCCCAAAACAAGCAAGGCGCGTGTCAATGTGCTAGTGAAATCGCTGCACAATTATTATACAATTACCACACATAATCACCGATCAACCACCACAAGCCATAAATAAGTCAAGCTGGAACGTACCGGACAACTTTCCTTTGGCAGATCCACAATTCAACAAGCCGGGTAGAATAGACATGCTGATCGGTGCTGAGCATTACTATTCATTATTGCTCCCAAAACAACATAAAATGCCCGCTGGTCAAATTATGCAATAGACGGTGTTGGGATGGGTTGTGGCTGGAAAAATAAAGGCTTCAGCAGCCATTTGTGCAGTTGCATCAGGAGATGAAACGAATGCCATAATGGAGCGCTTCTGGACGCTCGAAAGTTTCGAACACATGGAAAAGCAACGTACGCCATGTGAAGAAAGATGCGAAAAACACTTCATCGACAATCTGCACACTGCTGCCGACGGCCGATTCATAGTAAAATTGCCATTTTCTGAACACTCTTCAGCCCTGGGGCGCTCGTTGGAGATCGAAAAAAAAAGATTATTTTCATAGGAAAAAGAACCAAGGCAGAGATTTGGAAACGATATGTTGACTTCATGATGGAATGTGAAAATTTGGGACACATGAAACAAGTACCCCGCGAGCTCCTTCCATCAAGGAACTACTTCATTCCTCATTATTGTGTGCTAAAACCTGATAGCAGCACCACAAAACTAAGGGTGGTCTTTGACGCATCATGCAAGACACCGATGGGAAAATCCCTGAATGCAGACTCAACTCATGAAGCAGTTCAAATCCAACAAGAGCTAAACCAAATACTGCTTCCATCAGGATTCAAGCTGCGAAAATGGTGATCAAACAACAACCAAATCCTAAAGGGAATCGCAAAGGAAGATATCGTCAATGATGTCCATCTGGGTGAAGCACTGGAACAACACAGTGTCAAAACTCTGGGGCTTATATGGATGCCCAAAAATGACCAGCTTCGTGGGAGGGCACAAGGCAGTCAATCATCTCAAATTACCAAACGAGTTGTGCGCTCCGAATTAGCCCAAATATTTGATCTATCGGTCTTATTTGCCCCTGTTGTTGTACGGGCAAAGATATTTATGCAACACCTCTGGGAAGAAAAATTCGACTGGGATGACAAGTTGCCAACACATGTGTGCAATGAGTGGAAGGCCTTTAGAGAAGATATCCAAGAGCTGAACGAAATGCAGGATCTCAGGCACATCTACGATGGAAAAACACCTTCGAGCAGAGAAATACACACATTTGTAGATGCATCTGAAAAGGCTTTACATACGAGCCACGTACAAAAATAAACAAGTATCTGTTCGACTACTGTGCTCAAAGTCGCGAGTTGCACCGACAGCAAAATGATCTTTGCCAAGCTTAGAACTCTGCGGAGCACTACTCGGCGCAGAACTTACTGAACGGGCTCAAAAGGATCTACGACTGGATGCCCAAACAGTGAAGGGATACTTCTGGACAGACTCCACTGTAGCGCTGGCATGGATAAATACCTCAGCATCTACATACGTGTTACACCTTTGTGGCCAATCGGATCGCGAAAATTCAAGCCTCATCAAGGCCATCACAATGGAGCCACGTCTCATCGGCAAGCAATGTTGCTAATGTACTTTCCAGAAGAACTACTGCAAGGAAACTATCCAACGACAGCAAATGGTTTAATGGACCACTATTCCTGCATGACCCACGACAGAGATGGATCACGTCTTCAACAATCCCGCCCAGTGATCTGGAACGAAAGACAAAACATGTCGTCATGGCAATCGCTCCATCAACACTAGGAGAAGACCTACATAATTGCAAGCATATCAACACTTTTCTCAAATTGCAACGAATTGTAGCCTATTTGTTGCGATTCTGTTATAAGGAAAGAAGAAGTTTAACCACAACTCTATGTGTGAAAGAATTGGGCGACGCACGAACAATAATCTTGCGGACGATACAACAAATAGAATTCGCGGATGATCTAAGAAATCTTCGTCGTCACAACATGGTAGACAAAAAGGGCTCTCTCAGTACACAGACACCACGACTAGAGAACAGTGGCCTCATTCGCGTCAGAGGCAGACTGGAGAATTCGGAACTGTCTTATGATGCCAAACAACCGATCTTGTTGCCATACATTGATCCAATTGTTAAAATGTTACTGAGAGAGCTACATGAAGATAACATGCATTGCGGCACTCAAGCACTAAGAGCCAACGCACGGCAGCAGTTTTGGATTATAAAAGACAAGATCATGGCCAGGAACATCATTCATAGCTGTGTAAAGTGCACAAGAGCCAAGTCCAAGCTATTGCACAAATTATGGGCAATTTACTTGCTGATCGAGTCACACAGACACGACCATTCTTCAGCACTACTGCGGACCTTTCTGGATAGACCACAAGATTCGCGGAAAAAGGCCTGACAAGGCATACATAGATGTATTCTGTTGCTTCACCACAAAGGCGGTTCATCTCAATTAGTAAGCGATCTAACTACAGATGCATGTCTGACAGCCCTTCGCCGTTTCTTGAGTCGTCGTGGAAAGTGTCAAACAATCCATTGTGACAATGCAACGAATTTCATTGGCGCCAATAACCAACTGAGGGAGCTGGAAAGGGTAATCTATTCAGTCAAAGCTGCAACAGAGATTATAGAACATGGCAGAAGAAGGCAGGTGAATTTTAGGTTCATACCTCCTCGAGCGCCATCCTTTGGCGGCCTGTGGGAGGCAGCAGTTAAATCAGCGATCAACTTCTGGGCAACAATACAAAAACGGCATCACTTACGTTCGATGAACTGAATACAGTCATTATTGAAATTGAAGCCATTCTCAATTCTCGACCAATCACTCCAATGACAAATTGTCCAACGGATGCAGCAGCACTCACGCCTGGGCACTTTTTAATTGGAGAACCATTAACTACCCCTCCCGATGCAAACATTGATCAAGGTGGGAAAACCCTCGTTCTGGAAACAATGGTCCCAGGAATACCTTCAAGAACTTCAGTATCGTCACAAATAGGACGAATCATAAAAACATACCCAGGGCCAGATAATTTTGTACGAGTCGTCGTATCAAACGATCGATCAATCGACTCGCACCACTATTTCCTGAGGAGGTAGCTGTCAAGCGTCGCATTGAAGACATAACGGACACGAACAACGAAAACAATGCCACCTACACAAAGGAAGAAGCTAACGGGACCATCTATAACTTCAGCAATGCTAATGCTATTCTTCATGTTGCCACTAGTTCTGCAACAACCAATCACAGTAACACGTTTTGACGGAAAGCCAGGAATTTTCTACGAAAAACTAGGCACCACTAAGATGGCATTATCCGAATGGACTATGGTAGTTTAAAACGACTGAAGCCCATACTGGCAAGACATGAAATCATTCGCCGCGGGAACAACAGAACTTGGGTATTCATGTCCTCAATTGAGCAACAAACCGGCATGCGAAATGTGACACAAACATTTTAAGCATATTTTTGACGAATTGCAAGGAGAGAATGCATTACTAGAAAGGTTACGGCAACTTCGATCACCACTTGACATAATTGGTAACCTTGCCAGTGGCTTTTTTGGTGTGATTCGATTCCAACCATGCAAACGAGATGTCAAAACCGCAGCAAAGGTTTAGACGAATGGAGATTTCCTACTGCAGCTGCTCAAAAAATCAGACATCCGTTCTCGATTCAACGATCAATGTGATGAGAAACGACAGAGCGACCAATGAAAGGCGAATAAAGCTACTCGAAAATCAAATGGCCCTATATAGCGAACACAGAGAAAGGAGCTCAGGAGATCATCGGTTTCAAGCATTTATGGTACTGACAACGCAGCTGACATTACTCGCAGCCAACATTCAACGAATGCAGTCGGAGGTACTAGATGTACTGACTGGCATCCGCCACCGGACTATCTAATATCTCCAAATCAGTTAAGGGAACAAATAGATCAGATACGAGATCATTTGCCACCAAATCAGATGCTCCCTGTCTCCACAAATGACACCATTCAACTGTACAAGCTAGTGCATGCCGAGGGCACTATTCCTTTGGTTTCCACCACTCAACTGGATCTCTTCACCTTGATATCAATTCCTGTAAGGGAGTCTACAGGTTGGAATATATTCGACTTAAAAACTCCGATAATTGCAGTAAATAGCCTTAGAGACCAATTTGTAGGACTCACGCCAGCGGATCTGCAACACTGTATGACACTGCCCAATGATGACTACATCTGCTTCGACCAACATGCGGTGTTCAATGTGAATCATCGCTGCGAATTTCAACTCTTCAACAACAAAAAATCCACGCTGTGCCAAACTATACATAGAAAATCCAAAATAGTATGGTCAAAAACGCATCAACCAAACAGTTGGATCTTTGCAACGGATTCTCCAATGGACCTCAGGGCAGTTTGCAGCAACATTCCTCGTACTATAACTCTTGAGGCAACCGGACTACTGACACTTTCCAGTAGATGCACTGCACGAAATGCTGACATCAGCATCAGCATCTTTGATACGACAATCAGCAAGGTCAGCACAACATATATACGCTTTGGCAACATCAGCCAACCAGTAAACTCCTCCACATCTCTGGAAGCAGTCCCCGGAACCACAACACCAATGGACGCAACAATCAACAATCTGGACGCACTTCAGCAACAACTAGATCGAAATAAGCATGCAATATTGCCAGAACATCTTGATACTATTCAGCATCATCATATAGCTGCGTATGTTGCATTACTAGTTTCCATACTACTAGTGATTGTGGTCATCACGCGAAAACGATTTGCATCACGGAAGAACGCACCACCAGAAGAGATACGTGAAGCACAGCTGGAACCTACACCATGCCGTTTACATCCGTTTACATTCGACATAGCTGATGGTTGAATAGCTATTCAACGGCCGGGAGAATGTTAAGGCTTAACTCACTCATTAAGTAAAAGTAAATATTTTGAATAATTCAAATAAAAGAACAAACTCTTTGTACAACCCACGCGGTTCATTTTAGTACCAGACCTTGTTGTAACAGTTATCACTTGCTGACATATGAGGAGATGCCACTTGAAAGGGTCACTCTGCGTTGGTCTATAGACAACCCAATGCAAGGGATCATGGCATTTTCAATTACAACAGCCGACTAATACGGGAAATACCAGGCACACAAGCAAAGATGCACATGGTATGTACCAAAACCATGTGTGTAAAATAAGAGCAGCTGCCTATCTATCTCCTTACCTCAAGGAGGCGATATGTAATTCCTTAGTACAAGGTAGACTAAGCAAATGTAAAATGAAACCTATTCTAAGCCTGTAAAGGCTAGGGTATATAAACTCTAGCTTGTTCAAATAAAAATTAGTATCAAACTGAACCCCACCCGCGGTAATTCTATTTGTTGGCTCTAGGGAAATATCCTCCGCTGCCTAACTAGTGCAAGTGCTAGTTACGGCGACAAAAGCGAATTCAGTTTATGTGCTGAAATTCAATCTCGAAATATCTTTAGATACATATTTAATCTTTGGATAAACACTTACATTATGACATTAAGAAAAAAAATAGTAAAATGATATTTACAGTATTTACATTATTTAATATACTGGGCTGGGTAGATCACACTGGCGTGACCAAGGTACCTTAAGGTCACATTGCATATTCCAGGTAGGCATGTACCATGGGGAATTGGAAAGCCGTCGCAAAATTTAATCCTGAGCCACTCTAATTTTGTTAATATGGGATTTGGCAGCTATCCCATATATTTGCACTCCCTATTTCCAGACTGGGGTTAGAATAACGTTATAAATCCTCACTTAATTGGCTAGCTGACTAAGGAGCCATTCTATCCTTTTGGCCTAAGTCAGCAAGACCTGTTTGACCATGGTGGTGTGGCGGTTAAAGGTTAATCTGCGAGAAGGACGTCATCACGAACTCCCCTGTCCAGGCTTGCGAGCGATCGTTCCTGCAGGAAACTATTAATCAGAAGTTAATGTTGTGGAGAGAGCAGTGACTTAAGTTTGAACAGCATCCGTGCATGCCAAACACTATCGAAAGCTTGCTCCACATCCAGGAAGACAGCAATAGCATATTTCCTGGCCTCGATTGCTTCCAGGACGAAACTGACAACACGATTAGGTTACTCCGGATACCATGCTGTTTTCTTAAACCAAACTGGTGTTTAGGAAACCCATCCTGAACTGCTAGTGAGGCCAAAATGCGATTGTTAATAGCCTAAGGACTAAAGTTCTACCGAATCGTTCAGACTTAGTTAGATTGAACTAATCTTCAAACTAAACGACTGAACTAGTCATTCGAGTCATTTGAGTCCCATATTCGTTCAGTTGCTTATCGTTCATTCTAGTCATTATTATTAGGGGAAAATACTATTAAGCATAATTATTTAAACAACACAAAAAAAGAACACAATTTTAAAAAAATGTACGGCAAACATCTGGCACTTCATCATATACATGCTAAAACCATTTGGCAATTATAAGCATAAAGAAAATAAAAATAATTTATATGATCCTAAAAAATAATATTTTCGCTTATTTATACATCTTAAGCATATAAATAATAAAAAAAATATTAAATAAATATCAAATCCAATAATTATTAACCAAAATTATTATTAGGGGAGAATAGTATTAGACATATTTATTTAAATCAAATAAATTTAAACTCAAATTAAAAACAAATAATTCAAGTTAGCCAATGTGGCATACAAATAAATAACGTCACAATTACAGTAGAAGAAATACATCAATGGAAAATATAAATATTGTTAAACAAAACCACTACTTCTAATCCTTTAAATGAAATAAGCCACATGAGTAAAGAAATTAATTATTACATAAAAAAATCATATAGACAAGAAATTATTTTATACACTGATTACAATGATTACATTGTAATACTTCCGAATTCGAGGAGGTACTTCGGTCAAGGAAAAGGGTAGTAACATAGTTATAGATATTGATACCCGATGACCCGGGATTCAAATCAGTTGAACGATAATGGGACTCAAATGACCTATATGAACGATGAGCAAATTAACGAGAATGGGCTCAAATGACTCGAATGACTAGAATGAACGACAATGGGACTCAATGACTCAAAGGAAAGATTAGTTCGTTCAGTGAAAAATTAACTACTGAACTAAATCAGTGAATTGAACTAGAAAGTGCAACTCTACTAAGGACTATACGCTTTAATTTCTGCAGCTGGTTTTCTGGGCTTGTGGATCATCGTGACTGCCGCACTTTTTCAGGTCTTCGGGAAGTAGCTAATTCGTATGCAGCAGTTAAAGATGATCGTAAGAAATAACAATCAAATTTAAGAGTCTTGTTCTCCAGTAGCTTTTTTGTTGTTTAATTTAGCCACAAGTGCTTGTACCTTATTATGGGTCACAGGCTTGCAGGGGAGTTCTCTACCACATTGTTATGAAAGTCTCTGCTGTTCAGCCAAAATAGTTGAAAACGTTTCTCTAAGCTGAGTAGCATCAGCCACCAAGGGGATCCTTGATGCCTTTGCACTACTTTGCATTTTAAACTGTTTGGTGATCTTCCGCATTGAGGGGATTGTTGAGGAGTCTGGGCTTAAGCTATTCATTTGATGATTTGTCTCCCTTTGCTTGTAGATAGCTGATACTTAGTCCAACCGATTTGCCAGTCGCTTAAAGATCGCGTCAATCCTTAGATCCCTTGCACGCACACACTGCCTTCTCGCCCTCCTCTTAAGGTTAAGAAGAGTAGGTACAACAGGTGATAGACTCACAGAACGCTTGTGCGGCGGAATTGTCCTACACGAATCAGCTGCAGCTGCTGCAGATTTCAACTTTAATAATAACTTTAAGCCATTAATAAATCGACAGCATCATCCAAGTTCAAATCCAAGTCCTCAGCTGAGCTTAATTACATATATGGCTCGATGCCTGGTCAAAATCAGTTTGGAACTTATCGATGTTTGTCCTTGAAGACAGGAAGCGTATTCTAGGCGAAACAGTTGGCGGAGCCTCACCTAAATGTGACCCATTTGTCACAAAAAAGTACAGGGCTGTAGGTATCAGCTGAATGTTGTATGAATAGAAACAAGGAGTTCCAGTGGCAAGAAGATCTGCATATAGCTTCATGCTTCACGCGACTCAGTGGTGTCGTGGCTATTTGACAGCAGAAAGCCGGGGCTCAGGTTTAAGCTCTTAATTTTCTGCTGGATCAGGCGACTGACGGCGAATGACTGATTGGCAACAGCACAAACCGTAAGAGCTAAGATGCTGACATTTTTACAGTAGGTTCCATCTATGATAAAAAATGCACACTAATACGGGATTTTGGATTTTTTTACAAGCGTGAAAAATTGCGGAAATCTGTTGTATTAAACTTTTTACTTTCCATCCAATCGGCTTCAAACTCATTTTAAAAGATCTACACAAAAATTCATTTGACACATAATTCACCGATTTTAGAAAAACAAACCCTATGAGCGGGAAATGGGGGTCACAAGGTTGTGTGGGCGAAAGTCTGATCACCTTCAAATTCATTTTCAAAGCTCTACACATTAAATAATTCGACACGTAATTCAGCGATTTTGGGAAATTCAGCCCCATGGTCGGAAAATCGGTGGCGTCAAAATCATTTTTAAGGTTTTACACAAAGATTTTGTAAAATCTCCCCCAAGGTCGGAAAATTCGTGGAAAACTTTTGTATGAAACTTTTTTGATTATCATCCGATTGGCTTCAAGCTCATTGTCAAACTTTTGGTTATTTTGAAACTTATTTTCAAAGCACCTCACGATTTCGAAATACGCACGCCCACGGTCGGAAAAGTGGAATTCAACATTCTCGTTTTTCATTCGAATGGCTTCATACTAATTTCCAAAGCTAAATAAAACCAATCGGTACTTTGGGGACAACACAACGGGCGGAAATAGTTGGAAAGCTTTTGTCTGGAATTTTAGTATTCTTGCAATTGGCTTTACAATTATTTTGAATACTACACCAAAAATAATTTAAAAGAGTGCCAAATGATTTTGGAAAATCTACCCCTACCCGTCGCACAGTGACTCGTTTGGCCAAGGGACGTGGCAAAAATTAAAAAGGTCATGGTGAGACACTTTAAAACGACTCATGCAGTTTGACAGAGAATTGATTATAGTTTATGGCAATTTTTTTGGATTTCCATATATCAATATTTCCATTTTGATATCAATATGGTTCTTTTGGTAAGAATGTTTCTCTTTTCGATGGTATTATATCCAAACGGCCCACTCGAATTTTAATGTCTTTACTTTAAATGAAAGATGGGACGATTCTAAAGCAAATGGTATAATTATAGTATTTTTAATAAATAAATTACTAAACCACTATTTGGAACAAGATTTTTAGACTTTATATAGACTTTCAAAATAGATACTCAGACATTACCGACATCGGACTATAACCACGTGATTCTGTGAATATTTGTGAAGCAATATCAAAAGATTCTTGTGCTATTTAAGAAATACGGCCCGCAGTTAGCATCAAAAGTACCTTTGTAGTGAGGAATGCGCTACATGGTCGAAGTCGGCAAAAAGCATTTAGGTTAGAACCCTTTTTAATGCCAAATTTGAAAAAATCATATCTTTTGAGTCAAACAAGATATTGTCAAAATTTGACAATCGTTTCGTTGTGAATTTTTGTAGCATACAAATAAGTGAGAGAGCCTTAAAATCGGAACAGTGATTATATTTGAAAAATGTCATGTTTCCAGAGAATTTCTATGGTGTAAATTCCTATGATAACAAATTTTTACTTTGACCAACTCTTCAGAAGAATTCTTCCGTCCGATTTTAAAGATCTTATCCTCATTTTACAGAAACGGAAATATACTGTTTAATGCTTTTCAAATTTTGACAATATATTGTTTCGATAAGTAAAAATAAGATATGATTTTTGCAAAGTAAAATAACAAAATGAGCCACTGCGCATCGTCACGTGTGGGAACTGGAATTAAAAAACAAGTGAGTGGGATTATTTGTTTAGTTAGATTGGCTTCAATGTAATTTTCATAGCTCTCCACAAAAACTCATGTGGCTCAACTATCTAGGAATGTCTACCCCGCGGGCGGGAAAATCTTGTTGCGTATTTCTTACGATTGACGAATGCAGTCAAATTCAACATAATGCATTATAATCCAAATATTTCGCCGGGCAATGCTGGGTTTTACCAGCTATCTATATATAAGTTAAAAACGAAAATATTCAGAACTGCAAATGCAACAACATCCGGCAGTCAGGTGCAGTAGCCCCAAAACTGCTTAGTTCAGCGTCAGGATAACTTCCCGCATGCGCAACTCAAATGCCATAAATTCTAGGAACATTGGGCAACAAGTCAGGTCTTCCAGAAACGTCGCATCCGTTGCAGCCGGTGTTGACGCTGGTTCACACAGCTCTCTTAGGGTTCCTATTATATTATTCTAATTAGTCAAAAAATTGTAATCAATCAACCGAGTCCAATTTGTATTAGGTTAGGTTAGGTAGAACCGGTTGACCTCCACATGGTGGTCCCACATAGACCGAGCAGGTCCTTAGTGTCGCCGGATACTGAAGGTCGTTAGGAGGTTTGTTGATCCTGTAGAATTCGAGTGCGCTTGGCAAACGCTAACAGCGCATTGGGAGTGTGTGCCAGTGTCTGTTGAAGTATCGATGTCTTAGTGAGTGCTGGACAGCTGCATGTAAGGAGTTCCAAGGTTTCCACAACTCCTGGTTCATTACATTTCCGGCAGCCGTCTTCCGTTAATATCCCCAGATTTTTAGCATGAGCTGCTGCTAGGCAATGTCCAGTCAATGCTCCTATCATTAGTCTGCAATCTTTCCTTGGAAGATATAGCAGGAAGTTAGTGAGTTTCTGATTTCGCTTCTTGCACATGATTTTGGTGATTCTGCAGCTGGTGGTATTCCGCCACCTTTCACCAGCTTTAGCCCAAGCGGATTCATCCAGTTCACTGTATAGCGACTGCAATGAGATTTGTATATTTCCTTCGTTCTCAAGAGGTAGCCCGACTCTTTCTTTTGCCAGGCAATCCGACATTTCATTGTCATCAATGCCCCAGTGGCTGGGAACCCAGGACATTTTTGGAACTAATGAAAGACGCCCGCAATGATTTTATTGCAGCTTGGCTGTCTACGAATATATTTTTTCGTTCGTTGCTAGTTGTTGTGGATAGAGATACTTCTGCTGTTTTTGTTTATTGCGAAGTCTTCCGCCTGGAATATGCTGCAGTAGTCGGGCAGCTTGTACGGCAAACTTATCTCTGGTTCTGCACAATACACTGCCGCACCTACTCCTGTATCCATTTTTGAGCCATCCGTGAATATCTTAATGGCGTGTTGGTCCAGTCCTGTACACCAATCTTCTGGTCCCATTGACGTTTGTGTTTCTTTGAAGTTAGCCCGAGGAGTCATGTAGTCCGTGCTACATTGCGTCTCCCTCCCAATCGAACTGTGTCCAAAAAGACGTTGGGCAGTCCTCTGTGCGAGCAGGTGAGCGTGGATGTCCAGGGTATTGACACACAGTAGTGTTTCTAGTGCCTTTGTTGGAGTGGACCTCAACGCCCCCATGAAACAGACAAGTGCCTGTCGTTGGGTCCTTTCCATCAGTTTCAGGTATTCTGCGTGGCTTGCCACCATACCAGGACGCCGTATAGTAGTATTTGTCTCACTACTGAGATGTAGATCCAATGCATCAGTCGTGGTGACAGGCCCCAAGTACTACTTAGCATCTTCTGCGATGCGTAAAGCGCGACTGTTGCCTTTTTCACCCTTTCTTCAACATTGAGTCTCCTTGTCCCATTCGGCTTTGACTCTTCTGCAGCTCAATTCTGTATCCACAATTGTATTGCCGAGTGGGATGCTGTGGCTTTCAGGCCTCGCATTATCGCTTCTATTGATACGTTGTTGAATGCACCGGAGATGTTTAGAAATGCTCCCAGTGCGTGGTGAAGGGATTTTTCTATATTAGCTACCAGGAAATGTAGCGCTGTCTCCACCGATTTCCCTTTACTTGAGGCATGTTGGTTGGGCTCCAGAGATGAGCTAGCGCCCCCTTCTTGATGTGGAGCTCCAGTATTTTTCCAATGTTGCTAGCATGAATGAGGTTAGGCTTGTGGGTCTGTAGTCCTTCGGCTGCACGTGACTGACCTTGCCTGCTTTGGGCAGGAACACGATCCGTGCAGTTCTCCAAGCCACAGGCACATAGTCGCGTTGCAGACATGCCTCAAACAGTGGATGCAGCCATGGGATGATCCAATTCTTAGTCATCTGCAGCATCGCTGGAAAGATTCCGTCCAGTCCAGGGGATTTGTAGCTCGTGAACGAGTCTATTGCCCACTGGATTTTCTTCGGTGTGATTATGTCTGCGTGAGGTCCGAATTTTTTGTTCGGATAATTTGAGGTGTGTCAGGCTCTGCGACTTCTGTACATCCGTCCATCGTCCATCATCTGTTTTTAGCTGACTCTGTATGGTTAGCTGCCTAGAAAGCAGCTTCCGGAATCTCACCGTTTCTGCAACCTTCTCTATGCCGGAGCAGAAGGTTCTCCATGAGTGCCTTCTTCTTTGCCTTCCGAACTTATTTTTTGAAGTTATGTAGCAGTATTTTGTATTCGTCCCAGATAATCTCTTCTTCGGCTTGTTTTGTAAGCTTGAAGAGATCCTGTACATCTTTTCCTTGTGCTTTTAGCTCTGGAGTCCACCAGGGTGGCCTGGTCCTTCTTTTGCTTTTCAATGGTTTGCACGATGTGTGAGTGTCTCCATTGATTTCTCTATATCATCCTCTGATGAGATTGTGGGTGGTGTGGTTAACTTCCTGCCCATCGTTGTTACAAACTTCTACCAGTTTGTGTTCTGGGGGTTTCTGTATAAACTTTGAGGATAAGAATAATCGAATTGCACTTTGAATTGGATGTTCTTGTGATCCGAGAAGGGAGGTTTATCGAGAACCCTCCATTCCGTTACTTGTGTACTATTCCCGGCTGTAAGTGTTAGGTCTAGAATGTTGGAGGAGGTGGGACCCACATATGTAGGCCCCCAACATTTGCTATCCTTAAGCTTAGATTGTAATATAAAGTTAAGGAGAGACTCACCTCTGTCATTGATGTCCGGCCTGCACACACATTAGCGTTGGCGTCCGTTCCGACAATAAGTGGCTGCCTCCGCAGGCCTGCCTCCGCGATCAGTCTTCTGAGTTCCTCGGGTGGTGCGCCATGTAACAGGACGCTATGAGCGTGGGCTCGTCCTTATTACCCTCCAGCGCCATGACTGTGAGATCATCAGTACTGTAATTGGACATAAGGTAAGTGTAGATGCCTTTTCTTACTAGGATAGCTGTTCTTTTCCTACTTACTGTTGTCGGGTAGAACGTGAATTTAGCGGACTTTAGCCCACACACCTTGTTGCCCGCTGCCAACCAAGGTTCCTGGACTAGAGCAACATTGGCGGCCCATGCTCCAGGTCTAGAAGGAGCTTCTGGGCAAAATATGCGACCCCTGCTAATCTTGAGATCAGCCCACGCCAGCTTGCTCCTCTCCTCGGGGGTGAGGTCGCCACAGCCGCTGCGCCGAGCCCTGATTTTTAGAGCCGCTTTATACTGTGCCTTGACTCTCATACCCTCCTTTGTACGCTTGGACCCGACCCTACTAGAGGTACTGGCACCCGCCTGTACAGAGCAGAACCTTATTTTCGGCTTCCGTCGTTATACTATTCCCATGCGATTTGCAATGGCAGAGGTGTGACCGCTGGCGACACGCAGAGAGGATTGATCCTCTCCGTGCCCACCGGTGGTAGCAGTCACGCTTCCCACCGACGTTTGGACTGACATCCCAGTCCGAGTTGCCTCCTTCGTTTCCTCCATACTGACTTTTCTGTCGGGGAATCACCCTTAGCGTTTTATACTTGCCACCAGGTACATCGAACCATGGCTCCGGTCGCAGTATCCCTATCTTGGCGAAGCCGATAGGAAATACTGTGCCTTCGCCTCAGCTATACACTGCACTAACTGGGGATGTAGGCGCGCAAGTGACACGAAGTATAACCCGTTTACTCTGAGGTTGATACAGTGTCCATTGCCCGGCCAGCAACCTCGTGGAGGGTTCAGTTCGAGGATTTTCGCTAGCCCCAATTTGGATTGATTAAGTTAAACATTTTTTTATTACCAACAACTCAAAGAGATTTAACTGGCGCCAGAGCAGGGACCAGTGGAAATTGAAACGACAAAGCAAAATCGACTTTAAGTTTTCGGTTCGCGACGGGTTAAGTCCGACAGTTGCCAACCGTCCACTGGCCTAGTGATTTATTAGATAGATTCCCTCGCGTTAATTCGCGCTGCTAATACTACAACATAAACTGACAAGAACTTAATTATTCTGTCAGCCATCAGTGGATCTCAACTGATCACGCGCTCTTCGCTCTGCGATCAGTTCGCAGAACCTCAACGTTTACTGGTCGCAGGATCCCCAGTAGATAAATCAAAAAGGATGAAATCCGGATCGTCGGGAGGGGTTGCCACAGCAACCATTACTATATAAGCTAGTGAATAGGTGCTTAAAATCAATAAATATTTAAGAAAAACGAACTTTAAATACAATCAAGAACATTATGATAACACAACATAACATAAAAAACCGTAAAATTATAAAAATTTATAACTACTCCAAGGGTAGTATAACTATTTCCAATCTTGCGATTCCAAAAATTAAACCCTCCGAGATAGAAGGAAAAAACCAGCCACTGTTTTTCACTCAACTATCAAAATTAAAATTAAAAATACAAAAGAGAATTTTCCTATTAATCAATGTTAATCGTAAACAACATTTTTTTGAGAGTTTCATCCCAAAATACTTCAATAATTTACCAACTTTTTAATTTCTGTGTTCAAAATAAAAAAAAATGGAAAAAAAATTGCCCAACCATAATAATTTAGCACGACCCGCTTTTTTGGATCAAGAACACATAACCCACGAACAACAAGCTTGACAACAACAAAGACAGTTAGAACACCAACAGAGTAGGAATATGGCGACTATGGAACAGATTGCTGAACTAGTTGGACGATTGATAACTCAACAGGTCCCATCAATAGTACGAGCCCTAGACACAAGGGATAAATGCAGAGTACCGTGCAAGCTTAGGTGGACTTAACAGAATCCCAGATGTAGTAAAATGTTTGAGAGAATTTTCCGGGAACTCAGCGGAATTCAGCTCATGGAAAAAGAGTGTCGACCGACTCATGGAAGTCTATGCAGGAGAAGCGGGGACACCAAGATATTTGGGTATCCTTCATTCAGTCAGGAGCAAGATAATTGGCAATGCCGACAATCATATACCGAATCATATAGCGTTCCATTAGATTGGAAAGAAATGGTCAAGTGCTTAACAATACATTACGGAGACAAAAGCGATCTTGGTACATTAGAATACCAGATGGCAATGCTAATGCAGGGTAGTAACCAATCGGGGGAAGAATCTCATCAAGTAGTATACAAACATCTTTCTCTCCTTTTGAATAGAGTGAAGTGTATGGAATTGGGTGAAGCTCATTGGCTTTTAACAAAAATGTACCGCGACAAAGCCTTAGATACATTTGTATGTGGCTTACGCGGAGATCTGTCTCGCATTTTAGGTGTACAATCGCCATCAGACCTCCCTACGGCAAGAAACATTTGCCTAAAAATGGAAAGTCAAAGTATCGCACCATGCATGCGACAGGCCAACAATAGAAACTCTAACGCCAAACCAACTCCAGCTCCTCGCAACATGACAATTGTTAACTCAGGTTTCCGACAGTCACCACAGGTTCCTCCCAGAAATCGTCCGATCAATATCAACAAAACACACATCAACAGAACTACACAAACTTTGGACAGCAACGACCGGTCGCAATGCCGCGACAATATGATCCCAACCAGTATCAGCAACAACAGTTTGCACCACCCAGACCAATAGCGCCAAAGCCATTATCAAAGCCAGAACCAATGGATATAGATCCGAGCATTAGGTCAAAAATGGTAAACTATATGAATAGACCACAGTTCGAAACAGGGAAAAGACCACCAGGGCCAAAGCCCGACGCATACAAAAGACACAGAAACTTTAACATAAGAACTGACGAAAATGGACAGAATGAAATGCTGTTTTAGAATCCCCCAGTAATGTGTATAATAACATCAATGCTTTGCCTTGTACGTTCATTTATTGAATGTGTTATTCGTTTACATATTTACTTAGAGTTAGCTTAAACCGCGGAGCTGCGCTGCGGTGAAGCCAGCAGTGGAGCGTCTACATTATGTATATCGTTTATATATATCTTATGTATAAGTGAGGGGAATCGCTATGTGCACTTATGCTGTAGTCAGACAGCGTGAGAACGCTGACCATGCATTTGTTACATACTGTGTATTTGTGCGTGATCATATTTCACGCGCACATTGAACTTATGTTTTATGTAAACACTGCGACAAAGTGCCACAGTGTGTTAACTGTTTAGTGAATGTACTCCACAGAGTACAGTGGATATTCAATATATGCGCATAGCACATCTCCCTCCTTTTGAAAAATAACGTAATATTATGTAGTTATATGAGTATAAATGAATGGGCAACCCAATATCACCAACAATAGCGAATATAGTACTGGACAAAATTCTTGACAACGCCACAGACGAACTGACAAAGAAGAATATACATATAAAACATATATCAAAATATGTGGACGACATATTATGTATTATAAAAGAAAAAAATGCACAAATTATTTTGGACACGCTAAATAATCAACACAAAAGGATACAATTCACGATCGAAAAGGATCGACAAACAAAACTTGACGCGCAAAGACGATAGAAATAAAACGACGATGAATAAACATAAACATAAGTGCAATTTACACGTAGGAACAATGACGACCTGTAGGAAATACTACAATAAGTTTAATGTATATATTTTAATGTAAATCGAAATGTTTGTTAAAATCTTTATAAGTATGTAAATTTCTTTTATATGCATGTAAAACCAGACTCCTGAGTAAGGCGTAACAAGCGCCGAAACGCGTAGGAGGAGAATTTTAATAAAGTATGTAGTATACTTATTAAAATGAACTACAACGGCCTTATCAACTCGCTTTAGGATACACATATTTGAAATATTTAACAGGCTCGACGTCAACAATTCAGGGTGAATGAATATAGAAAGATAGATATGAAAAGTATTGGCTGGTCATATAGCGCCATTTCGGATGCTGTCAAGCATCCGCATCAGTGACCGTATTGTTAGGAATTTTATATGATTATGAGTAGTAGTCGGCTAGATTCGAACCCGAGTGCTCCCGTCTGTAAGGCGGATGCCTTAACCTCTGACCCACTTGCTGTCCGATCCCTGCTCGAACTAATTACTGTCATCAACAGGTCCATTTGAAATTCTAAGTCCGCACCAAAGCTTGATGCCTTTATCTAATTTTCTAACCCTTACAGTTCTATTTTATTATTATTAGAACCACTTGTATTGAACTTTTTTATCACTTTGTAAAAGCTTCGCTTAATATCCCAGTGTAAGTTCGGTTATGTAGTTATATCTTTAGACACACCTTTCTAGAAATAATGTCTTTTGACCTTGGGCAAGATTTTTTGTAGTGCCTGTGTGACCTCCTTGTATAGGATCGTCATGGAATGTAGAAAGTATAGCTTATTTTTCTTTATTATTTTTAACTATGGTCACCGGGTTGAGTAGCGCTACTCTTAATGTATTCAATTTTTATTGCCTATTTTCTTGAAATTATCAATTGAAAGTTGTTCAAAGATATTTTCCCACGGTGCTAGTTTGAGTTGGCTGATTTGATGCATATCGGCTTGCATTTCAAGCCTTTGAAAGAACTGACCTAAGTCAAGAATTCCATTAATATACAAATCGCTTACATCATATCTTGCAGTTATTTTTTCCAAGTTTAAAGAAACATAGCATATTTTTTACTTGCAAGGTCACTACTTTACGTACTTCGTCATTGTTGATGACTTCGTATACGTTGGGCTTTGAAGCTTTTTCTATAGATAGGCAATTCTATTTCTTTATCTCCTGCGCAGGATTTCTGTCTACTTTGATATCTTGTAGTGACTTTCATTATATTTCCTGTTATTTCTTTTAATTCTTTGATGGTTATTCTTGATAACGCATCTGCTGCGTAATTGTCTTTACCCTTAAGATACTCAACTGTAAAATCATATTCTTCTAATTCGAGTCGCATGCGGGTCAATTTTGAGCTTGGATTGACCATTGAAAATAGATAAGTATGTTAAGGGTCTGTGGTCTGTTCTGACTGTGAAATGTTTGCCATAAATATATGGTCGAAAATGTACTATTGACCGCAGATATTTCCTGCTCCGTAGTGCTATTGTTGCTTTCACCTTTTGTGAATGTTCTTGATGCATATGCAATAGGAAGTTGGAGTCCATCATAGTTGTGAGTTAAAACTGCTCCACAGGCTTGCTTACTTGCATCTGTAATTATGCAAAATTATTTGCTGAAATCGGGATATTGCAGCAAAGTTGGTTCCATGAGTTTATTTTTTAAGTATTGAAATGCTTTTTGGCATTCAACTGTCCATTCAAAGGGAACATTCTTTTTACATATTCTTGTTATGTGCCGTGAATAGTCGGCGAAGTTTCTTATAAAACGTCGATAATAATTGCAAAATGCAACTAAACGTCTAGCGCTATCCGCATCGTGTGGGATTGGGTAGTTCATGATCACGTCATATTTCTTGTGATCTGGAAGTATTCGTTTATCTGTACACTTGTGACCAAGAAATGTAACTTCGTGCATGAAAAATTAACATTTTTGTGGATGTAGTTTTAAATTGGGTTTTCAACAGAGTTTAAACACATTGGTTAAATTTTTAATCCAATAACTATTAAGTCATCCATGTAAAGGAATGCTTGAGAAGGTTCAAGTCCAGAGAATGCAATAGTCATCATTCTCTGAAATGAATTTGGCGCTATTTTTAAACCAAAAGGTAATCGCGTGAAGCGATATGAGCCATTGCTCGTTGAAAATTACGTTACATTTATAGAAATTTCTTTAAGTTCAATTTGATGAAAGCATGACATTAAATCAAGGCATGAAAAGTAATTTGCTCTACCTAATTGATCCAAAATATCATCAATTCTAGTGAGCGGAAATTTGTCGGACAGTAATTTTTTGTTAATTTGGCGATAGTCGATGACTAATCTCCATTTTTTCTCATTTGAACCTGGGAGTGATTTTCTTGGTACAAATAAAAGTGGGCTATTGTGTTCAGACACAGACGGTTCAACAATTTTATTTTCAATTATTTTACCAACTTGTTTTTTGATTTCTTCTAATTGGCTATGCGGACTTCGATAGTTTTTATGTACACCGGTTCGTTATCCTTAAGTCTCAAAATTTGTTTGTAAAAATTATTTGTTGTGATCGGTTCGGTTTCAAGTCCAAATACGTCACTGTATTTTGTGCACAAATCGACTAATTGCGATTTGAATTGCTTTGGAAAATTTTTACTTAATTGAGCCATGACTTCCTCTGTTCTTGAACCTTGGTTCGTTTGAATTACTTCATCATTTGAAAGCGGTTCGTATTTTATATTATTTATGTTAACTAATTGGTCGGTACTGGTTGTATTCAGTAAACGGACAAATGTATTTTTGGATGTTGCTACTGTGTTTGCAACATATATACCAGGTATAATTTCCTGACTGGGAATTAAAATACTATTTTCTGTTGTGTTTAATTTTAACATTCGGACAACTTCGGATCTTGCTGGTAGCAGCATTGAATTACTACCAGAACTGAATTTTATTGGGACATGAATAGGGTATTTTAAATTATTTGGTCTGATTATTTGATGGTTCACATTCTAATTTTCAGTTGAAATTTTTATAAAATCAAGTCCTATAATTCCATCACACGGTATTGTAAAACTTGAAGTAACTAAATGGAAATTATGTGGAATAATGTATTTGTCAGTCTGTAGCCCAATTCGAACTAGGCCATTGGACTTGATAACACCATGCCCAATGCCTTGAATACTTATTAGGTTATCTTTTTGGATGTCATTGAAGACTTCTGAATTTTCTTTGGTTAAAGAAATGTCTGCTCTTCTATCGAGCAAAAATTTAAGTGTATTATTTGTACATGTATTTTTGAAATTTACTAACATATTGAGACATTTTAACATGTGTACTTTATGATTTAATTTTGAGTTTCTAAATCTGGCATTTTCCCGAGCTACCTTGTGTAATTCGGACATTGTTATTGTTGTTGTTGTTGTGGCCTCGATTCGAGTTGCCACGGACTCTAGTGTTTACTCTATATCGGCCTCGACCTCTATTGTTGTTGTTATTGTTCCTACGATAACCATTATTATGGTAATTACCTCTTCCACGGTAATTCCCATTATAACTCGAGTTATTTTGTTGCTGATAGTGCAGGACAGTGTTTGAATGTCCTGTTGCCTCTGTGCAACTATTAACAAATTTAGACAAAGCATCATTCATGTCGTTGAATGTGCCAGCCTGCATGATTAGTTTTACCTTATCAACAATTTTGAGTCATAGCCAGCATAGACAGCAAGCGTTGTGCTGTACTTAGTGGCTAGTTCAGAAGTTAAGCCATCGTTGATATAAGCGCCTTCTAGACAATTTGTCAACTTCTCAACTTCTTGAACGTATTGATTTGCCGTTTTACTTTTTGTTGGAGATTTAGCAATTTCGCTGAAATTACTTCTACTGATTCTCCTTTGACCTTGATTGATTTGTTGATTATATCAACAATTGTTTCTTCATTATTGATCAAATTTCTAGCATGGCCTTTCAGCTTAGTCTTTATTAGATTAATTGCTGTTGTTTCGTGTGCGCCTTTTATTGAATCAATAAGATTCAATGCATCTTTGAAACTTTGCAGATTTTCTGCCGTTCCATCGAACTCAGGTACGAGTGACGAGGCTAATCTTAGAAATTCTACTTGTTATAGTGCCATGTTTTTGTCAGTAACTGAGGAATTTTCTTAAATTTCTGATTGTTGGAACATTATCATTATAGGGTTAAGAACAACTTGAATGTATAACAGCTGATTGATTCCGTTAGGTAATTTACACATTGTCATTAGTTCGTAAGTCATGCAGACTTCACTGTATTAAAGCAACTCAAACCGATAAGACGTGGTTCTCGCTTAGTTTGATATTTCGGTTTCTCTGGTGGTTACGCGTTCTTGATCGAACACGCGGTAGCTAGTCTACACACACAAGTAACATTCAACATAGGTTATGGGCCCAGATGGTCAACCACGCGAAACCACAGAGCCGGGAATAATCCGAGAGTGTTTAACTCAAACATATAGTTCGGAAGAATATAATACGTTGGCACGGTACCCAAACGCGTGGTAGTGCATAGATTTTCGGTTGTCGAAAATAATTCGGTTAGACTATTTTTCGTTGCTCGATAAAAAATTGGAGAGTTGCAGTTTCACGGTACCCAAACTCGCGGTAGTGCATAAAGAGACAAATTTGAATAAAATACAGACAGTTTCATTAAACAAAAATGTCAAACGGAATAATGAATATAGAGAAATTATCAGAGGACAACTACGAAAGTTGGTCACTTCAAATGAAGAGCCTATTGATTACGTTGGATTACTGGAAATGTATTAACCCGCCACCTGAGGAATCACTAAGTGCACCAGAAAGACTGTTATGGCTTAGGAATGACCAGAAGGCATTGGCTGCTATAATTATGTGCGTGAAGCCAAGTGAGCTTATCCATATCAGAAGATGTAGTACGGCTGTACAGGCCTGGCTTAAGCTACAGGAAATTTACTTTGCTAAAGGGCCAGCAAGAAAAGTAAGCTTGTTTAAACAGTTGATAAGGTTCCAAATTAAAAGCGATGATAAAGTTGCCCCACAAATGAACAAATTTTGCGGTATTGCGGAAAATTTGAATGAGATAGACGTCAAGGTTCCAGATGATTTACTTTCAATTTTGCTGCTATGTAGTTTGCCGGACGACATGGAAAATTTTGTTGTAGCAATGGAATGTAGGGAACAGCTACCGACTTTAAGTCAATTGAAGGTAAAAATATTGGAAGAGGAACACCGAAGAGGCCATAAAGGGCAGCAAATAAATGCAGGTGGAGCGGATCAAATATTTTCAGCAAAAGGTATAAAGAGATATCATAAAAAATCTGCTCGGGTACATGGAGAAGATTCTGATAATGAACGGAGACGCAACATAAAATGTTTTGCATGCGGTAAGCGCGGTCACATGAGAGTGCAATGTAAAAACGAAAGACGCGAAAGAAACACGGCAATGAGCGCGTACAGTCAGAAATTAGAAAATAGTAACGACGACTGGATATTGGATAGTGGCGCTTCATCCCACATGTGCAGAGAGAGAAAATACTTCGAAAAATTTAAAGAGTATAATGTTGGCATCAGGTGATAAAGTCAAAGCACAAGGCGTAGGTAATGTTTAAATTAAATCACAGTTAGGCAGTGACATTTTGCTACGTGACGTATTATTTGTGCCAGAATTAAACAACAATTTTTTATCTGTTGGTAAAATAATTAGTTATGGACATTTGGTTAAATTTACAAATAATAAAGCGAGTGTGCTTAATAAAAACAATATGCCATTGTTTGAGGCTAATATGAATGCCGGTATATTTGTAACAAATGTGAAGTGTAAATATAACCAGAAATTATACAATGCGAAAATAGCAAAAAACATTAAATGCGAACTATGGCATAGTAGATTCGGACATTTAAATATGCGAGATTTGCGGGAACTTTCAACAAAGAGCTTGGTACGTGGTATGATTATGGATAGCTCAAAAGAATTCGAGTGTGTGACTTGTGCAACTTGTAAAATAACAAGAAAACCATTTGATCGGTATAATGAAATATACACAACAAATAAACTTGAACTCGTACATACGGACATATGTGGTCCTATGCGTGTATCATCATTATCGGGTGCGGTTTATGTAATTACGTTTATTGACGATCATACGCGGTACATGTGGACTTATATTTTGCGAAAGAAATCGGAAGCGTTGACTACATTTAAAGACTTTATAGCTAAAGCGGAAAAACAAACGGGATACAAAGTTAAATGTTTGCGCAGCGATAACGGGCGAGAATATATAAATAATGAATTTAATGAATTTCTTCGGAACCGTGGGATAATTCATCAGACAACTGTGAGTTATACACCTCAGCAAAATGGAACAGCTGAGCAGGCCAAACGAACATTAATCGAGATGGCGAGATGCATGTTAAATGCGGCAGGCCTACCAAATTTTTATGGGCGGAGGCGATTAACACAGCAACATATTTGCGAAACAGAGCGATTAAAAAGAAATTAAGCGACATGACCCCATATAAATATTGGTTTAATCGGAAGCCGAGTGTCGCGCATTTGAAAACATTTGGTTGTGACAGTATCTGTTTGAATAAACAACCAGGTAAATCAAAGTTTGCAACTAAAGGACAGAAGCTTATATTTGTAGGGTATTCGGAGCAAACCAAGGGATACAGGCTGTATGATGCGTACAAAAGAGGCATATCGTGTCCAGAGATGTGATTTTCTTTGAAAAATCATTTACTTTTGCGAGAGATGACGGCGATGGAGCGGATGTCGTGGACACAGAGCGACAATACTTTTTCGACATGGAGGATCATCTTCAAGTCCCAAATGAGGATATTAAAGAAAACGAAGCCAAAAACGATGGTGTCGTCATTGATGAGGATGCAGATCTAACGGAGAGTGAAGATGAGGTAATTTTGCCTATGCGTAAGCGAGGTCGGCCGACATATCTTCGAACAGGCCAGCCTGGGAGGCCACGAAAGCTTTACGTGGTACCACATACACTAAACCAATTGGAGGTTTGCAACGCGGATCCTCGCACGGTACATGAGGCACTGGAAAGCGAAAATAGAGAAAATTGGCGAAAGGCTATGAATGTAGAGTATCAGACTCTTATGAAAAATTGAACATGGGAGCTTGTCAACGACGACAAGCAGTTCAACATTATAGGCAGTAAATTGATATTTACTACTAAGCGAAATGCTGACGGCAGTATTGAAAAGTACAAGGCGCGGCTAGTGGCACAAGGGTGTGCACAAAGATTCAATATAGACTACACGGAGACATATGCACCAGTAGTACGATATCCGACCATAAGGTTAATATTAGGTCTGGCGACGCAGATCAAATTATTGGTCAATCACATTGATATCGTGGCGGCGTATCTGAACGGAATATTGCAGGAAGACGTATACATGGGACAGCCGGATTTGTTTGTTGACCAGCATAGGCCGAATGCAGTATGTAAGCTAAAAAAATCGATGTATGGCTTAAAACAAGCAGGTCACGAATGGAACACGAAAATATCTGGAGTACTAGCTGAAATTGGGTTCACGCAGTGTTTGACGGATAGCTGTGTATACATTAAGGGCAATGCAGATGGCGATATCAACATAATTGCGTTATATGTGGATGATATGCTAATTGCATGTTCAAATCATACCAATATGTCGGCGACAATAAAGGCATTGAACGAGCATGTTGAAGCAGTCGATAAAGGAGCAGTTAAATTCTATTTGGGAATAGAAATCGAGCGAGATGGTTTACAGGGTGACATATCCATTCACCAGCATCGGTACACACAAAAATTATTGACAGATTGGCACATGGAGGAATGTAAACCGGCGTTTACACCGTTTGCCATGGGCACTGTGTTGCAGAAATGCACGGACAACAATTGCTGTAGTGTAGATGACGTCACGAAATACCAATCACTAATTGGCGCACTTAACTATTTGGCAATGGTATCGAGGCCAGATATTTAAAATATATTAATATATTTAAAATATTTAAAAGGCGCAACAAAAGGTATAACTAATTTTGGTACTAAATGTGAAAATTTTGTTTGTTATACAGATGCAGACTGGGGATCAGAATCGTTTGACCGAAAGTCATATAGTGGCTACATCGTTATGTTCGCTGGAGCACCTGTGGCATGGGAGGCAAAGAAGCAAAATGTGGTGGCTCTAAGCTCAATGGAGGCCGAATACATTGCCATGTGCCAAGGGACCAAGGAAATTGCGTTCCAGCGCAGTTTACTTTCTGAATTGGGTTTTTGGAAGTATGTCACAGCAGCAACAACACTACGATCTGACAATCAGGCAGCATTGGCTATAGTCAGGAATCCAATGGTACACAAACGCAGCAAACACATTGACATACGGTTCCACTACGTCAGCGAGAAGTACGAGGGTAAGGAGATCACGATCGAATATGTCCCCACAACGGAAAACGTCGCTGACATCTTTACCAAAGCCTTAACCAAGGAGAAGCATGGATATTGCTGTAAATTAAGTTTTGAATTGTAACTGAATTGTAATTGAGTTTATACATCCGAGTTGAGCCGGAGTTTGTTGGAACATTATCATTATAGGGTTAAGAACAACTTGAATGTATAACAGCTGATTGATTCCGTTAGGTAATTTACACATTGTCATTAGTTCGTAAGTCATGCAGACTTCACTGTATTAAAGCAACTCAAACCGATAAGACGTGGTTCTCGCTTAGTTTGATATTTCGGTTTCTCTGGTGGTTACGCGTTCTTGATCGAACACGCGGTAGCTAGTCTACATACACAAGTAACATTCAACACTGATAATTAAATATCAGCTGGCATTGAGATTGATTTCTCGTCGAATGACACTGAAGTGTTAAGGGAACTTGGGAGGCATAGGGTTATTTTATGCCTATCCGAAATTCGTATAATATTTTCTCTTAGAGAACAGAATCGGTCAACTGACTGTGTTAAATGCGAATCTTTTAATTTTGTTGCATTGTCACATAGAAGTTGACGGCTGGTATTGTAGGAATCTACAAGAATTTTAACATGTCTTAACTTTGTATCGTTTGATATCGGTGCACTTTTGTTAAGGCACTTGAAAGGTTTATCAAACTCGGCACGTTGTTCTCCAAGTATTGTAACGATTTGTATCCATTCCATTTATTGACATTTTTACTGCCTGTACCCATAAAATGGGTAAAAAGGGGTTACTAAATCTGTGCAAATGTATGTAACAGGCAGAAGGAGACATCTCCGACCCTATAAAGTATATATATTCTTGATCAGTATCAAAAGAGATTTCGATTTGGCCATGTCCGTCTGTCTGTCCGTCTGTCTGTCCGTCTATCCGTCTGTATGAACGCGTCGATCTCAGCAACTATAAGAGCTACAGACACCAAATTTAAAATGTAGGTACCTGTATAGCATACGCAGATCAAGTTTGTTTCATATTTCAGATATCTCCCCCGTTCCCCCGCAAATCGATTAAAACCGTTTTACAGTAACAATTTTCAAGATATAGTTTTAAGATTTAGCATGTACAATACTTTAGTCTCTCTTAATCTACTGTCCAAATTTCAGTAGTCGATCGGATAATAAACACGGAAGTTATTCACGAAAGAAGATTCAGTAATGCAGCGAGAGGGGGAAGAAGAAGCACAGCCACCAATTAAAATGCCTCGCTTGCGCTGTTGCTTTGCCGCCTGTGTGCGTGCGTCTTTGTGTATGTGTGTGTGTATGTGTATGTGGACGTAGATGTGATTGAATATTTTAGACCTGGGTACAGGGAGTTTCGTAGTCGGGTATACTCGACTATAGCATTCTTACTTGTTTAATTTATCAATGTCGTTTTTTTTTTTTTAAATGGGATGCTCAAATGGATGTATTATTTTTACTCCCTGTACCCATAAAATGGGTAAAAAGGGGGAATTGGATTTGTGCAAAAGTATGTAACAGGCAGAAGGAGACATCTCCGATCCTATAAAGTATATATATTCTTGATCAGTATCAAAAGAGATTTCGATTTGGCCATGTCCGTCTGTCTGTCCGTCTGTCTGTCTGTCCGGATGAACGCGTCGATCTCAGCAACTATAATAGCTAGAGACACCAAATTTGGAATGTAGATTCCTGTATAGCATACGCAGATCAAGTTTGTTTCATATTTCAGATATCTCCCCCGTTCCCCCGCAAATCGATTAAAACCGTTTTACAGTAACAATTTTCAAGATATAGCTTTAAGATTTGGCATGTACAATACTTTAGTCTCTCTTAATCTACTGTCCAAATTTCAAGTCGATCGGATAATAAACACGGAAGTTATTCACGAAAGAAGATTCAGTAATGCAGCGAGAGGGGGAAGAAGAAGCACAGCCACTTTTACCGCCTGTGTGCGTGCGTCTTTGTGTATGTGTGTGTGTATGGGTAAGTGGACTTAGATGTGATTGGATGTTTTAGACCTGGGTACAGGGAGTTTCGTAGTCGGGTATACTCGACTATAGCATTCTTACTTGTTTAAATACTACAAAATCTAGCGTTCTGCCTAATATTGAATTTTCTCTTATTTCTGATCTAACGTGAACACCGGGAATTGTGGTCAATACGATTACCTTTTGGGTTCTTGTGCAATGTATTAACGGTGAAAAGTCTAAACCATATGTATTCATACATCTGTTTGCTTATTCTGATATATTTATTGGGGTCGTTGAGACCAATTGTTGAATTCGTTCTTAAAAATAAGTATCTCTAACATAAACTTATATTATTACCTCATTTGTGCTTGTCATCTTTTTAGATAAAAATGCATACATATTAATGAATACAGAGAAAAGTACAGTTTGGTTTATGTTTGGTGTTGACAAAAAAGTTCATAAGAATTCATAAAATTTTTACTCCCTGTACCCATAAAATGGGTAAAAAGGGGGTATTACATCTGTGCAAATGTATGTAACAGACAGAAGGAGACATCTCCGACCCTATAAAGTATATATATTCTTGATCAGTATCAAAAGAGATTTCGATTTGGCCATGTCCGTCTGTCTGTCCGTCTGTCCGTCTGTCCGTATGAACGCGTCGATCTCAGCAACTACAAGAGCTAGAGACACCAAATTTGAAATGTAGGTTCCTGTATAGCATACGCAGGTCAAGTTTGTTTCACATTTCAAATATCTCCCCCCGTTCCCCCGCAAATCGATTAAAACCGTTTTACAGTAACAATTTTCAAGATATAGCTTTAAGATTTGGCAAGTACAATACTTTAGTCTCTCTTAATCTACTGTCCAAATTTCAAGTCGATCGGATAATAAACACGGAAGTTATTCACGAAAGAAGATTCAGTAATGCAGCGAGAGGGGGTAAGAAGAAGCACAGCCACTTTTGCCGCCTGTGTGCGTGCGTCTTTGTGTATGTGTGTGTGTATGGGTAAGTGGACTTAGATGTGATTGGATGTTTTAGACCTGGGTACAGGGAGTTTCGTAGTCGGGTATACTCGACTATAGCATTCTTACTTGTTTTTTTAAGAGAATTTTATATTTTCTATATTTTTAAATAATTTTTTTCTTACATATTCTTTTTGTTATGTATTAATCATCATTGTTGTTGTTTTGGTTTAGATCTTGTCTAAATCATTTGCGTTGCTTATATATTTCTTTTTTAGGCATCTGTTGTGCAGCTTATATAACTTAAATAACACATTAGCTGCCATTAATACTACAATGATGATTAACAACGTACTTATTAAGTTTAAATTGAGAGTGTCGACTTCAACTTTATTTATTACATTCGCAGTGGAATCTACTGTTCTTGTATCTACTAGACCCATTTTTGGAATGGATATATATTATTAATATATATATTTATTAATATTGCTCAACCGAGCGCTTGAGCTTCTGTTTAAAAACTGATTCTAAATATAATGTATGCTACCCGGCAAGGCCCATGGCCCGCAACAGAGCCGGCGCATAGTCCATAACTCGCGGCAGAACCGGCAACAGAATGTTGACTCGGCGCCTCGTGACCGTTCTTGCAGCGGTCACTCAGCGCTGGCATGCGGGTGTCAGATTCCGTCTGCGACTTTGTTGCCGTCGCGTCTGGTCTAATAGCCTTATCGGCATATTTTGACTTGCGCGTGTTATCTCCTCCCGGGGTTAAGTGGAAGCCGTCCTCGGTTTCCCGTAGAGATGTTGTTTGTTCAATTCGCCCATTAAGATGTAGGTGGCGGCGAGCTCCCCAGATGATACCGTAACCAGCCATGACAAGTGTAAGGTAAGCTACTTAACAATGGTCTTTATAGTAGCTCGGACTGTAGATCGCCAATGTGCCGAAGATTTTTTAGGCTGAGGTCGTGAAGAAATGGTAGTCTCAGGTGTTGTCGATGGCTGGTCACGTTGATTTGAGCCGAGGCCGACACCGCATAGGGTATGTGGTCAGCGTAAGTGTAGTCAGTAAGCTTTGTTGTAGCTGCCGTCCAGGTCATGATTGTCAGGGTCATTAAGAGCAAATATCCTCACCTATAAGAATTAAGATTGATTTTTATTATTATTTTTTTTTAATTTATTTTATTTTATTTTTTTAATCTAAATAACCTAGTCAAAATAAAGTTTGAAATTTAAAATTATTTGGTAGGGGGCCTATTTTAAATTGCCCTTATGGACCACCCTCCCTTTAATGAGAACCGTCGTGCCCAGATCTGCTTGAATTATTTCTTCTGAGCACAAAGGTGATAGTTTGTTTCCCAATCTTTTATTTGATTTGAGAAGCACTTTGTCCCCTACGTTATATTTCTTGTGAACCCTGTCTTTGTTTACTTTTTCGAGAGTTTTTTCCTGTGCTGATGTGATTCTGTTCCTAATTTGGGTTGTAAGCTCTACGGGCGTCGAATGAATGATTTCTATTGGTTTTTTATCTGTCACTGAATTTATTGACCTATTGTATTTAATTGTTGCGAGGAGTATAGTGTCAACAGTATCGGTTAACTGTTTACCCATTCTCTGGCAACGACCTATATCTCCGAGGGTACTATGAAACCGTTGAACTTGTCCGTTAGAAGTGCTGTGCAGAGGTGGTGCATTTAAAATGTTGATATCGAAATTGTTTTTCAATATTGATCTAATGGTTTCAGAATTTAGAGATTTTTCGTTGTCACAGTAAATAGTTTAAGTTTTGGGAAACAAATTTATGAGCTGTAGAATAGGTGTTTTTATGTCCACGATTGCGCGTGAACGAATGGACTGAACCACTGCAAACTTAGAGAACTTGTCGATGCAAGTCAGAAAATATTTTTCGTCGGTGGAATAAACATCAACATGTAATATTTCCCCTGCGTATGATGGTATTGAAGTTTTTCCCATTGTTTGTTTTGCAGGGTGACGATTATATTCACCCATGGCACATATTCTACAATTTGCGGCTATTTCAGTTGCTAACCGGTTCATTTTTGGGAAGAAATAATCCCGAAGTATTTGTTTGACATTTTCTTTTGGGCTGCGCGATGAGCTCGGTTATGTTCTGTTGTGGCGATTTCTCTCTGCTCTGTACTGTCGATTATATCTGTTACAATGGTTTTGGTATATCTAAACGTAGTTGAAGGGAATGCTTCAACTAGCTGGTGTTGGATAAAAGCTAGGATGGCTAGTTCGCAATGTATCGCGTTAACCACATCCGCCTTTACCACATCTTGCAAAGAGTGCTACGATCAGTGAATTGAATAACGTGCCTCATTTTTTTTTTAAAAAATGAATGTTTTTACCAAAAAGGTATTACCTTCTTTAATCACTATTTGGTTTCTAAAGCAATTAATCGGTTTATCTGTGGTCTCTATAGTGTATGTAAGAGATTCCTCGCTGTGCACTGTGGCAACATCTGAATCTGCAGAATCAAGAGCATTAACGTTCTGAAGAGACAAGGCATCTGCCACGAAATCCTCTTTGCCAGGTTTGTAAATAATGTAGTGTAATAATAATGACATTGTGTTCGTCTATAAAAGCTTTCCAACGTTTTATTTTTGCATTCGGGTTTTTATCCGATACAGCATATGTCAGGGGTTGGTGGTCTGTGAATATATTCAGATTTCTGACTCCTTACAAATAATTTCGGAGATTTTGGAGGGCCCATACGATGGCAAGAAGCTCTCGTTGGTTTGTGGCGAAGTTTGCCTCATTATCGCGTAATGTTCGCGAAATCATCGTAATAGGGCGTCCGCTCTGAGACAACACAGCTCCAAGGCCATGGCCCAACGCATCTGTCGTTAGATCAAATGGTTTTCTGAAGTCGGGATACGTTAGTATCTTGGCGTCAATTCAAGTTTTACTTTTCTTGAATGATTGGCGCTTATTTTACCGATCTCGCCTTTTACGACGTCCGTTAGGGGTCTTGCGATAGAGGCAAATCCTACTATAAAGCACCTATAGTAACTTGCTAGCCCCAGATCTGAGATGATCTGAGATTGAACAAGGTTTTTGGTGGCTGGAAATCTTTAATGGCTTGTACCTTTGTAGGTGAAGTTTGAATTTCGCCTCTGCTCACAGTGAATCCCAAATACTCCACGTTCTTTTTGAAGAATTTAGATTTTTCCTGGGAGACCCTCATACCTGCGTCTCGAAGACTTTTTAAGACCCACTCAATATGCTTGACGTGGTCTTCTTTGTTCACTGAGAATATTATTACGTCATCCACGTACACGTAACACGTTTTCCCGATTTGATCTCTTAGAACATCATCTATTGCCCTTTAAAATATACTTCTGGCATTTTTCAGCTCAAAGGGAAGTCTGCAAAATTCATACTTCCCATTATTGAAAGAAAACGCAGTCTTTTCCCTGTCCTTTTCCGCCAATTCTATCTGGTGGAAACCTGACTTGAGGTCCAATGTTGAAAAAATATTGTGCCTCACCCATATTTGACAGTATTGTCGAAATTCAAATTAATTTTTAGATATTATTATTATAATTTTAACTTTAAGTATGTTAAGCTAGTTCTAGAATAATCAGAAAGTCTGTGTACATTGGTTTAATAATAAATAAATAAATAAATAAATTGTTGGGATCGGATATTTATCATCCGTTGTTTTTTGATTTAGCTTTCAAAAATCGATCACTAAACGTTTTAATTTGTGACCAAATTCGTCAACACCCTTTTTGTCAATAACCCACAATGGATTGTTATATGGTGATTTAGACGTCCTTATAATGCCATTCGCTAGAAGTTGTTTCTTTTCTGCGTTGACGAATTCAGACACGCCCATTGGGTATGGGTACAACTTGGAGTACACTGGATCACCGTTTTTATGTTGTATGGGAGGGACTCATTAACGTCCGCAAATGCTTTGACCGTTTGGTCAATCATTTTATTAAAAGAATTTCTGACGGCGATGGGAACATCGGCGTCATTAATTTGAATGAAATTCACGTTTTGACATTGCGTGAACTCGATCGGCTCTAAGCCGTGATCGTGTTTAATGAAATTTTCGTAAGGTCAATTTTGGCGTTTACTTGTTTAAATAAATCCATAATAAAAAAATATGATTTTACGTTAAATAAAAAGATGGGAAACTTTTCTTCAATTTTTGTGTGCCCATGTATTGATTTAACCTGGAATGGTTTGTCGACGGGCACGAAGTGTGCCAGTCCGGAAAGTGGCTTAATATAATTTGTAGATGCTCCTGTATCAATAAGGAGCCTATGGGTTGCCCTGCTACTGTACGTGTAATGTACGGATGCGCCTTTGATTTTTTCTAAAATTTTGAACCTGATTTGGCTGTCTGAAGCGTGGCGATGAATCTACATCCATCGGCTCGGGACCTTGTCCCTGCGGTTTCTGGCAAGTTGTTAAAGCGCTGCTTTGAACTACTTGCTTTCTGTTGAACTTGATTTCCCTTGGAAATTCCCGTCACTTTCTTGTTGGCTGTTTTGACGCCAACCCTGAGACCGTTGACCCCCGGATTTTTGGTTCTGAGATTTTTCCTCAGTGTGTTTGGCATAATTTGCCATGAAAATGCCTCTATCATTTCTTGATTCTGCGGTTGGAAAATCGCGCGGCTGAGCTGGGAAAACAGCCCACTTTATGGATTTTTTAAGCCCGGAAATGAATGTCTGCAGCTCATCAGTTTTATATTTGCATTGAGAACTGCTGCTGCAGCCGAGTCATACGTCATCAGTGTTTTATTTGTCAGTATGGTTAAATTTTTTTGTACCTCGTCATAATAGTTCAAGAGAGTCAGGTCGCCTTGTCTTAATGTACTAAGATTCTGTTCAATCACATGGACCGGTGTTTTATCGGCATATGTGAAATCGAGTCTCGCAATGATGGCTTTGAAATTGAACACGGTATTAAAAGATGCAAGCACTGCATCTGCCGGTCCTCTTATTTTATTGCGAATTATTGCAATAGCCTGATAGTGCCTAGAGCTCCCATTGTAGGGCTCGAAAATTGTATAGGCTGTATTGGCTGCTTGTCTCCATGAGACGTTATTTTCCTGTTTCCCGTCAAACTCGGGAATGGACTTTACAATGTCTAAGGGCTCATCACAAGTATGCCCTGGTATAATTTTAGTTTGTGTTTCCTAATGCGAGTTTTAAGGCCGTTGTTGTTCATTTTAATAAATCTGTATTACATATATTTATTAAAATTCTTCTCCTACGCGTTTCGGCGTTTGTTACGCCTTCCTCAGGGAGTCTGGTTTTTTTACATGTATATAAAAAAGACATTTTCATACATATAACAATTTAACAAACATATTTAGTTCCATTACAATACATACATTAAAACTTATTGTAGTATTTCCTACAGTGTCGTCATTGTTCCTATGTCTAAATTGCACATTTGTTTATCCATCGTCAACTTTTGTTTCTCGTCTTTGCGCGTCCAGTTTTGTTTGTCAACTGCTATTGCTGCCGCGTAAATAAAGTTTGTCTTTTCAATGTCTTCTTTGTGGTTTACTGTGTTCTCCCCTTGTTGTTGTATCCGTAGGCTCTCTAGCGTCAGTCTCGTTCGTTCTCTCCTCTCAATGTCTAATATTTTGGTGTTGTCAAAATCAGCTGTGTGACCTGTTGTTGTAATATGTTGCGCAAGTGCTGTTGTCATTTTTCCCTTATTCGCGTCTCCTTTATGTTCGGCAATTCTCGTGCCAAGCGCCCGCTTTGTTGTTCCTATGTATATCCCGTTGCATCTTTCGCCTTCTTTCCCGTTGCATTTGATTTCGTATATTACGTGTTGTTGTTTGTCTTTGGATATTTTGTCTTTTGTGTTCGTAAATAAACTTCTTGTATTTGTGTGTGCTTTATATGCAAACATTAGGTGTTTGGAGTGTGCGTCGGGTATTATTTTTGTTATTGTTTGCCGGTTTGTTAAGTTATTTACATATGGTATACTAATATATTGTCTTTCTTCAATTTCTCTGTTTTTGGTTTTGTCACTGTTTTTATTTTGGTTTGTTGCGTCGGTTATTAAATTGTCAATAAGTTTTTCTGGAAAGCTATTTTTCAAAAGTAGTGTTTTTAATTTTATATATATGTCTGGTCTGTGCGCTTCGTCACTTATCGCGTACGCTTTTTGTATAATGTTCTTTGCAGTGTTCACTTTTTGGCTTATTGGTTGGTTGGAGTTGAAATTTATAATTCGTCCGGATGCAATTTCTTTTGTATACCATTTAAATATTATCTTTCCTTGTTTCTTTTCCAGTTCTGTGTCCAAATAAGCAATTTTCTTGTTTTTCTCTCTTTCAATTGTAAATTGTATCCGTTTATGCTGATTATTTAATGTGTCCAAAATATTTTGTGCTTCCGTTTCTTTAATAATGCAAAATAAGTCATCAACATATTTGGATATATGTTTTATGTGGATGTTCTTCTTTTTGAGTTCGTCTGTGGCATTGTCAAGAATTTTGTCCAAAACTATGTTAGCTATTGTTGGTGATATAGGGTTGCCCATGGGCATGCCAAATATTTGGTTGTATATGACGTCGTTGTATGATAGATAGTTGTTGTCAATCAGTATAAAGTCAAGAATTTCCCTAAATTTCGGCTTAGGTATACTTGTGTGTTGCGTTATATCAGTCCATCTTTCCATTATGTTTTGTATAGCTAGTTTTATTGGTATATTTGTAAATAATGAGACCACATCAAAAGACACGAGAATCTCATCTTCTTCTATTTTTGTGTTTTCTAATTGGTTTTTAAGTTGTATTGCACTTTGGATGTTATATCTTTCGGATGTTATATTTTTGAGTACTTCCCCTATATGTTTTGCTAGTTTGTAGCATGGCACGTTTGTGGAGGCTGATATTGGTCTAAGTGGGGTGTCATCCTTATGAATCTTTGGTAGTCCGTATATCCTTGGTGCGTGTCCTCCTGAACAGTATAGTTTTGATTTTAGTCGCCAGTCAATATGATTTTCTTTTTGTAGGTCGTTTATAATTGTATTGTTCTTCTTTATTAGTTGTTGTGTAGGATCTCTTCTCATTGTTCTGTAAGTTGTTTTGTCATTTAATAGTTTCATCATTTTGTCGTGGTAGTCTTTTTTATACATAACTACTGTCTTATTGCCCTTGTCTGCCTGTGTGATTATGATCTTGTCTTGGTGTTCTTTAACAACTTTCTTTGTCATTTTTGATATATTTAATATAAATTTGTCCTTTTGATTAATTTTCCTGTTGTGTTTAAAGTTGCTTAGCCTGGATGCTAAGTTTCCTCTGGCAGTGTCTCTTTGTTTTTCGTCCTTTATCGTCTGGATTCCCTGTTCTAGGTCCGCTATTATATGTATCGGGTCTACGTTATTGTTGTCTATTGGAAGAGCAAACTTTGGACCCAGAGATAAGAGAGATTTTAGTTGTCTGATATGCCACCTCTACCTGTGGCGCAGTCCCCTTAAGACTATTGAGCTTTTCTGTAACCGCTGCTAATTTTTGTTCGAATATTTGTCTCTGTTGCGCAAGGCAAGCGCGCATTTGGGCTTCTAAGCTTGCTACCTGTTGCTCACTCAAATTGTTTTCTACTATAGTCTGTCGGTACGAAGGAATCAGTTCTTCGTCACTACTGTCTGTTTGTCGTTGTGTTCTGAACATTAAGTCACAAAACACACATAAAGATACGAACCGTTATAATTATAGCAGTAGTTAGTGATTTTCAAGCAGCACTTTCGCGCATCGGCTTGAGTTATTATGTTAATTATGTTTATTTTTATTGATTTAACAATGTTAACTATTATTAGTCAACACTGGAAATTGAAATAATAAAAATTTCAGATCAAAAAATATTTAACATAAAAATACAAAGTTCGTGTATTAAAAATGCATATAAATGTCTCACAAAACTAACAAAACCAGTATAACAGTATACTCCAAATTTTAACAATATTCAATGACCCTGAAAGATGAGGTTAATAAACAGGTCTCTGAACTCTTTAACGACGGTATTATCCGGCGATTAAGGTCGCCATACAATTCAGCTGTATTGATAGTACCTAAAAAAACAGACGCTTTAAAGGAAAAAATATCGTATGGTCATAGACTACAGAAAATTAAACTTGGTCACAATAGCCGATAAATGTCCTATTCCAGAACTAAACGAGGTGCTTGCCCAATTAGCTGACAACAAAGTTTTTCGTATTAGACCTTAAAAGCGGATTCCACCAAATCTCACTGAAAACATCCGACATAGAGGAAACCGCCTTCTCCGTGATCAACGGAAAATATGAGTTTACACGACTCCCGTTTGGCCTAAGAAACGCGTCAGCAATTTTTCAGCGCGCTAAAAATTATATCACTGTGTTAACACTTCAAATCGCGGGTACTTTGACCGTTGGGCGCCAGTAAACGAATTCGTTCGTAAGTTATAAGTGACTTTATTAATATTGCTCAACCGAGCGATTGAGCTTCTGTTTAAAAACTGATTCTAAATATAATTTATGCTACCCGGCAAGGCCCATGGCCCGCGGCAGAGCCGGCGCATAGTCCATAACTCGCGGCAGAACCGGCAACAGAATGCTGACTCGGCGCCTCGTGACCGTTCTTGCAGCGGTCACTCAGCGCTGGCATACGGGTGTCAGATTCCGTCTGCGACTTTGTTGCCGTCGCGTCTGGTCTAATAGCCTGATCGGCATATTTTGACTTGCGCGTGTTAACTTACATAAAAAATTTCAACCGATTTACTAATTCGGTTGCTATTCATTAACTAACAAAATTTTTTTTAATGAAACAAATTTTTTCTTTTTTTGTTGTAACTTATTTTAATACATTTTAATACATTTCTTTTCCTGCCTATATATTTTTGTATGGCTTTACGGGCCACCCTCTAAGCCGGAATTGTCGCACACTTGGTGAGGTATGATCTCCAGGCCCTTTTCAATCGCTGCAATCGACAGCTGCTCCTTGCCAGCAATGGTGCGCGAGTAGTCGCGCAGAATCTTGGAGAGTTCCTTAACGTCCTGTCACGGTCGACATGTTTTAGAATTATCCAGTAATGTGTATAATAACATCAATGCTTTGCCTTGTACGTTCATTTATTGAATGTCTTATTCGCTTACATATTTACTTAGAGTTAGCTTAAACCGCGGCATTATATTTATCTATATATATAAAAGAGTTCAATATAAAAGAGTTAGATTTAGCATGTACAATACTTTAGTCTCTCTTAATCTACTGTCCAAATTTCAAGTCGATCGGGTAATAAACACGGAAGTTGTTCACGAAAGAAGATTCAGTAATGCAGCGAGAGGGGGAAGAAGAAGCACAGCCACCAATTAAAATGCCTCGCTTGCGCTGTTGCTTTTGCCGCCTGTGTGCGTGCGTAAGTGTAAGTGGACGTAGATGTGATTGAATATCTTAGACCTGGGTAGTCCATTTCGAAGTCGGTTCACGTCACTTCTGGTGTACCACAAGGTAGTCATCTGGGCCCATTACTTTTTACTCTTTTTATAAATGACCTCCCCTCTACTTTATTAAATTCTCGTATTCTCATGTACGCTGATGATGTAAAACTCATTCTTTCGTATTCTGATCTCCTCCGTCGTAATCTACTTCAAACTGAATTGAACGCTTTGCAGCTCTTGTATTCGACCAATTTGCTGTGCAAAGTGTATGTTTATGACTTTCAGCCGCACTAGACCCCACTTAGGCCCTTATATGATTGACAATATTTCATTGCAGCGTATCTCTACAGTAAAAGATCTAGGTGTTCTGTTTGATTCCAAATTATGCTTTAATTTGCATATCTCCACTATCATTAATGAAGCTAGTGGTGTACTTGACTTTATTAAACGTTGGTCGAAAGAATTTAATGACCCCTTTATCACTAAACTCCTCTACATCTCTTTAGTACGCCCTATCCTGGAATACTGCTCTTGCATCTGGTCTCCGCAGTATAAAATCCACCAGGATCGAATTGAGTCTGTTCAGAAGCAATTTCTGCTCTTTGCCTTACGTGGCTTAAATTGGGATCCCAACCTTCGTTTGCCATCGTACTCCAGTAGGCTCTTACTTCTTAATCTTCCATCTTTAGTTAATAGAAGGACAGTCCTTGGTGTTATTTTTCTTCACAAGTTAATTATCGGCCACATAGATTCCTCGTTTCTTTTAGGGCGCCTCAACTTCTCTATTCCCATTAGGCCAACTAGAAACTTTATCCCTATTCTTTTACCGACGTGCACAACTGATTACGCCTTACACAGTTCTTTTCGTGTCCTATGCAGGCACTATAATAGTCTCTCCCATCTGTTCTTATCAGAACATTCTCTCTTTTCTCTTAAATCTTCCCTTTTAGGTTACCTACGGGAAGTCTCTGACCACTTACAGCTGTGAGTAGGGGCATAGCTTGCCGGACTGGCATATAAACACTCCCCCACCGGGTCACTGACTTCCCAATCTGTTTCTATCACCTTTTTATTTTTATTTTTTACCTTTTTAAATAAATTATACCAAGTCTTCACTCTCCTCCCCTCTTTTCACTCAACCCTTCAATGCTCCTCCATACTCTCACTCTCGCTCTATTTTTATTTTCACTTGTCCTATGTCTTATCTGTTATTTCCATACCTATCTCTTCCTCTATCTCTTCTCTTCTTTCATTTAGTCATATGGTTTATTTTTTACATAATTTAATTAATTTAATTTTTCTAACATTTTAAGTTAATTTAAATATAATTTTATTACTAACTTCTCCCTATTCAGGTGTAGGGACTATTGACGTCATGTCCGTCTGTCTGTCCGTCTGTCCGCGTCGATCTCAGCAACTACAAGAGCTAGAGACACCAAATTTGGAATGTAGGTTCCTGTATACCATACGCAGATCAAGTTTGTTTCATATTTCAGATATCTCCCCCGTTCCCCCGCAAATCGATTAAAACCGTTTTACAGTAACAATTTTCAAGATATAACTTTAAGATTTGGCATGTACATTAGTCTCTCTTAATCTACTGTCCAAATTTCAAGTTGATCGGATAATAAACACGGAAGTTATTCACGAAAGAAGATTCAGTAATGCAGCGAGAGGGGGAAGAAGAAGCACAGCCACCAATTAAAATGCCTCGCTTGCGCTGTCGCTTTTGCCGCCTGTGTGCGTGCGTCTTTGTGTATGTGTGTGTGCATGTGTTAGTGGACGAAGATGTGATTGGATGTTTTAGACCTGAGTACAGGGAGTTTCGTAGTCGGGTATACTCGACTATAGCATTCTTACTTGTTTAATTTATCAATGTCGTTTTTTTTTTTTTTAAATGGGATGCTCTAATGGATGTATTATTTTTTAAATACTACAAAATCTAGCGTTCTGCCTAATATTGAATTTTCTCTTATTTCTGATCTAACGTGAACACCGGGAATTGTGGTCAATACGATTACCTTTTGGGTTCTTGTGCAATGTATTAACGGTGAAAAGTCTAAACCATGTGTATTCATGCATCTGTTTGCTTATTCTGATATATTTATTGGGGTCGTTGAGACCAATTGTTGAATTCGTTCTTAAAAATAAGTATCTCTAACATAAACTTATATTATTACCTCATTTGTGCTTGTCATCTTTTTAGATAAAAATGCATACATAATGAATACAGACAAAAGTACAGTTTGGTTTATGTTTGGTGTTGACAAAAAAGTTCATAAGAATTCATAAAAAATTTTTTTTAAGAGAATTTTATATTTTCTTTATTTTTAAATAATTTTTTTTCTTACATATTCTTTTTGTTATGTATTAATCATCATTGTTTTTGTTTTGGTTTAGATCTTGTCTAAATCATTTGCGTTGCTTATATATTTGTTTTTTAGGCATCTGTTGTGCAGCTTATATAACTTAAATAACACATTAGCTGCCATTAATACTACAATGATGATTAACAACGTACTTATTAAGTTTAAATTGAGAGTGTCGACTTCAACTTTATTTATTACATTCGCAGTGGAATCTACTGTTCTTGTATCTACTAGACCCATTTTTGGAATGGATATATATTATTAATATATATATTTATTAATATTGCTCAACCGAGCGCTTGAGCTTCTGTTTAAAAACTGATTCTAAATATAATTTATGCTACCCGGCAAGGCCCATGGCCCGCGGCAGAGCCGGCGCATAGTCCATAACTCGCGGCAGAACCGGCAACAGAATGCTGACTCGGCGCCTCGTGACCGTTCTTGCAGCGGTCACGCAGCGCTGGCATACGGGTGTCAGATTCCGTCTGCGACTTTGTTGCCGTCGCGTCTGGTCTAATAGCCTTATCGGCATATTTTGACTTGCGCGTGTTATCTCCTCCCGGGGTTAAGTGGAAGCCGTCCTCGGTTTCCCATAGAGATGTTGTTTGTTCAATTCGCCCATTAAGATGTAGGTGGCGGCGATCTCCCCAGATGATACCGTAACCAGCCATGACAAGGGTAAGGTAAGCTACTTAACAATGGTCTTTATAGTAGCTCGGACTGTAGATCGCCAATGTGCCGAAGATTTTTTAGGCTGAGGTCGTGAAGAAATGGTAGTCTCAGGTGTTATCGATGGCTGGTCACGTTGATTTGAGCCGAGGCCGACACCGCATAGGGTATGTGGTCAGCGTAAGTGTAGTCAGTAAGCTTTGTTGTAGGTGCCGTCCAGGTCATGAATTATAAGAATTAAGATTGATTTTTATTATTATTTATTTTTAAATTTATTTTATTTTATTTTTTTAATCTAAATAACCTAGTCAAAATAAAGTTTGAAATTTAAAATTATTTGGTAGGGGGCCTATTTTAAATTGCCCTTATGGACCACCCTCCCTTTAATGAGAACCGTCGTGCCCAGATCTGCTTGAATTATTTCTTCTGAGCACAAAGGTGATAGTTTGTTTCCCAATCTTTTATTTGATTTGAGAAGCACTTTGTCCCCTACGTTATATTTCTTGTGAACCCTGTCTTTGTTTACTTTTTCGAGAGTTTTTTTCTGTGCTGATGTGATTCTGTTCCTAATTTGGGTTGTAAGCTCTACGGGCGTCGAATGAATGATTTCTATTGGTTTTTTATCTGTCACTGAATGTATTGACCTATTGTATTTAATTGTTGCGAGGAGTATAGTGTCAACAGTATCGGTTAACTGTTTACCCATTCTCAGGCAACGACCTATATCTCCGAGGGTACTATGAAACCGTTTAACTTGTCCGTTAGAAGTGCTGTGCAGAGGTGGTGCATTTAAAATGTTGATGTCGAAATTGTTTTTCAATATTGATCTAATGGTTTCAGAATTTAAAGATTTTTCGTTGTCACAGTAAATAGTTTAAGTTTTGGGAAACAAATTTATGAGCTGTAGAATAGTTGCTTTTATGTCCACGATTGCGCGTGAACGAATGGACTGAACCACTGCAAACTTAGAGAACTTGTCGATGCAAGTCAGAAAATATTTTTCGTCGGTGGAATAAACATCAACATGTAATATTTCCCCTGCGTATGATGGTATTGGAGTTTTTCCCATTGTTTGTTTTGCAGGGTGACGATTATATTTACCCATGGCACATATTCTACAATTTGCGGCTATTTCAGTTGCTAACCGGTTCATTTTTGGGAAGAAATAATCCCGAAGTATTTGTTTGACATTTTCTTGGGCTGCGCGATGGTCTCGGTTATGTTCTGTTGTGGCGATTTCTCTCTGCTCTGTACTGTCGATTATATCTGTTACAATGGTTTTGGTATATCTAAACGTAGTTGAAGGGAATGCTTCAACTAGCTGGTGTTGGATAAAAGCTAGGATGGCTAGTTCGCAATGTATCGCGTTAACCACATCCGCCTTTACCACATCTAGCAAAGAGTGCTTCGATCAGTGAATTGAATAACGTGCCTCATTTTTTCTTTAAAAAAATGAATGTTTTTACCAAAGAGGTATTACCTTCTTTAATCACTATTTGGTTTCTAAAGCAATTAATCGGTTTATCTGTGGTCTCTATAGTGTATGTAAGAGATTCCTCGCTGTGCACTGTGGCAACATCTGAGTCTGTAGAATCAAGAGCATTAACGTTCTGAAGAGACAAGGCGTCTGCCACGAAATCCTCTTTGCCAGGTTTGTAAATAATGTATTGTAATAATAATGACATTGTGTTTGTCTATAAAAGCTTTCCAACGTTTTATTTTTGCATTCGGGTTTTTATCCGATACAGCATATGTCAGGGGTTGGTGTTCTGTGAATATATTCAGATTTCTGACTCCGTACAAATAATTTCGGAGATTTTGGAGGGCCCATACGATGGCAAGAAGCTCTCGTTGGTTTGTGGCGAAGTTTGCCTCATTATCGCGTAATGTTCGCGAAATCATCGTAATAGGGCGTCCGCTCTGAGACAACACAGCTCCAAGGCCATGGCCCAACGCATCTGTCGTTAGATCAAATGGTTTTCTGAAGTCGGGATACGTTAGTATCTTGGCGTCAATTCAAGTTTTACTTTTCTTGAATGATTGGCGCTTATTTTACCGATCTCGCCTTTTACGACGTCCGTTAGGGGTCTTGCGATAGAGGCAAATCCTACTATAAAGCACCTATAGTAACTTGCTAGCCCCAGATCTGAGATGATCTGAGATTGAACAAGGTTTTTGGTGGCTGGAAATCTTTAATGGCTTGTACCTTTGTAGGTGAAGTTTGAATTTCGCCTCTGCTCACAGTGAATCCCAAATACTCCACGTTCTTTTTGAAGAATTTAGATTTTTCCTGGGAGACCCTCATACCTGCGTCTCGAAGACTTTTTAAGACCCACTCAATATGCTTGACGTGGTCTTCTTTGTTCACTGAGAATATTATTACGTCATCCACGTACACGTAACACGTTTTCCCGATTTGATCTCTAAGAACATCATCTATTGCCCTTTAAAATATACTTGTGGCATTTTTCAGCTCAAAGGGAAGTCTGCAAAATTCATACTTCCCATTATTGACAGAAAACGCAGTCTTTTCCCTGTCCTTTTCCGCCAATTCTATCTGGTGGAAACCTGACTTGAGGTCCAATGTTGAAAAAATATTGTGCCTCACCCATATTTGACAGTATTGTCGAAATTCAAATTAATTTTTAGATATTATTATTATAATTTTAACTTTAAGTATGTTAAGCTAGTTCTAGAATAACCAGAAAGTCTGTGTACATTGGTTTAATAATAAATAAATAAATTGTTGGGATCGGATATTTATCATCCGTTGTTTTTTGATTTAGCTTTCAAAAATCGATCACTAAACGTTTTAATTTGTGACCAAATTCGTCAACACCCTTTTTGTCAATAACCCACAATGGATTGTTATATGGTGATTTAGACGTCCTTATAATGCCATTCGCTAGAAATTGTTTCTTTTCTGCGTTGACGAATTGAGACACGCCCATTGGGTATGGGTACAACTTGGAGTACACTGGTTCACCGTTTTTATGTTGTATGGGAGGGACTCATTAACGTCCGCAAATGCTTTGACCGTTTGGTCAATCATTTTATTAAAAGAATTTCTGACGGCGATGGGAACATCGGCGTCATTAATTTGAATGAAATTCACGTTTTGACATTGCGTGAACTCGATCGGCTCTAAGCCGTGATCGTGTTTAATGAAATTTTCGTAAGGTCAATTTTGGCGTTTACTTGTTTAAATAAATCCATAATAAAAAAATATGATTTTACGTTAAATAAAAAGATGGGAAACTTTTCTTCACTTTTTGTGTGCCCATGTATTGATTTAATCTGGAATGGTTTGTCGACAGGCACGAAGTGTGCCAGTCCGGAAAGTGGCTTAATATAATTTGTAGATGCTCCTGTATCAATAAGGAGCCTATGGGTTGCCCTGCTACTGTACGTGTAATGTACGGATGCGCCTTTGATTTTTTCTAAAATTTTGAACCTGAGTTGGCTGTCTGAAGCGTGGCGATGAATCTACATCCATCGGCTCGGGACCTTGTCCCTGCGGTTTCTGGCAAGTTGTTAAAGCGCTGCTTTGAACTACTTGCTTTGTGTTGAACTTGATTTCCCTTTTGGCCCTTTTGAAAAAATGGGCTCTTCTGTTGGAAATTCCCGTCACTTTCTTGTTGGCTGTTTTGACGCCAACCCTGAGACCGTTGACCCCCGGATTTTTGGTTCTGAGATTTTTCCTCAGTGTGTTTGGCATAATTTGCCATGAAAATGCCTCTATCATTTCTTGATTCTGCGGTTGGAAAATCGCGCGGCTGAGCTGGGAAAACAGCCCACTTTATGGATTTTTTAAGCCCGGAAATGAATGTCTGCAGCGCATCAGTTCTATATTTGCATTGAGAACTGCTGCTGCAGCCGAGTCATACGTCATCAGTGTTTTATTTGTCAGTATGGTTAAATTTTGTTGTACCTCGTCATAATAGTTCAAGAGAGTCAGGTCGCCTTGTCTTAATGTACTAAGATTCTGTTCAATCACATGGACCGGTGTTTAATCGGCATATGGAAATCGAGTCTCGCAATGATGGCTTTGAAATTGAACACGGTATTAAAAGATGCAAGCACTGCATCTGCCGGTCCTCTTATTTTATTGCGAATTATTGCAATAGCCTGATAGTGCCTAGAGCTCCCATTGTAGGGCTCGAAAATTGTATAGGCTGTATTGGCTGCTTGTCTCCATGAGACGTTATTTTCCTGTTTCCCGTCAAACTCGGGAATGGACTTTACAATGTCTAAGGGCTCATCACAAGTATGCCCTGGTATAATTTCAGTTGTCTGATATACCACCTCTACCTCTGGCGCAGTCCCCTTAAGACTATTGAGCTGTTCTGTAACCGCTGCTAATTTTTGTTCGAATATTTGTCTCTGTTGCGCAAGGCAAGGGCGCATTTGGGCTTCTAAGCTTGCTACCTGTTGCTCACTCAAATTGTTTTCTACTATAGTCTGTCGGTACGAAGGAATCAGTTCTTCGTCACTACTGTCTGTTTGTCGTTGTGTTCTGAACATTAAGTCACAAAACACACATAAAGATACGAACCGTTATAATTATAGCAGTAGTTAGTGATTTTCAAGCAGCACTTTCGCGCATCGGCTTGAGTTATTATGTTAATTATGTTTATTTTTATTGATTTAACAATGTTAACTATTATTAGTCAACACTGGAAATTGAAATAATAAAAATTTCAGATCAAAAAATATTTAACATAAAAATACAAAGTTCGTGTATTAAAAATGCATATAAATGTCTCACAAAACTAACAAAACCAGTATAACAGTATACTCCAAATTTTACCAATATTCAATGACCCTGAAAGATGAGGTTAATAAACAGGTCTCTGAACTCTTTAACGACGGTATTATCCGGCGATTAAGGTCGCCATACAATTCAGCTGTATTGATAGTACCTAAAAAACAGACGCTTTAAAGGAAAAAATATCGTATGGTCATAGACTACAGAAAATTAAACTTGGTCACAATAGCCGATAAATGTCCTATTCCAGAACTAAACGAGGTGCTTGCCCAATTAGCTGACAACAAAGTTTTTCGTATTAGACCTTAAAAGCGGATTCCACCAAATCTCACTGAAAACATCCGACATAAAGGAAACCGCCTTCTCCGTGATCAACGGAAAATATGAGTTTACACGACTCCCGTTTGGCCTAAGAAACGCGTCAGCAATTTTTCAGCGCGCTAAAAATTATATCACTGTGTTAACACTTCAAATCGCGGGTACTTTGACCGTTGGGCGCCAGTAAACGAATTCGTTCGTAAGTTATAAGTGACTTTATTAATATTGCTCAACCGAGCGATTGAGCTTCTGTTTAAAAACTGATTCTAAATAAAGAGAGAGTTTCTCTTTACTTTGCGCTTGACGTGTTTTTGTGTGCTCCGCAAACTATTCATTTATTTTGCTGTCTAAAGCTCTTAAATATATTAAATTTGCATTCATTCTATGCGTTATTTGATACGCTTTCAAAATTGTGCTAAAGTGTATTCAGTTGTGCATCGTAAGTTTATAAATTTACTAATTTTATTTACGCGGCGTCAGTGCTGTGTTTGTTGTTAGTTTTTTTTTCGTTTCTGCCTAGCGCTTTGTCACTTCCCTTTCGCATTTGTGCGTGTGTTTGTTTGTGCATTCGCGCTCTCAAAGTTATCTGTTTGTTTTGTTAGTGCGCAGTTCTGCATTATCTTTGCCTTAGTGCAACGCTCTCAATTGCCCGCTGTGTTGTTTTCGCTCTGCAATTAATTTGTTTGTGTACAATTACTCTCGCTTTGAGCTTAGCTTGAGCGTCCCTAGCTGTTCTTGCGCGCCGTTTTCTTTCCGCTTCACTTTAAACATCTGTGTTTTGTTTTGAGTTTGACCCCTGTAGGAAATGTCGTGCTGTAAAAAGTCTTGCAATTTTAAGCAGGCTGACGCTTCAGCTCAGCCACATTTTGTTAATTGCTGGTTTTGTGATAACGTCATGCATGCTAAGTGTGCAGGACTTATTGGGCGTGATTGCGACAAGATTGCCGCAATTCCTAAGAAAGGCTGTGGCGCCTTGAGATGGTCTTGCCCTTTATGCATTGAAATACAATTTGATTTCGCTCGTATGTATAATTCGGTGCGAAATCAATTTGTTAAGATGAATAGTGTGGTTAAGCTCCTTTCAAGTCACTTTGATTCGAGCGTCGGGCTACTAAGCCAATTTAAATTTGAGTCGCCACCTGAAAGCAACATTGAAGGTCAATTTTTAAACGTGCCCTCCCCTCAACTATATTCTATTGCCGATCCACCTTTGACTCCCCAATATCTAGATGCTTTGCCAATGCTCTCTTTTTCATCACTATCCCCTTCAGGTACTACTTCTGTGCCTCCTTCGCCATCCATTGAGATTCCTATAGCCCCATCTGTTCAATCAATCCCTTTGAATATGTCTTTTCCCTCTTCGCCTTCCCCAATTGAGATTTCCGTAGCCCCAGTAATAGAACCTGTTTTAAATAATATTTCTGTTGCTCCGCCGACATTAGATTCTGCAACAAAAATTCCTTCGCCATTGATCGAAATTCCTTCAATGCCCACTGATTCGAGTGATAATGTAGTTCGAGTTGTTCCCAAGCGTAAAAATAAATATTCTAGCAATCCCACTCCCAGTGACAGTAGCAATATCTCAACTGTTCCAACAGTCCCTGTTTCCCTCACAGTTGTCGCCCCTCGCAGGCAAGTTTTTGTCTCAAGGCTTTCATCGGACACTACTTGCGAATCCTTAGCATCGTATATTGCTAGTAAATCTTCAGCTAGCGTGTCTATTTCGAAATTTAATTTTTCCTCCCCCCGTGAAATCTCTTCATTCAAAATTAGTGTCCCACATGACTCTTTTCAAACTATTTGTGATCCGAAATTCTGGCCGCCTCATATGGTTGTCCACGAATTTAAGCCGAAAACCAGAATTCGGTCTTTGCCTGCCACCCTTTCAGCTGGTACCTCTTCTTCCCAACCCTTGACTAGCTTTGTTTCAAAAAACTAGGTTCCTCTTTTGACTTAGTTAACATTCAATATCAGAATATCAATATTAGAATGTTAGCGGCCTTACTTCTAAGCTTAAAAATCTATTTTTGAATAGTACTTCCTTCGAATCTGACATTATTGCATTTACAGAGACTTGGTTAAACCCTTATATCTCTGATTGTGAAATTTTGTCAAACAGTTCTATAATTTATAGGCGCGATCGACCGGACCGCCGAGGTGGCGGTGTACTTATCGCCATCAAATCCACTCTCCAATCGGCACTTATTCCCTTGAATTCTCCAATTGATGTAGAAATTATTGCAGTTAAAATATCTTTTCCTTCTTTCGCTATTTTTGTTATTTGCTCCTATATTCCACCTTCTTCTGATATTCAAGTTTATATGCATCATATGACTTGTATAAAAGAAGTTTGCTCTCAAGTACGGGACAATGACTTTCTTGTTGTGCTAGGTGATTTTAATTTGTCAAACATCTCATGGTCTTTCTTCAATAGCTCAAATTACCTCGTACCTTCATCCCAACATGATTTTTTAGATTGCATCTTTGATAGCTCGTTATTTCAGATCAATTCAATTCAGAATCAACTGAATATAATTCTTGATCTAGTATTTGTTAATGATTGCCCTAACGCTTCTGTCTCTAGGTCGCTTCCTTTATCCGTCCCTGAAGATTTATACCATCCTACTTTGGAAATCTCTTTTTTCATCTCCAAACCTCATAGTCACTCTACATCTACTCCTCCTAAGCCTCGCCGTTGTTTTCGCAAAGGAAATTTTGCCTTGCTGAATCAACTTATCTATGCAACAGATTGGTCTAATTTAGATAGCTCTGTTGACATTAATAATGCTCTTACTTTTTTCTATGATACTCTAAATTCTCATTTAGACGTGTGCATTCCTAATTTCACCCTGTTGCCTTCTTCTTCTAAACCTCCGTGGTTTACGCCTAGTCTCTCCAACTTAAGAAACATTAAGGCAAAATGTTTTAAAAAGTTTAAGAATTCTGGTTCCTGTGCCGACTTGGCCAAATACTCCATTGCCAAAGCTAAGTTTCTTCAGATGAACTCCCTGTGCTATGAGAAATATCTTTGTCGTTGCAAACAACAGTTTGCTCAGGACCCAAAACAATTTTATAATTTTGTTAACTCGAAGCGAAAGTCCTCTCGCTTGCCTTCTTGCTTTTTTCTGGGGAATGAAAATGCATGCAATGATTCTGATGCATCCGACCTTTTTGCCAATTTTTTCCAAACAACCTATTCCTCTATGTCCCACAATTACTTGTCTTATCCTTATAAAATTCAATCCTCTAATTCTATATTTTTCCCTATTATTTCACGTAACTCTCCTCTCTCCGCTATTAAATCTTTAAAATCTTATTTTTCTCCTGGGCCCGACAACATTCCTAGTTGCGTGCTTAAGGAATGCTGTACTCCCCTACTCCATCCATTGCTTAAGCTTTTCAATTTATCCCTCAGTTCTGAAATCTTTCCATTTCTTTGGAAAGATTCCTATATTATTCCACTCCACAAAAAAGGTGGCAAATCTAACATTTCAAATTACAGAGGCATTGCAAAGTTATCTGCTATTCCCAAGCTTTTTGAAAAAATCCTAACTTCAACTTTGCAGCATCTCTGTAAATCAATTGTCTCACCTGCTCATCATGGCTTCGTAAAGAGTCGTTCCACCACGACCAACTTATTAGAATTTTCTTCTATTGTTAATGATGCATTCCTCAAGAAAATGCAATCAGATGTCATCTATACTGACTTCAGTAAAGCATTTGACTCTGTAAATCATGATCTTCTACTCTATAAACTCAATTGTATAGGATTTCCACCATCCCTTCTACGATGGATATCCACCTATTTAAAAGGTAGAACCCAAAATGTATTGCTTAGGTCGTCCATTTCGAAGTCGGTTCACGTCACTTGTGGTGTACCACAAGGTAGTCATCTGGGCCCATTACTTTTTACTCTTTTTATAAATGACCTCCCCTCTACTTTATTAAATTCTCGTATTCTCATGTACGCTGATGATGTAAAACTCATTCTTTCGTATTCTGATCTCCTCCGTCGTAATCTACTTCAAACTGAATTGAACGCTTTGCAGCTCTTGTATTCGACCAATTTGCTGTGCAAAGTGTATGTTTATGACTTTCAGCCGCACTAGACCCCACTTAGGCCCTTATATGATTGACAATATTTCATTGCAGCGTATCTCTACAGTAAAAGATCTAGGTGTTCTGTTTGATTCCAAATTATGCTTTAATTTGCATATCTCCACTATCATTAATGAAGCTAGTGGTGTACTTGACTTTATTAAACGTTGGTCGAAAGAATTTAATGACCCCTTTATCACTAAACTCCTCTACATCTCTTTAGTACGCCCTATCCTGGAATACTGCTCTTGCATCTGGTCTCCGCAGTATAAAATCCACCAGGATCGAATTGAGTCTGTTCAGAAGCAATTTCTGCTCTTTGCCTTACGTGGCTTAAATTGGGATCCCAACCTTCGTTTGCCATCGTACTCCAGTAGGCTCTTACTTCTTAATCTTCCATCTTTAGTTAATAGAAGGACAGTCCTTGGTGTTATTTTTCTTCACAAGTTAATTATCGGCCACATAGATTCCTCGTTTCTTTTAGGGCGCCTCAACTTCTCTATTCCCATTAGGCCAACTAGAAACTTTATCCCTATTCTTTTACCGACGTGCACAACTGATTACGCCTTACACAGTTCTTTTCGTGTCCTATGCAGGCACTATAATAGTCTCTCCCATCTGTTCTTATCAGAACATTCTCTCTTTTCTCTTAAATCTTCCCTTTTAGGTTACCTACGGGAAGTCTCTGACCACTTACAGCTGTGAGTAGGGGCATAGCTTGCCGGACTGGCATATAAACACTCCCCCACCGGGTCACTGACTTCCCAATCTGTTTCTATCACCTTTTTATTTTTATTTTTTACCTTTTTAAATAAATTATACCAAGTCTTCACTCTCCTCCCCTCTTTTCACTCAACCCTTCAATGCTCCTCCATACTCTCACTCTCGCTCTATTTTTATTTTCACTTGTCCTATGTCTTATCTGTTATTTCCATACCTATCTCTTCCTCTATCTCTTCTCTTCTTTCATTTAGTCATATGGTTTATTTTTTACATAATTTAATTAATTTAATTTTTCTAACATTTTAAGTTAATTTAAATATAATTTTATTACTAACTTCTCCCTATTCAGGTGTAGGGACTATTGACGTCATGTCCGTCTGTCTGTCCGTCTGTCCGCGTCGATCTCAGCAACTACAAGAGCTAGAGACACCAAATTTGGAATGTAGGTTCCTGTATACCATACGCAGATCAAGTTTGTTTCATATTTCAGATATCTCCCCCGTTCCCCCGCAAATCGATTAAAACCGTTTTACAGTAACAATTTTCAAGATATAACTTTAAGATTTGGCATGTACATTAGTCTCTCTTAATCTACTGTCCAAATTTCAAGTTGATCGGATAATAAACACGGAAGTTATTCACGAAAGAAGATTCAGTAATGCAGCGAGAGGGGGAAGAAGAAGCACAGCCACCAATTAAAATGCCTCGCTTGCGCTGTCGCTTTTGCCGCCTGTGTGCGTGCGTCTTTGTGTATGTGTGTGTGCATGTGTTAGTGGACGAAGATGTGATTGGATGTTTTAGACCTGAGTACAGGGAGTTTCGTAGTCGGGTATACTCGACTATAGCATTCTTACTTGTTTAATTTATCAATGTCGTTTTTTTTTTTTTAAATGGGATGCTCTAATGGATGTATTATTTTTTAAATACTACAAAATCTAGCGTTCTGCCTAATATTGAATTTTCTCTTATTTCTGATCTAACGTGAACACCGGGAATTGTGGTAAATACGATTACCTTTTGGGTTCTTGTGCAATGTATTAACGGTGAAAAGTCTAAACCATGTGTATTCATGCATCTGTTTGCTTATTCTGATATATTTATTGGGGTCGTTGAGACCAATTGTTGAATTCGTTCTTAAAAATAAGTATCTCTAACATAAACTTATATTATTACCTCATTTGTGCTTGTCATCTTTTTAGATAAAAATGCATACATAATGAATACAGACAAAAGTACAGTTTGGTTTATGTTTGGTGTTGACAAAAAAGTTCATAAGAATTCATAAAAAATTTTTTTTAAGAGAATTTTATATTTTCTTTATTTTTAAATAATTTTTTTTCTTACATATTCTTTTTGTTATGTATTAATCATCATTGTTTTTGTTTTGGTTTAGATCTTGTCTAAATCATTTGCGTTGCTTATATATTTGTTTTTTAGGCATCTGTTGTGCAGCTTATATAACTTAAATAACACATTAGCTGCCATTAATACTACAATGATGATTAACAACGTACTTATTAAGTTTAAATTGAGAGTGTCGACTTCAACTTTATTTATTACATTCGCAGTGGAATCTACTGTTCTTGTATCTACTAGACCCATTTTTGGAATGGATATATATTATTAATATATATATTTATTAATATTGCTCAACCGAGCGCTTGAGCTTCTGTTTAAAAACTGATTCTAAATATAATTTATGCTACCCGGCAAGGCCCATGGCCCGCGGCAGAGCCGGCGCATAGTCCATAACTCGCGGCAGAACCGGCAACAGAATGCTGACTCGGCGCCTCGTGACCGTTCTTGCAGCGGTCACGCAGCGCTGGCATACGGGTGTCAGATTCCGTCTGCGACTTTGTTGCCGTCGCGTCTGGTCTAATAGCCTTATCGGCATATTTTGACTTGCGCGTGTTATCTCCTCCCGGGGTTAAGTGGAAGCCGTCCTCGGTTTCCCATAGAGATGTTGTTTGTTCAATTCGCCCATTAAGATGTAGGTGGCGGCGATCTCCCCAGATGATACCGTAACCAGCCATGACAAGGGTAAGGTAAGCTACTTAACAATGGTCTTTATAGTAGCTCGGACTGTAGATCGCCAATGTGCCGAAGATTTTTTAGGCTGAGGTCGTGAAGAAATGGTAGTCTCAGGTGTTATCGATGGCTGGTCACGTTGATTTGAGCCGAGGCCGACACCGCATAGGGTATGTGGTCAGCGTAAGTGTAGTCAGTAAGCTTTGTTGTAGGTGCCGTCCAGGTCATGAATTATAAGAATTAAGATTGATTTTTATTATTATTTATTTTTAAATTTATTTTATTTTATTTTTTTAATCTAAATAACCTAGTCAAAATAAAGTTTGAAATTTAAAATTATTTGGTAGGGGGCCTATTTTAAATTGCCCTTATGGACCACCCTCCCTTTAATGAGAACCGTCGTGCCCAGATCTGCTTGAATTATTTCTTCTGAGCACAAAGGTGATAGTTTGTTTCCCAATCTTTTATTTGATTTGAGAAGCACTTTGTCCCCTACGTTATATTTCTTGTGAACCCTGTCTTTGTTTACTTTTTCGAGAGTTTTTCTGTGCTGATGTGATTCTGTTCCTAATTTGGGTTGTAAGCTCTACGGGCGTCGAATGAATGATTTCTATTGGTTTTTTATCTGTCACTGAATGTATTGACCTATTGTATTTAATTGTTGCGAGGAGTATAGTGTCAACAGTATCGGTTAACTGTTTACCCATTCTCAGGCAACGACCTATATCTCCGAGGGTACTATGAAACCGTTTAACTTGTCCGTTAGAAGTGCTGTGCAGAGGTGGTGCATTTAAAATGTTGATGTCGAAATTGTTTTTCAATATTGATCTAATGGTTTCAGAATTTAGAGATTTTTCGTTGTCACAGTAAGTAGTTTAAGTTTTGGGAAACAAATTTATGAGCTGTAGAATAGGTGCTTTTATGTCCACGATTGCGCGTGAACGAATGGACTGAACCACTGCAAACTTAGAGAACTTGTCGATGCAAGTCAGAAAATATTTTTCGTCGGTGGAATAAACATCAACATGTAATATTTCCCCTGCGTATGATGGTATTGGAGTTTTTCCCATTGTTTGTTTTGCAGGGTGACGATTATATTTACCCATGGCACATATTCTACAATTTGCGGCTATTTCAGTTGCTAACCGGTTCATTTTTGGGAAGAAATAATCACGAAGTATTTGTTTGACATTTTCTTGGGCTGCGCGATGGTCTCGGTTATGTTCTGTTGTGGCGATTTCTGTCTGCTCTGTACTGTCGATTATAGTAAACTTAGTAATCTTTACCTAAATAGCTTAACTTTTCCTTTCCATGTCGTTGCCTTTTCTGAAACATGGCTAAGGCCCGACATTCTTAATTCTGAAATTCTTTCTAATAAATTCTCTATATATAGAAAGGATCGCACTACTCGTCGTGGTGGTGGTGTACTTATTGCTGTTGACGTTGATTTGTCATCTAAGATAGTAATAACCGATAGCTCTGTAGATATTGAATTTATTGCTGTTAAAGTTAGTTTTTGTGGTGTTTGTTTTTTTATTACTTGTTCATATATACCACCTTCTTCAGATTTCTCTGTTTATTCTTCGCATGCTTCTGCTATACATTCTGTCTCATCTATGCTTTCTGATCGTGATTTTCTTGTAGTTCTTGGTGATTTTAATATTGCCGGAACTACCTGGATTTCTAGTCCTGACTCCAGCGTGTTGACACCCACGACTCAGCATGATTTTATTGATAGTTTATTTGGGATGTCATTGTGTCAAATCAATGGTCTCCCAAATTCTTCACATAAAATACTTGATCTTATTTTTGTCTTGGATTCCTCCCTCTATTCTGTCTCCCGGACTATACCTATATCCATTCCTGAAGATCCTTATCACCCATCTTTGGAAGTGTTGATTGACTTACCAGCCAGGATGCCAAGCCCAGGCAGAAAATTTGCAGAGCGAGTTCGTCAATTTCGGAAAACCGATTTTTCTAAACTTGCTCTGCTCCTATCCCAGACTGACTGGTCCCAGCTGTACATGTGTAGAGATATGGATTGTGCAATCGTATATTTTTATTTAACTTTAAATTCATTAATTGATTCCTGTGTTCCATTTTGTAACCCACGTAGGTCTAACAAACCTGCGTGGCTTACACGGGATTTAACTAACTTGAAAAATAGAAAGTCGAGATTGTACAAAAAGTTCAAGGAATCTGGCTCTTTCTTGGATTTTTCGCGCTATTTGATTGCCCGATCTAACTTCTCTGTACTTAATATACACTGTTGTAATAACTACCTCAAAAGCTGTAATTTACAGTTTCAGCGGGATCCTAAAAGGTTTTATAACTTCGTTAATGTGTAGGTCATCAACATTTCCATCAACTGTATTTTTCGAAAAAAAGACAGCTGACTCAGATCAGGCTATTGCCGATCTTTTTGCCGAACTTTTTGAAACGACTTATAGTTCACAACCTTATCATATGGTTTCGCCTTATCCTTATCATGTAAATAACTCCAATTGCATTTTTGGACTGAAAGTTCGCTTCTACGTGATTTAAAGGCCATTAAGCCCGTATTTTCACCGGGACCTGATGGAGTACCAAGCTGTGTGTTTAGGTACTGTGCTGAAGGTATTTTAAAGCCACTATTTTTTATTTTTAAACTGTCCGTGGAGTTGTGCTCTTTCGCCAACATTTGGAAAGAATCATTTATTATTCCTCTCCATAAAAAAGGAAACAAGTCTAATGTTCAGAACTATAGAGGTATTTCTAAGTTGTCTGCTATTCCTAAGATTTTTGAGAAATTAATAACTTCTCAACTTGAACATTTATGTAGATCTATAATTTCACCCTGCCAGCATGGGTTTGTGAAATATAGATCTACTACCACTAACCTATTGGAATTCACTTCATTTGTCATTAAGGGATTTTTATCTAAAAAGCAAACAGACGTTATTTACACTGATTTTAGTAAGGCCTTTGACTCTGTTAATCATTCTCTTTTACTTCATAAACTTCACCTTCTGGAATTTCCAAATAACTTAATTCTTTGGATCTCCAATTATTTAACTCTTAGAACCCAAAAAGTTTATTTCAAAGGCTTAGTTTCTAGGTCTGTTCAAGTTACTTCCGGAGTTCCACAAGGAAGTCATCTTGGCCCCTTATTATTTACTCTGTTTATAAATGACCTTCCTTCTGTTGTAAATCACTCCCGGGTGCTGATGTATGCCGATGATGTTAAAATTTGTCTGTCATCTACTGATTTCATATCTGGTCAAAGGTTGCAAACTGATCTTGATAGTTTTCAAGCCTGGTGTCGGGTAAATTTATTAAATCTTAATTGTAGTAAGTGTAACGTAATGTCCTTTTACAGGCGAATGCCCTTTCTTAGTAATTATATTCTTAATGGTAAGCCGGTTGCTCGAATTGAGTCGGTTGATGATTTGGGTATCCTCTTAGATCCCAAGCTTAAGTTTGACAAGCATATCTTTTCCACCGCTAATCGTGCCTTTGGTGCCCTGGGTTTCATTAAGCGTTGGTCGAAGGAATTTAACGATCCCTACATTACTAAAACTCTTTATACTTCTCTTGTCCGACCTATTCTTGAATATGGTTCTTGTATTTGGTGTCCCCAATACAAGGTTCATCAGGATAGATTAGAGTCGGTACAAAAACAATTTCTGCTCTTTGCACTCCGGGGTCTTAACTGGAATACTAATACTCGCTTGCCTTCTTATCGTAGTAGACTTTTATTAATAAATTTGCCTTCTCTTTCTGATCGTAGAACCATGCTGGGTGTAATTTTCTTACACAAACTAATTAATGGGGAAATTGATTCTTCTGAATTAATCAGCCAAATTAGTTTTGCAGTTCCGATCAGATGTTCTAGAAACTTTCTTCCACTTTCTCTTCAAGCTTGTAGTTCTAATTATGCTATTCATAACCCCTTTCGAGTCTTATGCTATAACTATAACAATCTTTTCCATCTAATAAGTAATGCTACTTCAATTTCTACACTTAAAACTTTACTCTTACGTTATTTATGTAATCCTTAGGAACTTTTGTATAATGTTATTGTTTATTTGCATGCCCGCGATCTTTCGCTACCGTACGTTATGCGGCGTGCCCCTCGGTCGGTTGGGCGGGAGGTGGGTTGCATTTATGCTTGGGTCCGCGCGTTAACAAGCCCGTGCTTGGTGTCGTTGGGCCACTTGTATGTACTGTTCGTTAGTACATCAACGTCCAGAAATACTAAATATCTGTTACAATGGTTTTGGTATATCTAAACGTAGTTGAAGGGAATGCTTCAACTAGCTGGTGTTGGATAAAAGCTAGGATGGCTAGTTCGCAATGTATCGCGTTAACCACATCCGCCTTTATCACATCTTGCAAAGAGTGCTACGATCAGTGAATTGAAAACGTGCCTCATTTTTTCTTTAAAAAAAATGAGTGTTTTTACCAAATAGGTATTACCTTCTTTAATCACTATTTGGTTTCTAAAGCAATTAATCGGTTTATCTGTGGTCTCTATAGTGTATGTAAGAGATTCCTCGCTGTCCACTGTGGCAACATCTGAGTCTGCAGAATCAAGAGCATTAACGTTCTGAAGAGACAAGGCGTCTGCCACGAAATCCTCTTTGCCAGGTTTGTAAATAATGTATTGTAATAATAATGACATTCTGTTCGTCTATAAAAGCTTTCCAACGTTTTATTTTTGCATTCGGGTTTTTATCCGACACAGCATATGTCAGGGGTTGGTGGTCTGTGAATATATTCAGATTTCTGACTCCGTACAAATAATTTCGGAGATTTTGGAGGGCCCATATGATGGCAAGACGCTCTCGTTGGTTTGTGGCTCAGTTTGCCTCATTATCGCGTAATGTTCGCGAAATCATCGTAATAGGGCGTCCGCTCTGAGACAACACAGCTCCAAGGCCATGGCCCAACGCATCTGTCGTTGGATCAAATGGTTTTCTGAAGTCGGGATACGTTAGTATTTTGGCGTCAATTCAAGTTTTACTTTTCTTGAATGATTGGCGCTTATTTTACCGCTCTCGCCTTTTACGACGTCCGTTAGGGGTCTTGCGATAGAGGCAAATCCTACTATAGAGCACCTATAGTAACTTGCTAGCTCCAGATCTGAGATGATCTGAGATTGAACAAGGTTTTTGGTGGCTGGAAATCTTTAATGGCTTGTACCTTTGTAGGTGAAGTTTGAATTTCGCCTCTGCTCACAGTGAATCCCAAATACTCCACGTTCTTTTTGAAGAGTTTAGATTTTTCCTGGGAGACCCTCATACCTGCGTCTCGAAGACTTTTTAAGACCCACTCAATATGCTTGACGTGGTCTTCTTTGTTCACTGAGAATATTATTACGTCATCCACGTACACGTAACACGTTTTCCCGATTTGATCTCTAAGAACATCATCTATTGCCCTTTAAAATATACTTGTGGCATTTTTCAGCTCAAAGGGAAGTCTGCAAAATTCATACTTCCCATTATTGACAGAAAACGCAGTCTTTTCCCTGTCCTTTTCCGCCAATTCTATCTGGTGGAAACCTGACTTGAGGTCCAATGTTGAAAAAATATTGTGCCTCACCCATATTTGACAGTATTGTCGAAATTCAAATTAATTTTTAGATATTATTATTATAATTTTAACTTTAAGTATGTTAAGCTAGTTCTAGAATAACCAGAAAGTCTGTGTACATTGGTTTAATAATAAATAAATAAATAAATAAATTGTTGGGATCGGATATTTATCATCCGTTGTTTTTTGATTTAGCTTTCAAAAATCGATCACTAAACGTTTTAATTTGTGACCAAATTCGTCAACACCCTTTTTGTCAATAACCCACAATGGATTGTTATATGGTGATTTAGACGTCCTTATAATGCCATTCGCTAGAAGTTGTTTCTTTTCTGCGTTGACGAATTCAGACACGCCCATTGGGTATGGGTACAACTTGGAGTACACTGGTTCACCGTTTTTATGTTGTATGGGAGGGACTCATTAACGTCCGCAAATGCTTTGACCGTTTGGTCAATCATTTTATTAAAAGAATTTCTGACGGCGATGGGAACATCGGCGTCATTAATTTGAATGAAATTCACGTTTTGACATTGCGTGAACTCGATCGGCTCTAAGCCGTGATCGTGTTTAATGAAATTTTCGTAAGGTCAATTTTGGCGTTTACTTGTTTAAATAAATCCATAATAAAAAAATATGATTTTACGTTAAATAAAAAGATGGGAAACTTTTCTTCACTTTTTGTGTGCCCATGTATTGATTTAATCTGGAATGGTTTGTCGACAGGCACGAAGTGTGCCAGTCCGGAAAGTGGCTTAATATAATTTGTAGATGCTCCTGTATCAATAAGGAACCTATGGGTTGCCCTGCTACTGTACGTGTAGTGTACGGATGCCCCTTTGATTTTTTCTAAAATTTTGAACCTGAGTTGGCTGTCTGAAGCGTGACGATGAATCTACATCCATCGGCTCGGGACCTTGTCCCTGCGGTTTCTGGCAAGTTGTTAAAGCGCTGCTTTGAACTACTTGCTTTGTGTTGAACTTGATTTCCCTTTTGGCCCTTTTGAAAAAATGGGATCTTCTGTTGGAAATTCCCGTCACTTTCTTGTTGGCTGTTTTGACGCCAACCCTGAGACCGTTGACCCCCGGATTTTTGGTTCTGAGATTTTTCCTCAGTGTGTTTGGCATAATTTGCCATGAAAATGCCTCTATCATTTCTTGATTCTGCGGTTGGAAAATCGCGCGGCTGAGCTGGGAAAACAGCCCACTTTATGGATTTTTTAAGCCCGGAAATGAATGTCTGCAGCGCATCAGTTCTATATTTGCATTGAGAACTGCTGCTGCAGCCGAGTCATACGTCATCAGTGTTTTATTTGTCAGTATGGTTAAATTTTTTTGTACCTCGTCATAATAGTTAAAGAGAGTCAGGTCGCCTTGTCTTAATGTACTAAGATTCTGTTCAATCACATGGACCGGTGTTTTATCGGCATATGTGAAATCGAGTCTCGCAATGATGGCTTTGAAATTGAACACGGTATTAAAAGATGCAAGCACTGCATCTGCCGGTCCTCTTATTTTATTGCGAATTATTGCAATAGCCTGATAGTGCCTAGAGCTCCCATTGTAGGGCTCGAAAATTTTATAGGCTGTATTGGCTGCTTGTCTCCATGAGACGTTATTTTCCTGTTTTCCGTCAAACTCGGGAATGGACTTTACAATGTCTAAAGGCTCATCACAAGTATGCCCTGGTATAATTTCAGTTGTCTGATATACCACCTCTACCTTTGGCACAGTCCCCTTAAGACTATTGAGCTGTTCTGTAACCGCTGCTAATTTTTGTTCGAATATTTGTCTCTGTTGCGCAAGGCAAGCGCGCATTTGGGCTTCTAAGCTTGCTACCTGTTGCTCACTCAAATTGTTTTCTACTATAGTCTGTCGGTACGAAGGAATCAGTTCTTCGTCACTACTGTCCGTTTGTCGTTGTGTTCTGAACATTAAGTCACAAAACACACATAAAGATACGAACCGTTATAATTATAGCAGTAGTTAGTGATTTTCAAGCAGCACTTTCGCGCATCGGCTTGAGTTATTATGTTAATTATGTTTATTTTTATTGATTTAACAATGTTAACTATTATTAGTCAACACTGGAAATTGAAATAATAAAAATTTCAGATTAAAAAATATTTAACATAAAAATACAAAGTTCGTGTATTAAAAATGCATATAAATGTCTCACAAAACTAACAAAACCAGTATAACAGTATACTCCAAATTTTACCAATATTCAATGACCCTGAAAGGTGAGGTTAATAAACAGGTCTCTGAACTCTTTAACGACGGTATTATCCGGCGATTAAGGTCGCCATACAATTCAGCTGTATTGATAGTACCTAAAAAAACAGACGCTTTAAAGGAAAAAATATCGTATGGTCGTAGACTACAGAAAATTAAACTTGGTCACAATAGCCGATAAATGTCCTATTCCAGAACTAAACGAGGTGCTTGCCCAATTAGGTGACAACAAAGTTTTTCGTATTAGACCTTAAAAGCGGCTTTCCACCAAATCTCACTGAAAACATCCGACATAGAGAAAACCGCCTTCTCCGTGATCAACGGAAAATATGAGTTTACACGACTCCCGTTTGGGTTAAAAAACGCGACAGCAATTTTTCAGCGCGCACTAGATGACATACTTCATGAACATATTGGTAAAACATGCTTCATCTACATTGATGACATCATCATATTCAGCAAAGATGATGAATCACACTTGTAAAATAGGGACACAATTTTTCGAACCTTGCAACGAGCAATATGAAATGTCAATTGGACAAATGCGAATTCATGAAGAACAAAGTCGATTTTCTTGGCTTCGTTGTATCCGACAAGGGTATGGAAGATCATTCGCATAGGCATTTGCTGTAGAGCTCCGCAAAAGCGTCTGGCTGCAGCGAGATGGCCAGCTTCAGGGCCCCATTGGGGATGTCGTCTGGTCACGTTGCCTTGCTAGGCGCCACGCAAGGAGACACCATAACCAGCCTTCACTGGCCTAACCTCAAAAACTGGCAGTAGACCGCTGCCGGTTGTTACGCTGCCCCTGGATAGCGTCGCTTTCAGACGTATTGGGTCTGACGTTGGTTCGTGCCTGTTGGCGTATATTCGCTTGATAACCGTCTGAAACGCCTTTCCTTAGGGATCGTGATCCGGTGAGTAGCAAAGATGGAAAAAGCATTCTCGCTTGCTGCTCTGTATGGCCGTCTTTATGTGTATACATGTGTGTGTATGTTCAGGTGTGTGAAGATGTGTTTGTAAATTTTAGACCTGGGTACAGGGAGTTTCGTAGTCGTATGTACTCGTGTACAGCATTTTTACTTGTTGAAAATGAGTTTCATGTTAATTCAAGAACAATACTAAAATTCCAGATAAAGGCTTTCCACCTATTTTCCGCCCGTTGTGTTTAGCTGTGTGCTTAGCTAGTTCTTCTACTCTAGGTATTAACATCGAAGGAAAAGCGCACCAAATTGGACAAAGTGCTGCCAACTGATCTTTGTATCTGCAGGAAAAAAACAAAGATGGCAGAGCGTAAAAGCCAAGTTTTTACCTTCACAATAGTAGAGAATTAGTGACTCATTTAATTAAATAAACAAGTAAGAACGTTGCAGTCGGACATACCTGACAGCAGAATACACTATTTCAAATCCGGTATAAATTGTTCATTTGTGAGGTGGGAGAGAGACGTGAAAAAACAGTAGTTTGTATTTAAATTTGGTTACTCGACTTATACAGGTGTGTGAGCTATAGATTTTGCTCATTTGTGTAGGACTCGGTGGAAAACATTTTTTGGTAAAGATCCGTCAAGGAGCTCAAATTTGGTGATTATTGCATTAAAAATGTGGACGATATACATATGCCTTCAAAAATCAGTGACAAATGACAAAAATACCAAATCCTATTAATTTTTGTACGATCCACTCCAAGCATTGTCTTCTTTATAATGTGCATATTCTGCTAGCCCAAAAATGTATTCTTCTGAATATGGGCCTTTAGGAATTAGTATGACGCCATTTACGTGAATAACAATAATTCTAATATCTAGAGCTTTCAACCACTTTCTCGACCGTGGGCGTGCATTTCTCAAAATCGGTGCCACATGTGTCTTATTGTTTAATGTAGACTGCTTTTAAAATGAGTTTGAAAACAATCGGACAATAAACAAATACGATACTGTAAAGAAGTTTCTTGGCCGGGGTACAAATCTCAGTCTAGCCAAGGTTTACAAGAATATTTGTAAATCGCTGGGGCACCGAGAAACGGGGTTCATAGACAACCCAAATACCGAGATTCCACTGGCTACACTATCCTATACAATTTCCACCTCATAACGACCGGGCCAAAGCCTCAGTCACACCACCTAACCATAGCCGGGCAAAGCCGCTGACACGCACTACCTACTAGTGGCCGGGAAATTCCGCAGACACACGCTACCTAGTGGTGACCGGGCAAAGCCGCAGACACACACTACCTACTAGTGGCCGGGCAAAGCCTAAGTCACAGATCACCTAGCATTGGCCGGGCCGCATCCTCAGCCACACTCACACTCCTCACACTCACTAGCCCTAGGCAAGCAACTGACACTCACACTTTTCCGCTTGTCCTTTTGCTCTCACGAGACGCGCTCTAGTGGCAGGATCGGGCGACCGCTCAACACTGCATGCTTGCAGTGGCCCAGGCCGTTAGGTTTGAATTTGCAATAAATGCTAACGGCTTGCTCTGCTTATGGGCGCTCCGTGCACTTTTTAATATTAATTAGTTAATAAACATATCAACATAACCTTAGCGCTCATTGCGCCTGTCTCATAATAGGGGGTGCTTCTTGCAACAACTTCAAATCCATATCATATATAATTGGGGCGCTTCTTGCAACAGCTTAAAATCTATATAATACATAATAGGGGCGCTTCATGTTACAACTTAATATCTATATAATAACAGCTCAACCGTAATAATAGGACGGAAGGACTCTCCTCACCCCCCTCTCGTCACCTTGTATTCCAATCCTTCTGCATTTAGCGTAAAACGCGACCGGCGACAATTGCCGGAGGCATGACACAGCCGCCGGCGCACCCCGGCTATGACGCTCTCCGGTATCAACTCATCCCAGGTACGGACACGACATTCTGTCGGTGGACGGACCCGCGGATCGAACCGTCTGGTGTTCTGTGGCAAGGTGGACTGCCCTTGCGCCCTCGGCTGGTTCGATGGTGGTGAAGTGTTGGCGTGGGGCGTGCCATCGCCTGTACGCGGGCGCAGCGTGCTGCTAGCGACCCGCGCGCTTCTGATGGCGACGCCCACTGCTGTCTCCGCCCTGCTAAAGGTGACGGTGGGGGTTGCTCCTCCTCCCGTTAACCGGGTGCATAGATGGCGTCTGCTCCTCGCTGCTGTCTCGCTTAGACTCTACCTCTGTCAGCAGGTTGAATAAATCGATGACGTCGTTGAGGTGAGCTTCCGACCACGGCGGTAGTACGTAAATGTGCTGGTTGGCGTCGACACAATGGATACCAGGGAAGGCGGTGATTCCCCGTACACGCTGCCAAACCGCGTCTCTGGCTCTACTGGCAGCGGTGACAATTCACGCGCAACTCCTGCTGGCGCTGGGATGACACGCGCTGGTGGAGATGGCGACCTTCCTCGTGAGGTATCTGGCGTCGGGCCTACTGGCGGCGTCGACCATCCTGATGCCTCGCTGGTGGGCGTCGGTTGGTCGGCGCTGGTGGAGGTAGCGAGTTCTCGCACGCGCTATCGGGCGCCGACGGCTGGCGCTTCGCGGGTAGCGGGTTGACTGCACCCGGGGATGGGGCCCGCTTGTCGACTGCCTCTGCCTTCTACCATTCTTCGTTAGACACTTCTGGTGGTGCCGGGTATTCGCCCTCGACCGGGCGCCGGGCCCGACTTACGGCGCTGCAGGAGGCTGGTCGCCTTGCGCAATGGGATTGGTTCGTCCATTTCCCTCGACTTCGTCCGGCCTGACCTGGATGGCGCTGGTGCAGCCACGTTGGGGCGCGAGGGCTCGAGCTCTCCCTTTCGCAGTCTTCCTCCACTCGTCGCCGCTCTGCTTCTCACTGGTCGACTCGGCTGACCATTCTTGTCGGTGCGGGGCGTGCCATTTCCCGTACGCGGGTGCGGCGTGCTGCCAGCGACCCGCTCGCATTTGACGGCGACGCCCTTTGCTGCCTCTCTTGTGGTCTCCCCTCTATTGCAGCCCGAGTGCATCGGCCGACTCGATCGCGGCTGCTCCTTCTCCGGGCGCGTCTCCCCTCGTGACGACTTGTGTCGCGACGACCGCTTACGCAGCGGCGATCGCTGGGGTTGGATTGTGGGGCTGGCTGCCTGCCGCCGGATGGCTCCTTCCGGTCGCTACCGGCACCTGTCGCCCTGCCGGATGTATGCCATCGTCCACTGCTCCCCGGTGCCGTCGTAGACATGTGGAAGACCCTGGGCGCGTGTCGCTTCGAGTCGCCGATGTCGCCCTCTCGCCAGCCTACGACGGGATAAACCTTGCATCCGGGATTGCTCCTCTGTCGCCTCTCTAGAGACCGCTCTATCCTCGCGTTCGCTACTCCTCGGTAGTGGTTCAGGGAGTGCCAACCGGGGAGGTGGCGAGACATGCTCGGTCACGTAGGGTGGCGAGTTCCTGGCATTGGGACACTCGATGAAAACGCTCACCGTCCGCACCTGCCGAATGCATACATACCCGTCGCACACATCCGTGAACGCCTCCTCGTGCACATATTTGGTGTGCAGACGGGGTGGCAGCTGTGGACGGTTATTGCTCCGCGCGTAGCACTCTTTCTCCGGTCGCCCCCCTGGGTAGGTGCCATGAGCTCGCCCCGCGTACTGGTTCGGCTCGGGGTTACTGTCCGTTTCCTCATCATCCTCTAAGACGGCCTCTCACTCCAGCTCCTCGTCACTTATCGAAATTACGTCAGACATCTATGGGATCAATACTTATGTTAATTTCTGATTTGCTTGAATGTTAGGGTATCTTCTAATTACTACGAGTTATCTTGGTTACTCATTAATTAAACACGTCTAACTATATTTCTTTTTCTTTCGGATACCCGTGCAGCTTTATTCCTCCTCCGCCGATCTTGCATCTTCACCTTGCTCCGCCTCGTCTGCGGGCTGGTCATGGTGATACGGCTTGAGCTGTGCTATGCTGGTTTCTCCTCTTCCGCTCACCGTCCTTTGCCAGCAGCACGATACTGGGCGAAACGAATTTCACGACCCGATAGGGTCCGTCATATCTCGCCGCTAGTTTCGCCGCGAACCCGTCTGCGGCCTTGGAGCGCAAATGCTGGTGCAACCACACTAGCGACCTGAGGGACGGTCTCCACTCTCGTCGTCGCAAATTGTAATGCCGGCTCTGGTCTTGAGCGGCGCGCTGCATGTTACTGCGTGCTATATCGAAGACTTCTTTCAGCTTATTCGCCTTCTCACCTGGCTGGCAGATTTCCGGCAGGAGTTCATCCCACGAGCTCTTGCGTTCTTGGATAAACTGAGCGACCATCGTCTTCACCGTACGATTCGTCCTCTCCGTTGGGTTTTCCTGTTGGCAATACGGCGCCGTGTATTCTATTTCCACTCCAAGCGTCTACATGAACGACTTAAACGCGCGACTCGTAAATTGCGCACCGATGTCGCACACCGTTTTACGAGGGACCCAAAATCGATATAGTATCATCTCCCTGAAGGCAGTTTGCAAAAGCGCTGTGGTGGCCTTCCTCAGAGGGATGAGCACACATTTCGAGAACGCGTCATGGAACACTAACAGCATCGTGTTCCCATATTTAGACCGTGGCAATGGGCCTACAAAATCTGCACACAGCACGGCCCACGGCTCAGCCACCTGACGGGTGAGCATGCGGCCTGCTGGCTTAAACTGTTCTACTTTGAACTTTTGGCACGATTCACAACACTTTACATACCTGGCAGCGTCTCTGAACATGCCTGGCCAGTAGTATCGCAGACCCAGTCTGGAGATCGTCTTCCTCACCCCCTGGTGACCCGCTGTTGGCGCGTCGTGGAACTCCTGTAGCACTCGTTTCCTATCACCGCTTCCAACGCACAGCTTCCAGGGCACGTACTCCTCGTCGTCGGCTCGGTATCAGCAATTTGCGGCTGGCGTAGGCGATCACTCTGGCCCTCGATGGTCTGCGACAAAATAGCGCCAAGCCCATGATCGCTGGCATCCGTCTGAAGAACAAACTTCACGGAAAAAGCGGGACAAGCGAGGACAGGGGCCGTCGTCAGTCTCTCCTTCAGTCGACTCAGGGTCTCCTCCTGTTCCGCATCCCACGACCATCTCCTCCCTTTCTTCAGCAACGCTGTCATCGGCTGCACCACTGCGGCGAAGTTTGGTACAAGGCTCCGGTACCAAGATGCCATCCCCAGGCACTGGCGCAGCTCCTTTAAACTCGCCGGGGGCCTCAGTCTCCTTATCGCCTCCACTTTCTCGGGGTCCGTCCTTATGCCCTCGTCGCTCACCACATGTCCTATGTACACCAGCTCCTTTTTGAAGAACGAGCATTTCTTTATGTTCAGCCTCAGATTGGCCGTCCTCAATCTCCGGAATACCTCCTGGAAATTGGCCATGTGCTGCTTTTTCGTGGCGCTGATGACTATTATGTCATCGAGGTGCGCAAACGCATGCGGCTCCATCTCCGGCCCGATGACTGTATCCAGGGCCCTCTGGAACGTAGCGCACACAGAGTGTAGGCCAAACGACATCACTCTCCACTGATGCAGACCTCGAGCTGCGGGACGGCTCGATTGCACCAGTCTGGAGGAGTTCCTCGACTTTCTCGTCAATCACCTCCTGATTGGCCGGGTTTTTGGGGGAAATAGCGCTGCTTTAGGGGCTTTTCATCTTTCATGATTATCCGGTGCTCCGCTATGTGGGACACACCATTGAGCCCGTCAAACAACGCCAATTCCTCCTCCAAAAACGCCTGCACGTCCGGATTCACTTCCACCGATCCTGATACCAAGTTCCTTTCCGGTGACGCCTTCGGGGTGCTTGGACGGGAATAACTCCTCGCAGCCGGCTCCGACTTCACCGTGGCTGGCACGCCGCACGCCTCTCGAACCCGCTGGTTCGACCAACGTTCTCCACACGCGGGCGCTTACTACTCCTCTGATCCAATTTTGCCTCCCCGTTCTGCGGCTTGGCATTCCGTCCGGCCCTTCTCCTGCCTTTTGATGGCGCTCCAATCCCGGGTTCCGTTCCCGCGTTCACTCCCTGCTCGTAGCTATGGCCCGCTTGCACAGCAAGCGTTCCCTCCTTCCGCCGTGGGACGCCACCCGTTGGCTCCTCGACGGCGTTGGACCTAGTGTTGTCCTCAACTCGTGCCCCTCGTTAACTCCAAATCCGCGTAGCCGCACCGTAACATCGTGCCGATTGCGCATAAAAAGTCCATCCCTATGATTTGTTCATCCAGCATGGACGCCATTATTAGCAACGTCATCTCTACCTCTCGTCCCGCCAGACCAACTATCACCTTCAGCATCTGCTGAACCTCGCGGGTCGTTCCGTCGGCCAAAATCATCCGCGTTTGCGCCGCTCGCAACTTCCCGTACTCTCTTATCCCTTGAGCGCACTTTTCGCTTACAAAACTCCTCGTAGCACCCGTATCAACGGTGGCCGGTCCTGGTGGACGAGTTTCCCTGGTTGACTGTCTGGCAACAATCCCTCGTGTCGATGCCCTTTGCACTACACATCCGCCAAAAATCTACGCGTTGGCTGGGACAAGTACGCGCAAGATGCCCTTCGCCCGCACACCTGTAGCAGACTCGCCGGTGGGTCACCTCCTCGCGTCGATCCGAGGCCGGATTGGGGATTGCTCCTCAACCCAGTGCCGTCGGAGTCGGTTGCGGGACTGTACGAAACGGGTTGTATGACACGCTGGGGCTACCACTCGACTTGCCAGGTTCGATCGGCGGCCTAGTGGCACTAGTCCGCTCGGACTTGGCGTTACGCGTGTACTCCAGATTCTGTCTCTTACTCGACTACCATCTGGGTGAGTTGCATCAGGTTGGAGCAGTCGTTCGGCCGGATATATAGCCGATTTTCGGGCGTGACATTCTCATACACCCGGTGCAGCTCTCTGGCGGCATTATACCCAGCATGATGCATGAGTATCCGCAAGTCGATCAATAAATTCTTAAAATCTTCGCCCTTTCGCTGCAGGCGAGCCCTAATCTGATCCTCAAGATTCTCAAAATACCTGGGTGGCAAGAAAAACTCTAAGAAACCTGACCTGAACGTGGCCCATGCTACATCTCGAAGGCGGCTGGTCACGAACCAGCGAGCGGCATTATCTGTCAGCACTTTGTCCATGGCGCCTATCTAGGTCTATGCCATATGATATTGCGCGCTCCTCAAGTGCCTCCAGGAACGCCAGAGGGTCTCCTTGCCCGTCGACACGCAGACCCCATTTCCTAACCTGCTCTGGCACGATGATCCGCTCCCTCGGGTCCCATTGTAACCGCGGCGCTGTGGTCTCGGCAACGACGATGGGATGAGTACCAGATGGACTCCCCTCTACGCCGCTGTACCTGCCTCCGATTCCTGGTTCTCCTGGTCTGTTTACCGCATCCGCACTGCCGGCTTGCATTTCGGTCACGAATCGCGGCTGAGCAACCAGGCCACTCAAATCCCCTTCTGATTTGTAGAGCCCGCTCGAACCCAGGTCACCGACGGCGAGAGCATCTAGAACCTTGGCAAACTGAGCCTCCAACTCGGCAAGGCGTGCCAAAATTTCGGCGCTATGCTCCGCGTCTTTGATGAACGCGGCCACACGCCAGCGCAGCTCATCTACCTTGCCCTCCTTATCTAGGCCAAATTCCGTGACGATTCCCTCTAGCTCCTCTTTTTGGCGGTGATAGACCCATCGTACTCCCACACCAGGATTCTTGCACCTAAGTGAATCCATTTCTAATGCTAAAGCTCGTCACTCCTACATTCCTACTCACAAATAGTCAATCACAAAAAACTCTCTGCGACCTGCGTACCCCTACTCAATCGCTCAGCGCGTATATGCTTTGTCTGTCAATGTTGTTCCAGTTACTTTTTCCACTGTCGCTTTTGTTGGCAGCGTGGTCGTGACGGGTACAGTCTCGTTCACTGTCTACGTTGTTTTCGCATACCGAATTACTCGCCTGCACTGACACTGCATGCGCTCCATTATTTCGGCCCGTTATCCCTTGCGCGTTGTTGTTGTTCGTTTTCGTTGCGCGATAGATGTATGCAAAACGAAAACCGCATTGCCCTGCGCAACAAATCAACTACGCTCGTTTTGCTTATTCGCTTTGGCTGTCATTTTGTCTATGCACAACGAAAACGAATTGAACTGCGCGATAAAACTAAAAATACACTACTCAACGAAATTTTCGGCCCAACGAATATCGCGTGGTCCAAACGGTCCCAAAGGGGATTTCTACTCTTTGTGGCACTTTGGTGGGGCTTTATGTCACCAATATGCCACGCCCCTGCTCGGGCGCCACTTGTAACAGGGTTCATAGACAACCCAAATACCGAGATTCCACTGGCTACACTATCCTATACAATTTCCACCTCATAACGACCGGGCCAAAGCCTCAGTCACACCACCTAACCGTGGCCGGGCAAAGCCGCCGACACGCACTACCTACTAGTGGCCGGGCAAAGCCTAAGTCACTGATCACCTAGAAGTGGCCGGGCCGCACCCTCAGCCACACTCTGACTCCCTCACACTCACTAGCCCTAGGCAAGCAACTGACACTCACACTTTTCCGCTTGTCTTTTTGCCGCCGGAACACACTATGCTACTTGTTACTATGCAGGGGGTGAGGGGTTAGATTAATTGTTAGGCAGAAGTAAGCAGGTTTAATAAGCGTTTATTACTTAAATTACGAACTATGCGTTAAGGGGTTATAAGGCTAATATTATAAATAAAGATCGCTCACTTTTGTCTCCTCGCTTCTATTCCTTTCACTCTTGCCGTTATCCTCCGTTATTTTCACCCGCGTTCCACTGACCGACTTTCTCACGTACGTCTGTTCACATTAATCGTCCAACTCGCACTCTCCACGGCCAAGCCGCGCGCTAGCCTCGGTCATCCGAATCGGTTAATCTGCTTTAGAGCTTTCGCTCTCACGAGACGCGCTCTAGTGGCAGGATCGGGCGACCGCTCAACACTGCATGCTTGCAGTGGCCCAGGCCGTTAGGTTTGAATTTGCAATAAATGCTAACGGCTTGCTCTGCTTATGGGCGCTCCGTGCACCTTTTAATATTAACTAGTTAATAAACATATCAACATAACCTTAGCGATCCTTGCGCCTGTCTGATAATAGGGGGTGCTTCTTGCAACAACTTCAAGTCTTTATAATACATAATAGGGGTGCTTCATGCTTCAACTTAATATCTATATAATAACAACTCAACCGTAATAATAATTATTGTGAGGGGATCCGAGATTACTCTCCTCACAATACATACAACAGTTTCCCGCGAAATTTCAAACAGCAAAGAATTGCCGGTGGCGTTATTAGAGCCTATAGCGAGATAGTAAAGAGTTAGATATAAAGGCATAAAACTTAAGAAAAGGAATATAGAAAAACCAACCAGGTGGGGGAAGTTTTAGTAGCCGGTCCGGCAAGCTGTGCCCCAACTCACAGCTAGGTTGGTTAGAGATTACATTAACGAAAGAAGGATCTAGGAAAGCGTAGGGCGTGGTATAAGAAAAATAAAGTTATAGAGTAGGAAATAGATGGGGGCATAGAATCGGCAATCTCCGACTCATTGGGGGAAAGTTATTAGCCACAAGCCGGCAAGCTGTGTCCCTGCTCACAGCTGGGGTCGGCCAGAGATTTCCCATAGGTGATTTAAACGAGAAAGCTTAATAGAGGGAAGAGATTGTTCAGAGGAGAACACATGGAAAGCAAAATTGTATTGTGTACATAGCACACGAAAAGGATTGTGTATATCATAATCAGTAGTGCAGAGATGCAGAGATAAGGGAAAAAAGTTTCTAGTAGGTCTACAAGGGACAGCGAAATGAAGAGAATCTATATCGCCACTAATAAACTTATGTATACAAACCACACCAAGAGTAGTTCTACGGTTAGCTAATGACGGAAGTTTTAATAAATAAAACAACAAAAATAGTTGTTATATTATTCCGATATATTTCGGTTACATCACGGTAACCGTCTTCAGGGTGGCTACAACATATGTGCATATTAATTTTTACTCCCTGTACCCATAAAATGGGTAAAAAGGGGGTACTAATTCTGTGCAAATGTATGTAACAGGCAGAAGAAGACATCTCCGACCCTATAAAGTATATATATTCTTGATCAGTATCAAGAGAGATTTCGTTTTGGCCATCTCCGTCTGTCTGCCCGTCCGTATGTATGAACGCAAGGCTCTCAGCAACTATAAGAGCTAGAGACACCAAATTTGGAATGTAGGTTCGTGTATAGCAGGAGCAGGTCAAGTTTATTTTAGATTTAAGATATCTCCCCCCGTTCCCCCGCAATTCGATAAAAACGTTTTACAGGAACAAGTTTTAAGATATAGCTTTGGGATTTGGCATGTGCAATACTTTAGTCACTCCTAATCTACTGTCCAAATTTCAAGTCGATCGGATAATAAACACGGAAGTTATTCACGATAGAAGATTTAGTAATGTAGCGAGAGGGGGGAAGAAGAAGCACAGCCACTTTTGCCGCCTGTGTGCGTGCGTCTTTGTGTATGTGTGTGTGTATGGGTAAGTGGACTTAGATGTGATTGGATGTTTTAGACCTGGGTACAGGGAGTTTCGTAGTCGGGTATACTCGACTATAGCATTCTTACTTGTTTAATATTTTATTTTTAATAATTAAATTTCTTTACCGCTATTTCTAACATTGGTTTGCCACTTTATATAGACTTTAACATAAAGGTCAGCAGAGTTTCATTTGGTGAGAAATGGACGATTCGGCTGCACACGATCAGCTGGTAATGGAGCCATGATGTGCACGCAAAGTTTAGGCTTTAAACGAATGCATCGAATGAACTTGCTGATGGCGGCTGCAACAGCTTTCCGTCCACCAATTGGCCAGAATCTGTGTCGCAAGGCTGCGAGAAGGCTCTGTGGACCAGCGTGCAAAAACTTCTGATGATAAAAAAGGATAATCGAAGTGGTTACAGGATGTCGTTTTGGTAACAGCATTGGGTCCAACAGCGAATTCTGCAAGTGCCCACCAACTCGCATCAATCCAGATTCATCCATTTTTTGATGAGAGTAGCTTCTTCCAGCGCAGGGCTTTAAATTCGTCAGTGAAATGAACCAATTGTATGGCTTTAACGAACAAATGTGTGCCATTCCTGATGTCGTCTACTGTGAGAGCGCCCCTTGAGCGTGGCTGATCTTTGAATTGTAAAAAGCGGTGAATATAAGCAAAGACACGCTGCAGCTTGCCAAAAGAATTTTGATATTTGCAGCTAAATGAGATGTCCAGCTGATTATCCAAAACCAATGCTCGACGCTCAGGTAGCTCTGTCTGTATGCTCCTTCTCGCACCACAGGTTCGATCCAAGCAACTCGAGGGGTGTGCATCCACGAGAGAGTATATCTGCGGGATTCATCTGGGAGGGTACGTGCCGCCACGTCATTCCTTTAGTGCATTCCTGTATTTTAGCTATCCTGTTGGAAACAAATACATTGAAGCTAGATGGAGCTTCACGTATCCAGGAATCCGACCAACAATGAAAGCTATCATGAAATGACACAATCTCAGCGACGTTAGAAATGAGTTAAGCCAACAAGTGCGCTGCGACTAGCTTCAATTTGGGAATTGTAAGTGTTTTGAGAGGAGAAACCCTTGACTTACAGCAAATAAGGCGCGCTACGAATTTTCCTTCCGAACGAACATATATGCAGGCACCATAGGCAGACATGCTACCATCGCAAAAGCCATGGATCTCCCATGCAGCATGTGGCAGCATAACAAAGCGAGGAAATTTGAGGCAACGGACAGCTGCACATTGCAATTTGTGCTCCACCCAAGATGAATGCAGGGCTAAAGGCAAACTTTCGTCCCAGTCAAGCCTAATTTTCCACAACTGCAGGAATATTTTCAGCTTCGCGATGATTGGTGCTATTATTCCGAGGGAATCGTAAAATTTCGCGATAATCGATAAGATAGATCTTTTAGTTCCTCATCATATGACAGCTGTTGCATGGCCCGTACGGCCAAAAAAGCGGCAGGTTTTGTTCCGTACGCAACCGTGTCCAGAGTGTAGACCTTCACTTCTTCAGCAGGACTAACTCGACACAAGATGCACTGAAGATATTCATCATGATGTGGTACGTGTACGCAACGGTACATTTTACAAATGTCGCCACACAGTGCAATTCGAAAAAATCTAAATCAAAGAATCGTTGAGAATATTTTAGGCTGTATAAAATAAGAAGAAGATTATTTAAAGAAAGGCCGGAGGTAGATTTCACCGAGCCATCAAAGACAACACGCAATTTTGTTGTACTATAAATTTTTCGCACGCAGTTATGTGGCAGATAATACTGAGGTAGAATCGACTGCTTGTAGCCCAAAGACATGTGTCTCAAATCAAGGTATTCCTTTAGAAAGGCCGAATATTCTGATTTTAGAGCAGAATCTTTAGCAAATTTGCTCTCAAATGCCTTTAGCCTATGCAAAGCACGCTCGTAAGATTCTCCAAGGGCATCGAAGCTAGTTTTAGTTGGAAAATTAACTGGGTACTGTCCGTAGCTAAGTCGAGCAAACGCCTTTTGGAACAGCTGCTCGCAGAGCAAGTCGTCATCTGATGTACAAATTGCAGAGCCGCAGCAGTGGTCTATTTCCCAAAATCGCATGACGATATCAGACAATGCGTCGCTCTCCGACTGATAAGTTGATTCTACGCGAGATACAGCCAACGTTGAAAATTTACTAGTATTTGCAGAAGAAATACTTCCACCTACGATCCAGGCGAGTTGTTTTTTTTTTGCAAAAATGGCAGATTATCAGCTAATTTAATCTGACCGACACAGAGAAGGCCATAGATTAGACCAGCACCAATGAGCACGTCAATTCGTTGGCTTTTGTAGAAAAGTGGATCTGAGAGGTGGACATTATTGGGAATATTCCATTCTGATGACTTCATATCAAAGTGTGGATGTACGACTGTTTGTTATTACAGCCGTGAACGAAGTTTCATAAGCTGCGTTGTGTGAATGCAGTTGAACTTCAATAGAATTGTCACACGAGACGGCCGATTCTCCAAGGCCTGCTATTAAAATGCTAGATCGATGAGGCTTAAGTTGAAGTAAATTTGCGAAACGAAATGTGACCAAATTAAATTGAGCCGCAGAATCAAGTATGGCTCGGCAAGGGACAAGTGCACCAGATCGATTTTTTATATAAGCAACGCCAGTGGCTAGCAGCACGTATTCGGTCTGATTTTGGACTTTAAGCGGAGCTGCCGGTGAATCGTTGAGACGAGTGCTGAAGGTAACTGATGATGCGAGTCGAGTGGAGGCTGCGCAACAACAGGACCTATATTTGAGTCCATATGCAACAAGGAGTGGTGCTTTGAGTGGCAATGCCTGCATTGCCCAGACTTGCACTATTACAGGTTGTGTCCCTTGCGCAGGCAATTAAAACAACAAAGGCGTAGCCGTTTCGCTTCCTTGTATCGAAGATTTGGAGTCAAATCCAGGAATCTTGAACATTTTAATAAGTAATTATCGTTGGCGTTACACAAGGTACAGCTGGTGCTAGATGAAGGCATTGCGATATATTTTGGATTTTCCCACCTGAGGGCTGGGTGTTGGGCTTACCGCAGCATTTTTTAAATTTTCCATCATTCGGCATCTCTTTTCCAAAAACAAAGCCATACTCTTCCATTTAGGTAGGTTATTTGTTGGCAGCACCTCTTCCCATTTCTCATGAGTGGCGTGATCCAATTGAAACGACGAGATGGATCAGCATACCATCGGTTATTCATGAGCTGAGGCCATAATGTTTAAAGCACGTAAGTGCGAATTGATCTTTAAACCCGGAATGTTGCACCCTGATCATCCGCGCCGTTCCGAATGACAGTTGAGTTAACAACTGACAATTTGCGTTGGTGATTGAGTTCGCGCGATAACCAAAATTTTATTTCGCAGAACATGTAATCGAATTCGGCTCGCGCGTCAGTAGCCAATTCCATTAGGTCAAGTTTCTCTAAGGTGCTCCTTTATTTGTCAAACTCGGAAAACATACGCTCAGCCTTTTCCATGCGCGCCTCGAGATCAAACTCATCAAAATGGGACAGGTTTTCTGATTTCAAAAACTCATTTAATGCCTGAACTTGCCGATAGACTGAGCTCGATTTTTCCTTGTAAAAGGCAATGTCATTTGGAAATGATTTCAATGAAAAAAATCACGTCGGGGTCACCAATGCTTAGAGGTACCACTATTTTGTGAGACCCTTTCTACCAATTAGTTAATAATGTTTTTAATTTCCGAAATAATTAAGAAGCGTGAATTTTGGTTGAGTTTGTGTTGCGATACGAATATCAGCGAACGACTGATTTGCGCCAAAAGCTTAATGTTAACAAGATCGCATTTGCAGAGTGCAGCTCTTAGTGCATATGCAAGTTACAGAAAAAGCTTTAGAGTTATGGTAATGTGATGTGTGCATTTTGTTAGATAAAGCTTGACTGTAACAAGGGAAAAGATTAACAAATTCATTCTCCCGACAGATTCACTGAATTTTGAGATTTTGTGGTATTTTTGGACTTTTTTAGCTATTTTTCGCATTTGAAAAATCTTAAAAAAAACTACATAAAATAGTTCTTCAGAATTTTCAAAAATTTCTGATATTTTTGAGCCCAATACTTCAAATAATACAAAATAATATTGCAGTAGTAATTTAATAATAAATAATTTTCAAAAAATATAACTCAAGAGGTAAGTTTTATTTTTAAGCAAAACATAAAACTAAAGAAATAATCGTTATTATTGCTCGAAATATAAAACTCAAAAAATAACTTTTATTTCTGAGCGAAAAATATATTTACAAAATAATTTTTTTTTGAGTTTTTCTCTATAACTTAAGAAAACAACAATTATTGCAGCAATGGATAGTCCTGGCAACAAAGATGCTCTATGCTTAATCCTTTTTCATGTATCAATTCTCTTTCATTATGAGTTTTATACTCGTTTTTAAAAAAATTTGTTTAAAACAAGTAAGAATGCTATAGTCGAGTAAACCCGATCGCATCTACGTACACTTACACACACAAGCACACATACTTAAAAGACGCACACACACGAGCGACAGATCGCGCGCAGCGCAAGCGATGCATTTTAAGTGGTGGCTATGCTTCTTCTTCCCCTTGCGCTGAAGCACTGAATCTTCTTTCGTTATTAACTTCCGTGTTTATTATCCGAACGACTTGAAATTTTGACACTATATTAGGAGCAACTAAGGTATTGCATACGCCAAATCCCAAAGCTATATCTTAAAAATTGTTCCTGTAAAACGGTTTTTATCGAATTGCGGGGGAACGGGGGGAGATATCTTAAATCTAAAATAAACTTGACCTGCTCCCGCTATACACGAACCTACATTCCAAATTTGGTGTCTCTAGCTCTTATAGTTGCTGAGATCCTTGCGTTCATACATACGGACGGACAGACGGACATGGCCAAATCAAAATCTCTCTTGATACTGATCAAGAATAAATATACTTTATAGGGTCGGAGATGTCTCCTTCTGCCTGTTACATACATTTGCACAGATTTAGTACCCCCTTTTTACCCATTTTATGGGTACAGGGAGTAAAAAGAGTATATTGGGTTTGTAAAATGTCCGTCCGTATGAACGCATTATTTTCTACACCTTTGAAACTAGAGCAATCAAACTTGGTACACATGTTGGTGTATACCCAACCAAATTTGACATACAGACTAATGGTGACCTCCTTGAGAAATCTGCATCAAAAATTAATCGCGACCACCCACTTCCCCGTAAAACGACGTTTTTCACAGGGGTAAATCTCCTACAGTTTCACAGCTAGAGTCACCAAATTTGCACCATTTAGCAAAATACATTTTTGCAACCCCCCACCCCATACGCCGCAAATGAGCAAAGTCTATATCTCCCACACCTGTACAGGTAGAGTCACTAAATTTGACATACACACTAATGTTGATCTCCTTGACAGATTTGCATCAAACATTTTTTGCCAACTCACTGACTATTTGTTCTCCTGACATTCTACCTTTCATGTCCCATTTTACACTTGACAACTTATGTGGTAGTGACCACTTCCCTTTAAAAGTAACCCTAACAACCAGCCAAACACTCAAATTGCCGTTCCATCGAAAATTCTTACCGGATCAGGCTTTCTGGCCAAATTATCCCTCACTTCTAATTTCTGAATCAATTACCCACATAGTTTCATAGAACATAAACTAATTCGCGCAGCGGCCCACTATTAGATACCTCAATCTAAGCCCCCACATTCATGAAAAGTAACAGCTTGGTGGAACAGTGAGTTGTCTCATCTTCGGGCCCTTCAGCAAAAAGTTGGTACACTTTCAAGCACAGGCAAACCGCAGAAAATTTAATGATACCAAAAAGGCGAAACATTTTCCGATACAAATGGAGAAATAACAAGTAAGAATGCTATATTCGAGTATGCCCCACTACTAAACTCCCCGTACCCAGGTTCCGATCGCATCTACGTACACTTACACATACACACACACATACACAAAAGACGCACACACACGAGCGACAGCTCGAGCGCAGCGCAAGCGAGGCATTTTAAGTTGTGACTGTGCTTCTTTTTTCCCCCCGCTCTGCATCACTGAATCTTCTTTCGTGAATAACTTCCGTGTTTATTGTCCGATCGACTTAAAATTTGGACAGTAGATTAAAAGTGACCAAATTCCAAAGCTATACCTTGAAAGATGTTGGATATACATAGGAACAACAAAGCGGGCGCTTGGCACGAGAATTGCCGAACATAAAGGAGACGCGAATAAGGGAAAAATGACAACAGCACTTGCGCAACATATTACAACAACAGGTCACACAGCTGATTTTGACAACACCAAAATATTAGACATTGAGAGGAGAGAACGAACGAGACTGACGCTAGAGAGCCTACGGATACAACAACAAGGGGAGAACACAGTAAACCACAAAGAAGACATTGAAAAGACAAACTTTATTTACGCGGCAGCAATAGCAGTTGACAAACAAAACTGGACGCGCAAAGACGAGAAACAAAAGTTGACGATGGATAAACAAAAGTGCAATTTAGACATAGGAACAATGACGACACTGTAGGAAATACTACAATAAGTTTTAATGTATGTATTGTAAAGGAACTAAATATGTTTGTTAAATTGTTATATGTATGTAAATGTCTTTTTTATATACATGTAAAAACCAGACTCCCTGAGGAAGGCGTAACAAACGCCGAAACGCGTAGGAGAAGAATTTTAATAAATAAATGTAATACATTTACAATTTCGGAAAACCGATTTTACTAAACTTGCTCAGCTCCTATCCCAGACTGACTGGTCCCAGCTGTACATGTGTAGAGACATGGATTGTGCAATCAATTACTTTTATTCTACATTAAATTCATTATTTGATTGTTGTGTCCCGTTTTGTAACCCCTCTAACAAACCTGTGTGGTTTACACGTGAATTGATAAACTTAAAAAATAGAAAGTCGAGATTGTACAAAAAGTTCAAGGAATTTGGCTCTTCCTCGGATTTCTCTCGCTATTTGATTGCCCGATCTAACTTCTCTGCACTTAATTTACACTGTTATAACAACTACCTCAGGAGCTGTAGGTTACAGTTTCAGCGGGATCCTAAAAGGTTTTATAACTTCGTTAATGCGTAGGTCATCAACATTTCCATCAACTGTATTTTTTGATAAAAAGACAGCTGACTCAGATCAGGCTATCGCCGATCTTTTTGCCGAATTTTTTCAAACGACTTACAGTTCACAACCTTATCAATTGCTTTCGCCTTATCCTTATCAGGTAATTAACTCCAATTGCATTTTTGGGCCTTTAATCACTGAAAGCTCGCTTCTACGTGATTTGAAGTCTATTAACCCCGTATTTTCTCCGGGACCTGATGGAGTACCAGGCTGTGTGCTCAAGTACTGTGCTGAAGGTATTTTTAAGCCATTATTTGTTCTTTTTAAATTGTCCGTGGAGTTGTGTTCTTTCCCCAATATTTGGAAAGAATCATTTATTATTCCTCTCCATAAAAAAGGAAACAAGTCTAATGTCGAGAACTATAGAGGTATTTCTAAGTTGTCTGCTATTCCTAAGATTTTTGAGAAATTAATAACTTCTCAACTTCAACATTTATGTAGATCTATAATTTCACCCTGCCAGCATGGGTTTGTGAAATATAGATCTACTACCACTAACCTATTGGAATTCACTTCTCTTATTATTAAGGGATTTCAATCTAAAATGCAAACAGATGTTATTTATACTGATTTCAGTAAGGCTTTTGATTCTGTTAATCATTCTCTTTTACTTCACAAGCTTCATCTTCTAGGATTTCCAAATAACTTAATTCTTTGGATTTCTAACTATTTAACTCTTAGAACCCAAAAGGTTTATTTCAAAGGCTTTGTCTCTAAGTCTGTTCAAGTTACTTCTGGAGTACCACAAGGAAGTCATCTTGGCCCCTTATTATTTACTCTTTTCATCAATGACCTTCCTTCTGTCGTAAATTACTCTCGGGTGCTGATGTATGCCGATGATGTTAAACTTTGTCTGTCATCTACTGATTTCTTATCTGGTCAAAGGTTGCAAACTGATCTTGACAGTTTTCAAGCCTGGTGTCGGGTAAATTTATTAAATCTTAATTGTGGTAAGTGTAAAGTAATGTCCTTTTACAGGCGAATGCCTTTTTTAACAGTTATATTCTTAATGGTAAGCCGCTTGTTCGAATTGAGTCGGTTGATGATTTGGGTATCCTTTTAGATTCCAAGCTTAAGTTTGACAAACATATCTTTTCCACCGTTAATCGTGCCTTTGGTGTCCTGGGTTTCATTAAGCGTTGGTCTAAAGAATTTAACGATCCTTACATTACTAAAACTCTATATACTTCGCTTGTTCGACCTATTCTTGAATATGGGTCTTGTATTTGGTGTCCCCAGTACAAGATTCATCAGGATAGAATAGAATCGGTTCAAAAACAATTTCTTCTCTTTGCACTCCGGGGTCTTAACTGGAATCCTAATACTCACTTGCCTTCTTATCGTAGTAGACTTTTACTAATAAATCTTCCTTCTCTTTCTGATCGTAGAACCATGCTTGGTGTAATTTTTTTACACAAACTAATCAAAGGCGAAATTGATTCTTCTGAATTAATTAGCCAGATTAGTTTTGCAGTTCCGATCAGAAATTCCAGAAACTTTCTTCCCCTTTGTCTTCAAGTTTGTAACACTAACTATTCTATCCATAACCCTTTTCGTATCATATGTTCTAATTATAACAATCTTTATCATTTAATATGTAATGCTAGTTCTATTTCCGTACTTAGAACTTCAATTTTATGTTATCTGTGTAATCTATAGTTTTTTGTATATTGTTTAATTTATGTAGAACTTTTATTTAGTCTGTTCGTTTTTATATGTTTCGCGATCTTCGTTACCGCACGTTATGCGGCGCGCCCCTCGGTCGGTTGGGCGGGAGGTGGGATTGCATTTTGCTTGGGTCCGCGCGTTAACAAGCCCGTGCTTGGTGTCGTTTGGGCCACTTGAATGTACTGCCCGTTTAGTACATCAACGTCCGAAAAAAAAAAAAAAAAATAATACATATTTATTAAAATGAACAACAACGGCCTTAAAACTCGCATTAGGAAACACAAAAACGTTTTTATCGAACTGCGGGGAAACGGGAGGGGGGGATATCTTAAATCTAAAAGAAACTTGACCTGCTCCCGCTATACACGAACCTACATTCCAAATTTTGTGTCTCTAGCTCTTCTAGTTGCTGAGATCCTTGCGTTCATACATACGGACAGATAGACGGACGGACGGACAGACGGACAGACAGACGGACATGGCCAAATCGAAATCTCTTTTGATACTGATCAAGAATATATATACCTTATAGGGTCGGAGATGTCTCCTTCTGCCTGTTACATACTTTTGCACAAATCCATTACCCCCTTTTTACCCATTTTATGGGTACAGGGAGTAAAAACAGCGCTCAACAAAAAAATTAACATCATAAAAAGCTAAGCAAACAATAAGTTCAACTGCAATTTAACATCTCTAATAAACATAACAAAATTTATAATAATCTCTATTACTGCCTTGTTTTTATCCGACCAATTAACTCCATCTTACATACCTCAATAAGAATCGCGCTTGGCACTTTTAGAACTACTCCAATCAAAAATAGGCTATTCGAATCCCCAATAAACTCTCCTTACCATCTTTGCAAATAAATAGTCAGTATTCTAAAAAATATTACAACAAACTCCGAATATAATTTTAACAGCTCCGTTGAACTTATAAATAGAATAAATGACACCTAAATTTGTGACGACGAGAAACTTGTATCTTTTGACGTGATTTCACTATTTGCTAGCATCCCTACTGATTTAGCGATTGACACTATCGGTAGAAAGTGGAGTGAAATAAAAAAAACACCCAAAGATTCGAAAACCACTGTTCATGATGATAATTAATTGCTGCATCACCGAAAACAGATATTTCAAATACGATGACAAAATATACACACAATTAAAAGGTATGCCCATGGGATCTCCGGCATCACCTATCATAGCAGACATATTAATGGAGGATTTGTTGTAAGCATCGTTGACCAAATTAAAAAACAAAGTACGTAGGTTATTTGTTTGCTATAAAGAGAGAATACGAAATACAAAACACACTAGACGCATTGAATACGTACCACAGAAACGTAACATTTACAATAGAAACGCGGACTGACGAAAAACTACCATATCTGGATTCCATAGTAATTTAACATGTAAATATACTCAAGATAAAATGGTACAAAAGAAACCAACATCTTCAGGAAGGATAATAAATTACCACTCCAGACACCCCAAAAACGATGGTAATAAATACAACACTTAACTTTTATTTTGCGATCAAAAAAGAAAAATTTTAAAAATAACTTTTATTTTTGAATTTTATAGTCACATTGCCGAACTCTGCTGACCTTTATGTTAAAGTCTATATAAAGTGGCAAACCAATGTTAGAAATAGCGGTAAAGTAATTTATTTATTAAAAATAAAATATTAAACAAGTAAGAATGCTATAGTCGAGTATACCCGACTACGAAACTCCCTGTACCCAGGTCTAAAACATCCAATCACATCCAAGTCCACTTACCCATACACACACACATACACAAAGACGCAAGCACACAGGCGGCAAAAGTGGCTGTGCTTCTTCTTCCCCCTCTCGCTACATTACTGAATCTTCTATCGTGAATAACTTCCGTGTTTATTATCCGATCGACTTGAAATTTGGACAGTAGATTAAGAGAGACTAAAGTATTGTACATGCCAAATCTGAAAGCTATATCTTGAAAATTGTTACTGTAAAACGGTTTTAATCGATTTGCGGGGGAACGGGGGAGATATTTGAAATTGGAAACAAACTTGATCTGCGTATGGTATACAGGAACCTACATTCCAAATTTGGTGTCTCTAGCTCTTCTAGTTGCTGAGATCGACGCGTTCATCCGGACAGACGGACAGACGGACGGACGGACAGACGGACAGACGGACAGACAGACGGACATGGCCAAATCAAAATCTCTTTTGATACTGATCAAGAATATATATACTTTATAGGGTCGGAGATGTCTCCTTCTGCCTGTTACATACTTTTGCACAAATCCAATACCCCCTTTTTACCCATTTTATGGGTACAGGGAGTAAAAATTACAACATTGTTATACCATTCGCTTTACAATCGTCCCTTCATTTAAAATAAAGTGAGGGACGATTTGGACATATCCAATAGGTTATTAACCAATCTTAAAAATGGTAAACAAACCGTGTTAACACAGTGGTGATTCTGTTTTTGCGTCACATTCGTTTGGTTGTGTGAATATTTCGAATTTTGTGCCAAATAATTGTAATTTGCGGGAAGTGTTGATTTTCTTTTTTCATTAGTAGAAAAAGACTGCTAAAGCGCATCGAGGGCTCCAAAGTTTGTGAAGATGCTTCTCTAGATAAAATAACGTGCCGTGACTGGTTCCGCCGCTTCAAAGACGGTGGTTTCGATGTTGACGACCGTCCGTGTGAAGGAAAAACCTTCGAAGGCACTGACTTGGTGTCATTACTTGATCAGGATCCGTGCCAACAGCAAAAAGGGCTCTCTTCAGCATTAGAAGTCATATGGCGCCTTCTGATTATTAATTGTTCCGTTCGATGGCACACGTTCGGGCTGATTATCAGCTCCGCTCATATGAAAACATCAAAAAATGGTTTGATTCGGGGATAGCCTCGAAAGATGAACACTTTTACCGTTAGAGTACTCGAGATGTATCAGAGGCAATACTTTGAATGATTCATTTAACCATATTTTCACAATGAAGTTAAGAATGCTATAGTCGAGTATACCCGACTACGAAACTCCCCGTACCCAGGTCTAAAATTTACACTCACATTTTCGTTCACTTACACATATGCACACACATACATATGTACAAATACGCACAGATACAAGCGGCGGTGCTCTGCAACGCACGCAAGGCACTTTAAGTTGTGGCTGTGCTGCTTGAATCTGAATCTTCTTTCGTGAATAACTTCCATGTTTAATGTCCGATTGACTTGCAAGAGATTAGGAGTGACCAAAGCATTATACATGCCAAATCCCAGCGCTATATCGACATTGTGGCAGTAAAACGTTTTTATCAAATGAATGGGGTGGGAATATTTGCAATCGGAAAAAAACTTGACTTTTGTTGGTCACATTCTAAACTGATTTTATTTATATGCTTTTGTGTACTGTGTTTTAATTTATTGATGTAATTTTTTGTTTCATCACTTCATCAGGAAAGCTTACTGTTGCTTGTACACAGCACATACACGTAAAAAGGGCTGTTTTCTCGCTGTCGCCGGTATTTTATTGACTCGAATCACAATCCAACAAACAAGAAAACTTGTCTAATAATTCCAATTTTACTTTAGAAACTCACCTAGCTTCAGTGCCATTAGGTTGTTTGACAACAGTTTCGCTCTCCTGGCTCTCTCTCTCTCTCTCCGACTATGTTGAAGACAACAACGAGCTCCATATGGAGTGTATCCAGCACGGAGATGTTAAAGAAGCCGAACTGCAGCCAAGCTCTGTGGAAGCCCCAGCCCCTAAGAAGCAGCCTAAGCCTCGCCCTATAACGATTCTCGGGGTACGAGACATCCCTGCCCTCAAGCAACTCCTAAGCCTGCTAGTCGCTCCTGAATCGTACGAGCTCAAAGGTGTATCAAATGGTGACCTCAGAGTGTATGCCAAGGACTCTGACTCTCATAGGAGTATCACCAAGTAGCTATCGGAGGTGACCTTGAAAAAACCAATAATAATAAAGATGTTCTTAAAATCAAAAAAAAACGAGTTTCCTGCGAACTGCCAAAAAATAATCTGAATGTGCGTCAATGTTACCGCTGCTTTGGCTTTGACCATACGAAAAACAACTCTCATTCATGTCAGGTCTCACTCATGTCAGGTCAAAACTTATGATGCAACGAATAAAAGCTGCAGTGTATCAGCACCGCCTAAAAAACCGCAGTACTGGTATCAACCTTGCTCCTTTGACTCGCATAGGTCAGCCTCTTCAAACTCGCCGTGTGGTACACCATTCGCTCCCTACCGCGCTCGTACAGCAAGGCCTTTCATTCGCTGATGCGTTGCGAGCAGTCCAGCAGAGTACACCGTACCCAGAACCTTCCTCAGCAAATTGAAACTCATGCTCGCTCAGTCCACCATAACCACCCAGAATCTAGTATTCCACAGCGGGACTCATCTCAAGGTCGTTCATGCCGTAATTTGCATCAACACACACCTTGAAACTTGGGTCTTGATGGCCCATTTGCTCAGATAATTTTTTCTATACAGCAAACCATTGCTAGACTCCAGGCCACAATAACTGTACTGCGCCTTGGAACTTGAAACGCTTGCAGCATCATCCCTAATGCGAACGAAGTTAAATTGTTTCTACACAAACATGAAATTGGCATTATACTTGTTTCAGAAACATTTCTACACACTGGAACCTACTTCGTTATGGAAGGATACAGTTGCTATCGCCCATCCAGACCATCCAGGAGGGCGGTCAAGAGAAGGAGCCTGTGTACTACTCATACAGGATCTTATACATTACCAACTTCACCTGATTACTACTAATCACGTACAGCTGATTTTGATAACTGTGTCCACTTGCATGGGTGAAATTCTTGTCGCTGCCGCCTACCCGCCACCCACTCTGTCCTGGACCGAAGCTAGATTCGGTAGGCTCCTGGATCAGCTGGGCCATAAATTCATAATCGGTGGTGATTTTAATGCGAACCACCGGCTATGGGGCAACCTGAGAGCGAACCCAAGACGCACAGCGCTGCACAATGCCATCACCAACAGCGCAACACAAGTCCTAGCTACAGGCATACCAACTCATTACCCGTACAACAGAAAAAGTACTCCCACGAGTATAAACTTTTACATGTATCGTGGAGTTGATAACAGAAGGCTCTCAGTGAGAGAGGTGCATGAGCTCTCTTCTAATCACCTGCCACTTATCGCCACACTATCAGCAACGCCACAAAGGATTCCTGTCAGAGCTATGGTACTAGCATCACAGAGTTTCAAAATAAATTAAGTGACTCGCTAAACCTTAATATGGAGATCTGCACTAACGATGACATCGACATTGCAGTTGAGTTGCTGCTTCTTAAAGCCAAGGATGCGGCTCAAAACGCCGCTTCAATTCATTCACCCTCCAGGCAAACTACACCCGGCTCTTTGATCCTTTCCCCGGCAGCCGAAAGCCTTCTGGCTCTAAAGAAGCGGCTTAGACGGGAATACATTATGACCAATGATCCAGCCATTGACAGAATATACAGGAGGATATCCAATAGGGTGATGAGGGAGCTAGCCTTCCTTAGAAAGGAAGCCTCTGATGCCATGCTGGAAGAGGCCACCGCTGATGAAAGCTTCAAATTGCCCTTATGGAAGTTAACAAGGCGATAAAAAACAAGCCTTCCAGACGGCTTCCAAACACAGGATGCAGATTGTCCATGATGCCCTAGATGCTCCTTTCCAAATGTCACTTCCTGTCGCTCCAAGTACCCTGAGGGAGGTCATGGAGGAGATCAAGACACTCAAGAACAGTAAGGCTTCTGGAGAGGATCAAGTTGACAACCGGTCTATCAAATTGCTCCCTCACAGGGCTTTATTGTTTCTCGTATAATATACAACGCGGCTCTGCGACTGGGATATATTCCCATAGCCTGGAAAAAGGCCAACATAATTATGCTCCACAAGAATGGAAAGTCAGCGGACGAGCTGGACTCCTACCGCCCGATAAGCTTACTTCCAGTTTTTGGTAAAATATATGAGTGATGTATTCTACTTAAGCTCCTGGACACGACGGCAGTTAAAGAAGCAATGCCAAAGCTTCAATTCGGGTTCCGCCTTAGACACGGCACACCGAAGCAACTGCACCGAGTGGTGATCTTTACACTGAAAGGTTTTCACGCAAAGGAATATGTCGTCGGAGCTTATCTTGACATCCAGCAAGCTTTCGATAGAGTCTGGCATCCTGGGCTGCTGTATAAATTGAAAACTCTGCTCAACCCCCAGCTCTACCTGGTTATAAAGAGCTTTTTAACTGACAGAACCTTTAGCGTTGTGCAGGACGGGATGAGCTCGCAACAAAAAAACCATTATACCGGTGTACCACAGGGTAGTGTTCTCGGTCCAACACTACACAGTCTTTTCACCAGCGATATGCCCACCTCGTCGGAAATTTCTATCCCAAACCCGCAGGACCTCCTTGTTACCACCTTCGCCGATGACACATCCGTCTTAGCTCGAAGCACATGTGTTTATGAAGCAACGGATGTCCTGCAGGAATATCTGAAGCGCTTTGAGAATTAGGCCTGCCGCTGGAATATCTCAATTAACAGCGTCAGCGTTACACATACACTCAGAAAAGATACCTGCCCTGGTGTGTTCTTTCATGGAGAACTCCTGTCCCAGCGAACCGCGCACAAATATCTTGGGGTCACTCTTGATAGACGACTTACCTTCAGGCAGCACATCACTGAGATTGTCGGCAATCTCCGAGCCAAGGCCTCCAGGCTGTACTGGCTGCTCAATGCCACCAACAAGCTGTCCCTCAGTAATAAAATTTTGATATACAAAGCCATCCTTGCGCCGATTTGGAGATACGGAATCCAGGTCTATGGAATTGCCGCTAAAACTCACCTAAACCGAATACGTGTATTCCAGGCCAAGCTACTTAGAAAAGTTACAGGCGCTGAGTGGTACATCAGAACGCGTGATATTGAAAGGGATTGCCGAGTACCCCTGGTCGGCGATGTCATAAGCAAGCAGGCTGAACAGTACATAAATAAGCTAGCATGCCACCCAAACATTCTGCCTGGAAGACTACTAAGAGCTAGAAGAGTAAACGGCCTCATGGCATCAAGAAGACTAAAGCGCACACACCAGATCTGGCAAATCGCACGATGTAGATAAAAAATAAATATATATATATAGCATACTTATCACTGTAAATATAACCCATATACAACCAAGAAACACAATACAAGCAATTTTATATAAAATTTATAACTACTCAACATAACACAACACACAAAATAAATTTAACTTAAATCCTACCAAGAAACACAAAACAAACAAATGTAAATTAATTATATACCTAACATAACATATACACATAACCCATAGATGTTAAGTAACCGAACACTGTAAATACTTATTCACACAACTACGATCACGAATATAATACACTATATATTCTTCCCATACTTACACACTTAAAACTAGCTGATCAAACCCCTTCATCTAGGACTACCCACAAAAACCCTCAATCCACGAGTGCTTCGTGCTGACTGGCTGACTGGCTGACTGACTGACTGACTGACTGACTGACTGACTGACTGATTGGCAATCATCGCACAGCCTAAACCGTAAGAGCTAGGATGCTGAAATTTTCACAGTAGGTTCCATCTATGATGAAAGTTCACGCTAAGACGGGATTTTTGAAAATTCCACCCACAAGTGTGGATAATCGCGGAAAACTGTTGTATAAAACTTTTTTGTTTACCATCCAATCGGCTTCAAACTCATTTTCAAAGATCTACACAAAAATTCATTTGACACATATTTCACTGATTTTGGAAAATCCACCCCATGGGCGGAAAATGGGGGTCTCAAGGTTGTATGGGCGAAAGGCTAAATTTAGTCCGATCACCTTCAAATTCATTTTCAAAGCTCTTCATGTAAAATAATTTGACGCGTGTTTCAGCGATTTTGGGAAATTCAGACCTATGGTCGAAAAATAGGTGGAAAACTCTGACATTCGACATTTTTAATTTTCATGCGATTGGCTCCAAACTCATTTTCAAGGTACTATGCGATAAAATAATAGGTGAAGTGGTCAAAGATTTAGGAAAATCTACCTCTAAGATCGGATATCGGATTGTAAGAAACTTTTTTATTATCGTCCGATTGGCTTCAAATTCATTCTTAAAGCTCTACACATTAAATAATTGGACACGTGTAGCAGTGATTTTGGGAAATTCAGCCCCATGGTCGGAAAATCGGTGGAAAACTATGGAATTCGACATTTTTAATTTTCATGCGATTGGCTTCAAGCTCATTTTCAAAGTTCTATGCTATAAAATAATAGGTGAAGTGGTCAAAGATTTTGGAAAATCTACCTCCTAAGTCGGAAATTTCGAAGAAAACTGTTGTATGATCCTTTTTTGATTATCGTCCGATTGGCTTGAAACTCATTTTCAAAGCTCTGCACATTAAATAATTCGACACGTGTATCAGCGAATTTGGAAATTTTAGCCCCATGATCGAAAAATTAGCGGAAAACTCTGGCATTCGACATTTTTAATTTTCATGCGATTGGCTTCAAAATCATTTTCAAGGTTCTACACAAACACATAATAGGCGCGGTGCCCAAAGATTTTGGAAAATCTACCCCCAAGCTCGGAAATTTCGCGGAAAACTGTTGTGTGCAACTTTTTTGATTATCGTCCGATTGACTTCAAAATCATTTTCAAAGCTCTACACATTAAATAATTCGACACGTGTGTCAGCGATTTTGAAAATTTCAGCCCCATGATCGAAAAATTAGCGGAAAACTCTGGCATTCGACATTTTTAATTTTCATGCGATTGGCTTCAAAATCATTTTCAAGGTTCTACACAAACACATAATAGGCGCGGTGCCCAAAGATTTTGGAAAATCTACCCCCAAGCTCGGAAATTTCGCGGAAAACTGTTGTGTGCAACTTTTTTGATTATCGTCTGATTGGCTTCAAAATCATTTTCAAAGCTCTACACATTAAATAATTCGACACGTGTGTCAGCGATTTTGAAAATTTCAGCCCCATGATCGAAAAATTAGCGGAAAACTCTGGCATTCGACATTTTTAATTTTCATGCGATTGGCTTCAAAATCAATTTCAAGGTTCTACACAAACACATAATAGGCGCGGTGCCCAAAGATTTTGGAAAATCTACCCCAAGCTCGGAAATTTCGCGGAAAACTGTTGTGTGCAACTTTTTGATTATCGTCCGATTGACTTCAAACTCATTTTCAAACTTTTCTGTTTATCATCCAATACATTTTCGACACATGTGCTACCGGTTTTGAAAAATGCACGGCCACGGTCCGAAAGGGGTGAAGTTTGGAATTCAGCTTCATAATAATTTCCAAATATAAATAAAACAAGTAAGAATGCTATAGTCGAGAAATTCTTGTCGCTGCCGCCTACCCGCCACCCACTCTGTCCTGGACCGAAGCTAGATTCGGTAGGCTCCTGGATCAGCTGGGCCATAAATTCATAATCGGTGGTGATTTTAATGCGAACCACCGGCTATGGGGCAACCTGAGAGCGAACCCAAGACGCACAGCGCTGCACAATGCCATCACCAACAGCGCAACACAAGTGCTAGCTACAGGCATACCAACTCATTACCCGTACAACAGAAAAAGTACTCCCACGAGTATAAACTTTTACATGTATCGTGGAGTTGATAACAGAAGGCTCTCAGTGAGAGAGGTGCATGAGCTCTCTTCTAATCACCTGCCACTTATCGCCACACTATCAGCAACGCCACAAAGGATTCCTGTCAGAGCTATGGTACTAGCATCACAGAGTTTCAAAATAAATTAAGTGACTCGCTAAACCTTAATATGGAGATCTGCACTAACGATGACATCGACATTGCAGTTGAGTTGCTGCTTCTTAAAGCCAAGGATGCGGCTCAAAACGCCGCTTCAATTCATTCACCCTCCAGGCAAACTACACCCGGCTCTTTGATCCTTTCCCCGGCAGCCGAAAGCCTTCTGGCTCTAAAGAAGCGGCTTAGACGGGAATACATTATGACCAATGATCCAGCCATTGACAGAATATACAGGAGGATATCCAATAGGGTGATGAGGGAGCTAGCCTTCCTTAGAAAGGAAGCCTCTGATGCCATGCTGGAAGAGGCCACCGCTGATGAAAGCTTCAAATTGCCCTTATGGAAGTTAACAAGGCGATAAAAAACAAGCCTTCCAGACGGCTTCCAAACACAGGATGCAGATTGTCCATGATGCCCTAGATGCTCCTTTCCAAATGTCACTTCCTGTCGCTCCAAGTACCCTGAGGGAGGTCATGGAGGAGATCAAGACACTCAAGAACAGTAAGGCTTCTGGAGAGGATCAAGTTGACAACCGGTCTATCAAATTGCTCCCTCACAGGGCTTTATTGTTTCTCGTATAATATACAACGCGGCTCTGCGACTGGGATATATTCCCATAGCCTGGAAAAAGGCCAACATAATTATGCTCCACAAGAATGGAAAGTCAGCGGACGAGCTGGACTCCTACCGCCCGATAAGCTTACTTCCAGTTTTTGGTAAAATATATGAGTGATGTATTCTACTTAAGCTCCTGGACACGACGGCAGTTAAAGAAGCAATGCCAAAGCTTCAATTCGGGTTCCGCCTTAGACACGGCACACCGAAGCAACTGCACCGAGTGGTGATCTTTACACTGAAAGGTTTTCACGCAAAGGAATATGTCGTCGGAGCTTATCTTGACATCCAGCAAGCTTTCGATAGAGTCTGGCATCCTGGGCTGCTGTATAAATTGAAAACTCTGCTCAACCCCCAGCTCTACCTGGTTATAAAGAGCTTTTTAACTGACAGAACCTTTAGCGTTGTGCAGGACGGGATGAGCTCGCAACAAAAAAACCATTATACCGGTGTACCACAGGGTAGTGTTCTCGGTCCAACACTACACAGTCTTTTCACCAGCGATATGCCCACCTCGTCGGAAATTTCTATCCCAAACCCGCAGGACCTCCTTGTTACCACCTTCGCCGATGACACATCCGTCTTAGCTCGAAGCACATGTGTTTATGAAGCAACGGATGTCCTGCAGGAATATCTGAAGCGCTTTGAGAATTAGGCCTGCCGCTGGAATATCTCAATTAACAGCGTCAGCGTTACACATACACTCAGAAAAGATACCTGCCCTGGTGTGTTCTTTCATGGAGAACTCCTGTCCCAGCGAACCGCGCACAAATATCTTGGGGTCACTCTTGATAGACGACTTACCTTCAGGCAGCACATCACTGAGATTGTCGGCAATCTCCGAGCCAAGGCCTCCAGGCTGTACTGGCTGCTCAATGCCACCAACAAGCTGTCCCTCAGTAATAAAATTTTGATATACAAAGCCATCCTTGCGCCGATTTGGAGATACGGAATCCAGGTCTATGGAATTGCCGCTAAAACTCACCTAAACCGAATACGTGTATTCCAGGCCAAGCTACTTAGAAAAGTTACAGGCGCTGAGTGGTACATCAGAACGCGTGATATTGAAAGGGATTGCCGAGTACCCCTGGTCGGCGATGTCATAAGCAAGCAGGCTGAACAGTACATAAATAAGCTAGCATGCCACCCAAACATTCTGCCTGGAAGACTACTAAGAGCTAGAAGAGTAAACGGCCTCATGGCATCAAGAAGACTAAAGCGCACACACCAGATCTGGCAAATCGCACGATGTAGATAAAAAATAAATATATATATATAGCATACTTATCACTGTAAATATAACCCATATACAACCAAGAAACACAATACAAGCAATTTTATATAAAATTTATAACTACTCAACATAACACAACACACAAAATAAATTTAACTTAAATCCTACCAAGAAACACAAAACAAACAAATGTAAATTAATTATATACCTAACATAACATATACACATAACCCATAGATGTTAAGTAACCGAACACTGTAAATACTTATTCACACAACTACGATCACGAATATAATACACTATATATTCTTCCCATACTTACACACTTAAAACTAGCTGATCAAACCCCTTCATCTAGGACTACCCACAAAAACCCTCAATCCACGAGTGCTTCGTGCTGACTGGCTGACTGGCTGACTGACTGACTGACTGACTGACTGACTGACTGACTGATTGGCAATCATCGCACAGCCTAAACCGTAAGAGCTAGGATGCTGAAATTTTCACAGTAGGTTCCATCTATGATGAAAGTTCACGCTAAGACGGGATTTTTGAAAATTCCACCCACAAGTGTGGATAATCGCGGAAAACTGTTGTATAAAACTTTTTTGTTTACCATCCAATCGGCTTCAAACTCATTTTCAAAGATCTACACAAAAATTCATTTGACACATATTTCACTGATTTTGGAAAATCCACCCCATGGGCGGAAAATGGGGGTCTCAAGGTTGTATGGGCGAAAGGCTAAATTTAGTCCGATCACCTTCAAATTCATTTTCAAAGCTCTTCATGTAAAATAATTTGACGCGTGTTTCAGCGATTTTGGGAAATTCAGACCTATGGTCGAAAAATAGGTGGAAAACTCTGACATTCGACATTTTTAATTTTCATGCGATTGGCTCCAAACTCATTTTCAAGGTACTATGCGATAAAATAATAGGTGAAGTGGTCAAAGATTTAGGAAAATCTACCTCCAAGATCGGATATCGGATTGTAAGAAACTTTTTTATTATCGTCCGATTGGCTTCAAATTCATTCTTAAAGCTCTACACATTAAATAATTGGACACGTGTAGCAGTGATTTTGGGAAATTCAGCCCCATGGTCGGAAAATCGGTGGAAAACTATGGAATTCGACATTTTTAATTTTCATGCGATTGGCTTCAAGCTCATTTTCAAAGTTCTATGCTATAAAATAATAGGTGAAGTGGTCAACGATTTTGGAAAATCTACCTCCTAAGTCGGAAATTTCGAAGAAAACTGTTGTATGATCCTTTTTTGATTATCGTCCGATTGGCTTGAAACTCATTTTCAAAGCTCTGCACATTAAATAATTCGACACGTGTATCAGCGAATTTGGAAATTTTAGCCCCATGATCGAAAAATTAGCGGAAAACTCTGGCATTCGACATTTTTAATTTTCATGCGATTGGCTTCAAAATCATTTTCAAGGTTCTACACAAACACATAATAGGCGCGGTGCCCAAAGATTTTGGAAAATCTACCCCCAAGCTCGGAAATTTCGCGGAAAACTGTTGTGTGCAACTTTTTTGATTATCGTCCGATTGACTTCAAAATCATTTTCAAAGCTCTACACATTAAATAATTCGACACGTGTGTCAGCGATTTTGAAAATTTCAGCCCCATGATCGAAAAATTAGCGGAAAACTCTGGCATTCGACATTTTTAATTTTCATGCGATTGGCTTCAAAATCATTTTCAAGGTTCTACACAAACACATAATAGGCGCGGTGCCCAAAGATTTTGGAAAATCTACCCCCAAGCTCGGAAATTTCGCGGAAAACTGTTGTGTGCAACTTTTTTGATTATCGTCTGATTGGCTTCAAAATCATTTTCAAAGCTCTACACATTAAATAATTCGACACGTGTGTCAGCGATTTTGAAAATTTCAGCCCCATGATCGAAAAATTAGCGGAAAACTCTGGCATTCGACATTTTTAATTTTCATGCGATTGGCTTCAAAATCAATTTCAAGGTTCTACACAAACACATAATAGGCGCGGTGCCCAAAGATTTTGGAAAATCTACCCCCAAGCTCGGAAATTTCGCGGAAAACTGTTGTGTGCAACTTTTTTGATTATCGTCCGATTGACTTCAAACTCATTTTCAAACTTTTCTGTTTATCATCCAATACATTTTCGACACATGTGCTACCGGTTTTGAAAAATGCACGGCCACGGTCCGAAAGGGGTGAAGTTTGGAATTCAGCTTCATAATAATTTCCAAATATAAATAAAACAAGTAAGAATGCTATAGTCGAGTATACCCGACTACAAAACTCCCTGTACCCAGGTCAAAAATTTCCGATCGCATCTACGTACACTTACACATACACACACACATACACAAAACAGCCGATTGGGGATGTATACTTGACGCGCTAACTGCATTTGGAGTCCCACCGTACCTACTTGCGCTGGTGAGGGACTATTTTGCTGGCCGAGTTTTGCGCTACGCTACGTTCGACGGCATCGCGACGCACCAGATCTCAGCGGGAGGGCCCCAAGGATCCGTCATAGGGCCCTTGCTGTGGAACGTCATGTATGACGGCATCCTTCGGCTGACGTTTCCCAGCGGCACACACATTGTCGGCTACGCCGATGATGTAGCTCTTGTGGTAGTAGCCAAGCACCTAAATGCAGTGGAGCATATCTGCAGTGCGGCCATTAGAGTCGTCACTCAACGGCTCAGCTCTGTGGGCCTTGAGCTGGCTGCCCAAAAAACGGAGGCGGTGCGGGTAAGCTGTCGGAAGGTGGTGGAAACCGCGCGCATCCGCGTCGGGGATGACACCATTTTATCAAAAAGGGTCATCCGTTACCTAGGCGTGATGATTGACACACGGCTAAGTTTCCGCGAGCACCTGCAGTTCATACAGGGAAAGGCAGGGAGCTCGAGCCGAGCATTGTTTAGAATTATGCTCAACACGATAGGCCCTAAACAAGAGAGGAGGAGGCTGCTAACCAGCGTAGTCCGGTTAACCATCCTATAATCTGGGCTAACGCTACGGCGGTCCCGAGATATATAAGGGGCATCCAGTCGACGCACCGTCTGTGTGCGCTGCGAATATGCAGCCGGTTCCGGACCATTTCTGACGACGCCGCACTGGTCATTGCGGGCATGCTGCCAATCGACCTCCTGGCTACTGAGGAGAAATCCGTCGCAGATGCCATTAAGGAGGGCCAGCCAAGAAGAGCGGCTCGTGTGGAGGCAAGAAAGGAGAGCATCTCGCGGTGGCAAGCACGATGGGATGCGTCAGTTAAAGGTCGCTGGACGCACCGCTTGATCCCAAATATTGAGCGGCTATACCTGCATAGGCTCGGCAATAACTCCTTGCCGTACTGCGCTTGGTGTGGTGACGAGACTGTTGAAGACGCAGGACACATCCTTTTCACTGTGGGCGTTTCAATTTGGAGAGGCAGCAGCTCCGCTCGGTAGTGGGCTTGACGCTCACCGAGCAGAACCTGACCGAAGAGATGCTCGCAAGTCCAGAGGTCTGGACGGCAGTGTGCAACTTCTCTGCGCTTGCTATTCAAGAACATTGTATATGCTGCACGCGTCCCCGCGAATCAAAAATTTAAGGCCGTACCGCAGGGGCCAGCCACTCTATAACTCAAAAGCTTCCGATATTTATTTTTTGTAGATATAAAAAATTTTTAACTAGTGTAAGATAATAAATGATTGAAAAAAATAAAAACACATACACAAAAGACGCACACACACGAGCGACAGCTCGAGCGCAGCGCAAGCGAAGCATTTTAAGTTGTGGCTGTGCTTCTTCTTCCCAGTGTATCAGCGATTTCTAAAATTACAGCCCCATGGTCGGAAAATTGGTGGAAAACTCTGGCATTCGACATTTTTAATTTTCATGCGGTTGGCTTCAAACTCATTTTAAAAGTCAAAGATTTTGGAAAATCTACCTCCAAGGTCGGAAAACTACCTCCAAGGTCGCAAAATACGAGGAAAACTATTGTATGAAACTTTTTGATTATCGTCCGATTGGCTTGAAACTCATTTTCAAAGCTCTGCACATTAAATAATTCGACACGTGTATCAGCGAATTTGGAAATTTTAGCCCCATGATCGAAAAATTAGCGGAAAACTCTGGCATTCGACATTTTTAATTTTCATGCGATTGGCTTCAAAATCGTTTTCAAGGTTCTACACAAACACATAATAGGCGCGGTGCCCAAAGATTTTGGAAAATCTACCCCCAAGCTCGGAAATTTCGCGGAAAACTGTTGTGTGCAACTTTTTTGATTATCGTCCGATTGACTTCAAAATCATTTTCAAAGCTCTACACATTAAATAATTCGACACGTGTGTCAGCGATTTTGAAAATTTCAGCCCCATGATCGAAAAATTAGCGGAAAACTCTGGCATTCGACATTTTTAATTTTCATGCGATTGGCTTCAAACTCGTTTTCAAGGTTCTATGCAAAAAAATAGTAAGCGAAGTGGTCAAAGATTTTGGAAAAACTACCTCCAAGGTAGCAAAATACGAGGAAAACTGTTGTATGAAACTTTTTGATTATCGTCCGATTGGCTTGAAACTCATTTTCAAAGCTCTTTACGTAAAATAATTCGATGCGTGTATCAGCGATTTTGAAAATTTCAGCCCCATGATCGAAAAATTAGCGGAAAACTCTGGCATTCGACATTTTTAATTTTCATGCGATTGGCTTCAAAATCAATTTCAAGGTTCTACACAAACACATAATAGGCGCGGTGCCCAAAGATTTTGGAAAATCTACCTCCAAGGTCGGAAAATACGAGGAAAACTGTTGTATGAAACTTTTCTGATTATCGTCCGATTGACTTCAAACTCATTTTCAAACTTTTCTGTTTATCATCCAATACATTTTCGACACATGTGCTACCGGTTTTGAAAAATGCACGGCCACGGTCCGAAAGGGGTGAAGTCTGGAATTCAGCTTCATAATAATTTCCAAATATAAATAAAACAAGTAAAAATGCTATAGTCGAGTATACCCGACTACAAAACTCCCTGTACCCAGGTCAAAAATTTCCGATCGCATCTACGTACACTTACACATACACACACACATACACAAAACAGCCGATTGGGGATGTATACTTGACGCGCTAACTGCAATTGGAGTCCCACCGTACCTACTTGCGCTGGTGAGGGACTATTTTGCTGGCCGAGTTTTGCGCTACGCTACGTTCGATGGCATCGCGACGCACCAGATCTCAGCGGGAGTGCCCCAAGGATTCGTCATAGGGCCCTTGCTGTGGAACGTCATGTATGACGGCATCCTTCGGCTGACGTTTCCCAGCGGCACACACATTGTCGGCTACGCCGATGATGTAGCTCTTGTGGTAGTAGCCAAGCACCTAAATGTAGTGGAGCATATCTGCAGTGTGGCTATTAGAGTCGTCACTCAACGGCTCAGCTCTGTGGGCCTTGAGCTGGCTGCCCAAAAAACGGAGGCGGTGCGGGTAAGCTGTCGGAAGGTGGTGGAAACCGCGCGCATCCGCGTCGGGGATGACACCATTTTATCAAAAAGGGTCATCCGTTACCTAGGCGTGATGATTGACACACGGCTAAGTTTCCGCGAGCACCTGCAGTTCATACAGGGAAAGGCAGGGAGCTCGAGCCGAGCATTGTTTAGAATTATGCTCAACACGATAGGCCCTAAACAAGAGAGGAGGAGGCTGCTAACCAGCGTAGTCCGGTTAACCATCCTATAATCTGGGCTAACGCTACGGCGGTCCCGAGATATATAAGGGGCATCCAGTCGACGCACCGTCTGTGTGCGCTGCGAATATGCAGCCGGTTCCGGACCATTTCTGACGACGCCGCACTGGTCATTGCGGGCATGCTGCCAATCGACCTCCTGGCTACTGAGGAGAAATCCGTCGCAGATGCCATTAAGGAGGGCCAGCCAAGAAGAGCGGCTCGTGTGGAGGCAAGAAAGGAGAGCATCTCGCGGTGGCAAGCACGATGGGATGCGTCAGTTAAAGGTCGCTGGACGCACCGCTTGATCCCAAATATTGAGCGGCTATACCTGCATAGGCTCGGCAATAACTCCTTGCCGTACTGCGCTTGGTGTGGTGACGAGACTGTTGAAGACGCAGGACACATCCTTTTCACTGTGGGCGTTTCAATTTGGAGAGGCAGCAGCTCCGCTCGGTAGTGGGCTTGACGCTCACCGAGCAGAACCTGACCGAAGAGATGCTCGCAAGTCCAGAGGTCTGGACGGCAGTGTGCAACTTCTCTGCGCTTGCTATTCAAGAACATTGTATATGCTGCACGCGTCCCCGCGAATCAAAAATTTAAGGCCGTACCGCAGGGGCCAGCCACTCTATAACTCAAAAGCTTCCGATATTTATTTTTTGTAGATATAAAAAATTTTTAACTAGTGTAAGATAATAAATGATTGAAAAAAATAAAAACACATACACAAAAGACGCACACACACGAGCGACAGCTCGAGCGCAGCGCAAGCGAAGCATTTTAAGTTGTGGCTGTGCTTCTTCTTCCCAGTGTATCAGCGATTTCTAAAATTACAGCCCCATGGTCGGAAAATTGGTGGAAAACTCTGGCATTCGACATTTTTAATTTTCATGCGGTTGGCTTCAAACTCATTTTAAAAGTCAAAGATTTTGGAAAATCTACCTCCAAGGTCGGAAAACTACCTCCAAGGTCGCAAAATACGAGGAAAACTATTGTATGAAACTTTTTGATTATCGTCCGATTGGCTTGAAACTCATTTTCAAAGCTCTGCACATTAAATAATTCGACACGTGTATCAGCGAATTTGGAAATTTTAGCCCCATGATCGAAAAATTAGCGGAAAACTCTGGCATTCGACATTTTTAATTTTCATGCGATTGGCTTCAAAATCGTTTTCAAGGTTCTACACAAACACATAATAGGCGCGGTGCCCAAAGATTTTGGAAAATCTACCCCCAAGCTCGGAAATTTCGCGGAAAACTGTTGTGTGCAACTTTTTTGATTATCGTCCGATTGACTTCAAAATCATTTTCAAAGCTCTACACATTAAATAATTCGACACGTGTGTCAGCGATTTTGAAAATTTCAGCCCCATGATCGAAAAATTAGCGGAAAACTCTGGCATTCGACATTTTTAATTTTCATGCGATTGGCTTCAAACTCGTTTTCAAGGTTCTATGCAAAAAAATAGTAAGCGAAGTGGTCAAAGATTTTGGAAAAACTACCTCCAAGGTAGCAAAATACGAGGAAAACTGTTGTATGAAACTTTTTGATTATCGTCCGATTGGCTTGAAACTCATTTTCAAAGCTCTTTACGTAAAATAATTCGATGCGTGTATCAGCGATTTTGAAAATTTCAGCCCCATGATCGAAAAATTAGCGGAAAACTCTGGCATTCGACATTTTGAATTTTCATGCGATTGGCTTCAAAATCAATTTCAAGGTTCTACACAAACACATAATAGGCGCGGTGCCCAAAGATTTTGGAAAATCTACCTCCAAGGTCGGAAAATACGAGGAAAACTGTTGTATGAAACTTTTCTGATTATCGTCCGATTGACTTCAAACTCATTTTCAAACTTTTCTGTTTATCATCCAATACATTTTCGACACATGTGCTACCGGTTTTGAAAAATGCACGGCCACGGTCCGAAAGGGGTGAAGTCTGGAATTCAGCTTCATAATAATTTCCAAATATAAATAAAACAAGTAAAAATGCTATAGTCGAGTATACCCGACTACAAAACTCCCTGTACCCAGGTCAAAAATTTCCGATCGCATCTACGTACACTTACACATACACACACACATACACAAAACAGCCGATTGGGGATGTATACTTGACGCGCTAACTGCAATTGGAGTCCCACCGTACCTACTTGCGCTGGTGAGGGACTATTTTGCTGGCCGAGTTTTGCGCTACGCTACGTTCGATGGCATCGCGACGCACCAGATCTCAGCGGGAGTGCCCCAAGGATTCGTCATAGGGCCCTTGCTGTGGAACGTCATGTATGACGGCATCCTTCGGCTGACGTTTCCCAGCGGCACACACATTGTCGGCTACGCCGATGATGTAGCTCTTGTGGTAGTAGCCAAGCACCTAAATGTAGTGGAGCATATCTGCAGTGTGGCTATTAGAGTCGTCACTCAACGGCTCAGCTCTGTGGGCCTTGAGCTGGCTGCCCAAAAAACGGAGGCGGTGCGGGTAAGCTGTCGGAAGGTGGTGGAAACCGCGCGCATCCGCGTCGGGGATGACACCATTTTATCAAAAAGGGTCATCCGTTACCTAGGCGTGATGATTGACACACGGCTAAGTTTCCGCGAGCACCTGCAGTTCATACAGGGAAAGGCAGGGAGCTCGAGCCGAGCATTGTTTAGAATTATGCTCAACACGATAGGCCCTAAACAAGAGAGGAGGAGGCTGCTAACCAGCGTAGTCCGGTTAACCATCCTATAATCTGGGCTAACGCTACGGCGGTCCCGAGATATATAAGGGGCATCCAGTCGACGCACCGTCTGTGTGCGCTGCGAATATGCAGCCGGTTCCGGACCATTTCTGACGACGCCGCACTGGTCATTGCGGGCATGCTGCCAATCGACCTCCTGGCTACTGAGGAGAAATCCGTCGCAGATGCCATTAAGGAGGGCCAGCCAAGAAGAGCGGCTCGTGTGGAGGCAAGAAAGGAGAGCATCTCGCGGTGGCAAGCACGATGGGATGCGTCAGTTAAAGGTCGCTGGACGCACCGCTTGATCCCAAATATTGAGCGGCTATACCTGCATAGGCTCGGCAATAACTCCTTGCCGTACTGCGCTTGGTGTGGTGACGAGACTGTTGAAGACGCAGGACACATCCTTTTCACTGTGGGCGTTTCAATTTGGAGAGGCAGCAGCTCCGCTCGGTAGTGGGCTTGACGCTCACCGAGCAGAACCTGACCGAAGAGATGCTCGCAAGTCCAGAGGTCTGGACGGCAGTGTGCAACTTCTCTGCGCTTGCTATTCAAGAACATTGTATATGCTGCACGCGTCCCCGCGAATCAAAAATTTAAGGCCGTACCGCAGGGGCCAGCCACTCTATAACTCAAAAGCTTCCGATATTTATTTTTTGTAGATATAAAAAATTTTTAACTAGTGTAAGATAATAAATGATTGAAAAAAATAGAAACACATACACAAAAGACGCACACACACGAGCGACAGCTCGAGCGCAGCGCAAGCGAAGCATTTTAAGTTGTGGCTGTGCTTCTTCTTCCCAGTGTATCAGCGATTTCTAAAATTACAGCCCCATGGTCGGAAAATTGGTGGAAAACTCTGGCATTCGACATTTTTAATTTTCATGCGGTTGGCTTCAAACTCATTTTAAAAGTTCTACACAAACACAGAATAGACGTGGTGGTCAAAGATTTTGGAAAATCTACCTCCAAGGTCGGAAAACTACCTCCAAGGTCGCAAAATACGAGGAAAACTATTGTATGAAACTTTTTGATTATCGTCCGATTGGCTTGAAACTCATTTTCAAAGCTCTGCACATTAAATAATTCGACACGTGTATCAGCGAATTTGGAAATTTTAGCCCCATGATCGAAAAATTAGCGGAAAACTCTGGCATTCGACATTTTTAATTTTCATGCGATTGGCTTCAAAATCGTTTTCAAGGTTCTACACAAACACATAATAGGCGCGGTGCCCAAAGATTTTGGAAAATCTACCCCCAAGCTCGGAAATTTCGCGGAAAACTGTTGTGTGCAACTTTTTTGATTATCGTCCGATTGACTTCAAAATCATTTTCAAAGCTCTACACATTAAATAATTCGACACGTGTGTCAGCGATTTTGAAAATTTCAGCCCCATGATCGAAAAATTAGCGGAAAACTCTGGCATTCGACATTTTTAATTTTCATGCGATTGGCTTCAAACTCGTTTTCAAGGTTCTATGCAAAAAAATAGTAAGCGAAGTGGTCAAAGATTTTGGAAAAACTACCTCCAAGGTAGCAAAATACGAGGAAAACTGTTGTATGAAACTTTTTGATTATCGTCCGATTGGCTTGAAACTCATTTTCAAAGCTCTTTACGTAAAATAATTCGATGCGTGTATCAGCGATTTTGAAAATTTCAGCCCCATGATCGAAAAATTAGCGGAAAACTCTGGCATTCGACATTTTTAATTTTCATGCGATTGGCTTCAAAATCAATTTCAAGGTTCTACACAAACACATAATAGGCGCGGTGCCCAAAGATTTTGGAAAATCTACCTCCAAGGTCGGAAAATACGAGGAAAACTGTTGTATGAAACTTTTCTGATTATCGTCCGATTGACTTCAAACTCATTTTCAAACTTTTCTGTTTATCATCCAATACATTTTCGACACATGTGCTACCGGTTTTGAAAAATGCACGGCCACGGTCCGAAAGGGGTGAAGTCTGGAATTCAGCTTCATAATAATTTCCAAATATAAATAAAACAAGTAAGAATGCTATAGTCGAGTATACCCGACTACAAAACTCCCTGTACCCAGGTCAAAAATTTCCGATCGCATCTACGTACACTTACACATACACACACACATACACAAAACAGCCGATTGGGGATGTATACTTGACGCGCTAACTGCAATTGGAGTCCCACCGTACCTACTTGCGCTGGTGAGGGACTATTTTGCTGGCCGAGTTTTGCGCTACGCTACGTTCGATGGCATCGCGACGCACCAGATCTCAGCGGGAGTGCCCCAAGGATTCGTCATAGGGCCCTTGCTGTGGAACGTCATGTATGACGGCATCCTTCGGCTGACGTTTCCCAGCGGCACACACATTGTCGGCTACGCCGATGATGTAGCTCTTGTGGTAGTAGCCAAGCACCTAAATGTAGTGGAGCATATCTGCAGTGTGGCCATTAGAGTCGTCACTCAACGGCTCAGCTCTGTGGGCCTTGAGCTGGCTGCCCAAAAAACGGAGGCGGTGCGGGTAAGCTGTCGGAAGGTGGTGGAAACCGCGCGCATCCGCGTCGGGGATGACACCATTTTATCAAAAAGGGTCATCCGTTACCTAGGCGTGATGATTGACACACGGCTAAGCTTCCGCGAGCAGCTGCAGTTCATACAGGGAAAGGCAGGGAGCTCGAGCCGAGCATTGTTTAGAATTATGCTCAACACGATAGGCCCTAAACAAGAGAGGAGAAGGCTGCTAACCAGCGTAGTCCGGTTAACCATCCTATAATCTGGGCTAACGCTACGGCGGTCCCGAGATATATAAGGGGCATCCAGTCGACGCACCGTCTGTGTGCGCTGCGAATATGCAGCCGGTTCCGGACCATTTCTGACGACGCCGCACTGGTCATTGCGGGCATGCTTGCAATCGACCTTCTGGCTACTGAGGAGAAATCCGTCGCAGATGCCATTAAGGAGGGCCAGCCAAGAAGAGCGGCTCGTGTGGAGGCAAGAAAGGAGAGCATCTCGCGGTGGCAAGCACGATGGGATGCGTCAGTTAAAGGTCGCTGGACGCACCGCTTGATCCCAAATATTGAGCGGCTATACCTGCATAGGCTCGGCAATAACTCCTTGCCGTACTGCGCTTGGTGTGGTGACGAGACTGTTGAAGACGCAGGACACATCCTTTTCACTGTGGGCGTTTCAATTTGGAGAGGCAGCAGCTCCGCTCGGTAGTGGGCTTGACGCTCACCGAGCAGAACCTGACCGAAGAGATGCTCGCAAGTCCAGAGGTCTGGACGGCAGTGTGCAACTTCTCTGCGCTTGCTATTCAAGAACATTGTATATGCTGCACGCGTCCCCGCGAATCAAAAATTTAAGGCCGTACCGCAGGGGCCAGCCACTCTATAACTCAAAAGCTTCCGATATTTATTTTTTGTAGATATAAAAAATTTTTAACTAGTGTAAGATAATAAATGAGTGAAAAAAATAAAAACACATACACAAAAGACGCACACACACGAGCGACAGCTCGAGCGCAGCGCAAGCGAAGCATTTTAAGTTGTGGCTGTGCTTCTTCTTCCCAGTGTATCAGCGATTTCTAAAATTACAGCCTCATGGTCGGAAAATTGGTGGAAAACTCTGGCATTCGACATTTTTAATTTTCATGCGGTTGGCTTCAAACTCATTTTAAAAGTTCTACACAAACACAGAATAGACGTGGTGGTCAAAGATTTTGGAAAATCTACCTCCAAGGTCGGAAAACTACCTCCAAGGTCGCAAAATACGAGGAAAACTGTTGTATGAAACTTTTTGATTATCGTCCGATTGGCTTGAAACTCATTTTCAAAGCTCTGCACATTAAATAATTCGACACGTGTATCAGCGAATTTGGAAATTTTAGCCCCATGATCGAAAAATTAGCGGAAAACTCTGGCATTCGACATTTTTAATTTTCATGCGATTGGCTTCAAAATCGTTTTCAAGGTTCTACACAAACACATAATAGGCGCGGTGCCCAAAGATTTTGGAAAATCTACCCCCAAGCTCGGAAATTTCGCGGAAAACTGTTGTGTGCAACTTTTTTGATTATCGTCCGATTGACTTCAAAATCATTTTCAAAGCTCTACACATTAAATAATTCGACACGTGTGTCAGCGATTTTGAAAATTTCAGCCCCATGATCGAAAAATTAGCGGAAAACTCTGGCATTCGACATTTTTAATTTTCATGCGATTGGCTTCAAACTCATTTTCAAGGTTCTATGCAAAAAAATAGTAAGCGAAGTGGTCAAAGATTTTGGAAAAACTACCTCCAAGGTCGCAAAATAAGAGGAAAACTGTTGTATGAAACTTTTTTATTATCGTCCGATTGGCTTGAAACTTATTTTCAAAGCTCTTTACGTAAAATAATTCGATGCGTGTATCAGCGATTTTGTGAAATGCACCCACATGGTCGGAAAATAGTGGAAAACTCTGGCATCGACATTTTTAATTTTCATGCGATTGACTTCAAACTCATTTTCAAGGTTCTATGCAAAAAAATAGTGGGCGCAGTGGTCAAAGATTTTGGAAAATCTACCCCCAAGTTCGGAAAATACGCGGAACAATTTTGTATGCAACTTTTTTAATTATCGTCCGATTGAGTTCAAACTCATTTTCAAACATTTCTGTTTATCATCCAATTATTTCGAAACTAATTTTCAAAGCACCTCACATTAAATAATTCGACACATGTGCTACCGGTTTTGCAAAATGCACGCCCACGGTCCGAAAGGGGTGAAGTCTGGAATTCATCTTCATAATAATTTCCAAATATAAATAAAAAAAACCTCGGTACTTTGAGGCAATACACCGGGCGGAAAATAGTTGGAGAGCTTTAGTATGGATTTTTAGTATTATTCGTTGAATTGGTTTTTAAATGTCAAATGATTTTGGAAAATCTACTCCACGTCGCCACGGACGGGAAATGGAAGTCAAGGACAAATGAGTGGGATTAGTTGTTTAGTTAGCTCGGCTTCAAAGACATTTTCATAGCGCTACACAAAAAACATTAGACACGTGGCTCAACTATATAGTTTCCTACCCCCACGGGAGGGAAAACTGTGATACGTTAGTTTTGAGTATTTCTTACGGTTGACGAAAGTAGTCAAATTCAACATAATGCATTTTAATCTAAATATTTCGCCGGGCAACGCTGGCGTTTTACCAGCTAGTCTATATTTATAAAAGAGTTCGTGCTGACTGACTGACTGACTTATTGGCAATCATCGCACAGCCCAAACCGTAAGAGCTAGGATGCTGAAATTTTCACAGTAGGTTCCATCTAGGATGAAAGTGCACAGTAAGACGGGATTTTTGAAAATTCCACCCACAAGCGTGGAAAATCGCGGAAAACTGATGTATGAAACTTTTTTGTTTACCATCCAATCGATTTCAAACTCATTTTGAAAGATCTACACAAAAATTCATTTGACACATATTTCACCGATTTTGGAAAATCCACCCCCCTGGGCGAAAAATTGTGGTCTCAAGGTTGTATGGGCAAAAGTCTCATTTTAGTCCGATTACCTTAAAATTTATTTTCAAAGCTCTTTACCTAAAATAATTCGACACGTGTGTCAGCGATTTTGAAAATTTCAGCCACATGATCGGAAAATTAGCGGAAAACTCTGGCATTCGACATTTTTAATTTTCATGCGGTTGGCTTCAAAATCATTTTCAAGGTTCTACACAAACACATAATAGGCGCGGGGCCCAAAGATTTTGGAAAATCTACCCCCAAGCTCGGAAATTTCGCGGAAAACTGTTGTGTGCAACTTTTTTGATTATCGTCCGATTGACTTCAAACTCATTTTCAAACTTTTCTGTTTATCATCCAATACATTTTCGACACATGTGCTACCGGTTTTGAAAAATGCACGGCCACGGTCCGAAAGGGGTGAAGTCTGGAATTCAGCTTCATAATAATTTCCAAATATAAATAAAACAAGTAAGAATGCTATAGTCGAGTATACCCGACTACAAAACTCCCTGTACCCAGGCCAAAAATTTCCGATCGCATCTACGTACACTTACACATACACAAAACAGCCGATTGGGGATGCATACTTGACGCGCTAACTGCATTTGGAGTCCCACCGTACCTACTTGCGCTGGTGAGGGACTATTTTGCTGGCCGAGTTTTGCGCTACGCTACGTTCGACGGCATCGCGACGCACCAGATCTCAGCGGGAGGGCCCCAAGGATCCGTCATATGGCCCTTGCTGTGGAACGTCATGTATGACGGCATCCTTCGGCTGACGTTTCCCAGCGGCACACACATTGTCGGCTACGCCGATGATGTAGCTCTTGTGGTAGTAGCCAAGCACCTAAATGCAGTGGAGCATATCTGCAGTGTGGCCATTAGAGTCGTCACTCAACGGCTCAGCTCTGTGGGCCTTGAGCTGGCTGCCCAAAAAACGGAGGCGGTGCGGGTAAGCTGTCGGAAGGTGGTGGAAACCGCGCGCATCCGCGTCGGGGATGACACCAATTTATCAAAAAGGGTCATCCGTTACCTAGGCGTGATGATTGACACACGGCTAAGTTTCCGCGAGCACCTGCAGTTCATACAGGGAAAGGCAGGGAGCTCGAGCCGAGCATTGTTTAGAATTATGCTCAACACGATAGGCCCTAAACAAGAGAGGAGGAGGCTGCTAACCAGCGTAGTCCGGTTAACCATCCTATAATCTGGGCTAACGCTACGGCGGTCCCGAGATATATAAGGGGCATCCAGTCGACGCACCGTCTGTGTGCGCTGCGAATATGCAGCCGGTTCCGGACCATTTCTGACGACGCCGCACTGGTCATTGCGGGCATGCTTGCAATCGACCTCCTGGCTACTGAGGAGAAATCCGTCGCAGATGCCATTAAGGAGGGCCAGCCAAGAAGAGCGGCTCGTGTGGAGGCAAGAAAGGAGAGCATCTCGCGGTGGCAAGCACGATGGGATGCGTCAGTTAAAGGTCGCTGGACGCACCGCTTGATCCCAAATATTGAGCGGCTATACCTGCATAGGCTCGGCAATAACTCCTTGCCGTACTGCGCTTGGTGTGGTGACGAGACTGTTGAAGACGCAGGACACATCCTTTTCACTGTGGGCGTTTCAATTTGGAGAGGCAGCAGCTCCGCTCGGTAGTGGGCTTGACGCTCACCGAGCAGAACCTGACCGAAGAGATGCTCGCAAGTCCAGAGGTCTGGACGGCAGTGTGCAACTTCTCTGCGCTTGCTATTCAAGAACATTGTATATGCTGCACGCGTCCCCGCGAATCAAAAATTTAAGGCCGTACCGCAGGGGCCAGCCACTCTATAACTCAAAAGCTTCCGATATTTATTTTTTGTAGATATAAAAAATTTTTAACTAGTGTAAGATAATAAATGATTGAAAAAAATAAAAACACATACACAAAAGACGCACACACACGAGCGACAGCTCGAGCGCAGCGCAAGCGAAGCATTTTAAGTTGTGGCTGTGCTTCTTCTTCCCAGTGTATCAGCGATTTCTAAAATTACAGCCCCATGGTCGGAAAATTGGTGGAAAACTCTGGCATTCGACATTTTTAATTTTCATGCGGTTGGCTTCAAACTCATTTTAAAAGTTCTACACAAACACAGAATAGACGTGGTGGTCAAAGATTTTGGAAAATCTACCTCCAAGGTCGGAAAACTACCTCCAAGGTCGCAAAATACGAGGAAAACTATTGTATGAAACTTTTTGATTATCGTCCGATTGGCTTGAAACTCATTTTCAAAGCTCTGCACATTAAATAATTCGACACGTGTATCAGCGAATTTGGAAATTTTAGCCCCATGATCGAAAAATTAGCGGAAAACTCTGGCATTCGACATTTTTAATTTTCATGCGATTGGCTTCAAAATCATTTTCAAGGTTCTACACAAACACATAATAGGCGCGGTGCCCAAAGATTTTGGAAAATCTACCCCCAAGCTCGGAAATTTCGCGGAAAACTGTTGTGTGCAACTTTTTTGATTATCGTCCGATTGACTTCAAAATCATTTTCAAAGCTCTACACATTAAATAATTCGACACGTGTGTCAGCGATTTTGAAAATTTCAGCCCCATGATCGAAAAATTAGCGGAAAACTCTGGCATTCGACATTTTTAATTTTCATGCGATTGGCTTCAAACTCATTTTCAAGGTTCTATGCAAAAAAATAGTAAGCGAAGTGGTCAAAGATTTTGGAAAAACTACCTCCAAGGTAGCAAAATACGAGGAAAACTGTTGTATGAAACTTTTTGATTATCGTCCGATTGGCTTGAAACTCATTTTCAAAGCTCTTTACGTAAAATAATTCGATGCGTGTATCAGCGATTTTGAAAATTTCAGCCCCATGATCGAAAAATTAGCGGAAAACTCTGGCATTCGACATTTTTAATTTTCATGCGGTTGGCTTCAAAATCAATTTCAAGGTTCTACACAAACACATAATAGGCGCGGTGCCCAAAGATTTTGGAAAATCTACCTCCAAGGTCGGAAAATACGAGGAAAACTGTTGTATGAAACTTTTCTGATTATCGTCCGATTGACTTCAAACTCATTTTCAAACTTTTCTGTTTATCATCCAATACATTTTCGACACATGTGCTACCGGTTTTGAAAAATGCACGGCCACGGTCCGAAAGGGGTGAAGTCTGGAATTCAGCTTCATAATAATTTCCAAATATAAATAAAACAAGTAAGAATGCTATAGTCGAGTATACCCGACTACAAAACTCCCTGTACCCAGGTCAAAAATTTCCGATCGCATCTACGTACACTTACACATACACACACACATACACAAAACAGCCGATTGGGGATGTATACTTGACGCGCTAACTGCAATTGGAGTCCCACCGTACCTACTTGCGCTGGTGAGGGACTATTTTGCTGGCCGAGTTTTGCGCTACGCTACGTTCGATGGCATCGCGACGCACCAGATCTCAGCGGGAGTGCCCCAAGGATTCGTCATAGGGCCCTTGCTGTGGAACGTCATGTATGACGGCATCCTTCGGCTGACGTTTCCCAGCGGCACACACATTGTCGGCTACGCCGATGATGTAGCTCTTGTGGTAGTAGCCAAGCACCTAAATGTAGTGGAGCATATCTGCAGTGTGGCCATTAGAGTCGTCACTCAACGGCTCAGCTCTGTGGGCCTTGAGCTGGCTGCCCAAAAAACGGAGGCGGTGCGGGTAAGCTGTCGGAAGGTGGTGGAAACCGCGCGCATCCGCGTCGGGGATGACACCATTTTATCAAAAAGGGTCATCCGTTACCTAGGCGTGATGATTGACACACGGCTAAGTTTCCGCGAGCACCTGCAGTTCATACAGGGAAAGCCAGGGAGCTCGAGCCGAGCATTGTTTAGAATTATGCTCAACACGATAGGCCCTAAACAAGAGAGGAGAAGGCTGCTAACCAGCGTAGTCCGGTTAACCATCCTATAATCTGGGCTAACGCTACGGCGGTCCCGAGATATATAAGGGGCATCCAGTCGACGCACCGTCTGTGTGCGCTGCGAATATGCAGCCGGTTCCGGACCATTTCTGACGACGCCGCACTGGTCATTGCGGGCATGCTTGCAATCGACCTTCTGGCTACTGAGGAGAAATCCGTCGCAGATGCCATTAAGGAGGGCCAGCCAAGAAGAGCGGCTCGTGTGGAGGCAAGAAAGGAGAGCATCTCGCGGTGGCAAGCACGATGGGATGCGTCAGTTAAAGGTCGCTGGACGCACCGCTTGATCCCAAATATTGAGCGGCTATACCTGCATAGGCTCGGCAATAACTCCTTGCCGTACTGCGCTTGGTGTGGTGACGAGACTGTTGAAGACGCAGGACACATCCTTTTCACTGTGGGCGTTTCAATTTGGAGAGGCAGCAGCTCCGCTCGGTAGTGGGCTTGACGCTCACCGAGCAGAACCTGACCGAAGAGATGCTCGCAAGTCCAGAGGTCTGGACGGCAGTGTGCAACTTCTCTGCGCTTGCTATTCAAGAACATTGTATATGCTGCACGCGTCCCCGCGAATCAAAAATTTAAGGGCGTACCGCAGGGGCCAGCCACTCTATAACTCAAAAGCTTCCGATATTTATTTTTTGTAGATATAAAAAATTTTTAACTAGTGTAAGATAATAAATGATTGAAAAAAATAAAAACACATACACAAAAGACGCACACACACGAGCGACAGCTCGAGCGCAGCGCAAGCGAAGCATTTTAAGTTGTGGCTGTGCTTCTTCTTCCCAGTGTATCAGCGATTTCTAAAATTACAGCCCCATGGTCGGAAAATTGGTGGAAAACTCTGGCATTCGACATTTTTAATTTTCATGCGGTTGGCTTCAAACTCATTTTAAAAGTTCTACACAAACACAGAATAGACGTGGTGGTCAAAGATTTTGGAAAATCTACCTCCAAGGTCGGAAAACTACCTCCAAGGTCGCAAAATACGAGGAAAACTGTTGTATAAAACTTTTTGATTATCGTCCGATTGGCTTGAAACTCATTTTCAAAGCTCTGCACATTAAATAATTCGACACGTGTATCAGCGAATTTGGAAATTTTAGCCCCATGATCGAAAAATTAGCGGAAAACTCTGGCATTCGACATTTTTAATTTTCATGCGATTGGCTTCAAAATCGTTTTCAAGGTTCTACACAAACACATAATAGGCGCGGTGCCCAAAGATTTTGGAAAATCTACCCCCAAGCTCGGAAATTACGCGGAAAACTGTTGTGTGCAACTTTTTTGATTATCGTCCGATTGACTTCAAAATCATTTTCAAAGCTCTACACATTAAATAATTCGACACGTGTGTCAGCGATTTTGAAAATTTCAGCCCCATGATCGAAAAATTAGCGGAAAACTCTGGCATTCGACATTTTTAATTTTCATGCGATTGGCTTCAAACTCATTTTCAAGGTTCTATGCAAAAAAATAGTAAGCGAAGTGGTCAAAGATTTTGGAAAAACTACCTCCAAGGTCGCAAAATAAGAGGAAAACTGTTGTATGAAACTTTTTGATTATCGTCCGATTGGCTTGAAACTTATTTTCAAAGCTCTTTACGTAAAATAATTCGATGCGTGTATCAGCGATTTTGTGAAATGCACCCACATGGTCGGAAAATAGTGGAAAACTCTGGCATCGACATTTTTAATTTTCATGCGATTGACTTCAAACTCATTTTCAAGGTTCTATGCAAAAAAATAATGGGCGCAGTGGTCAAAGATTTTGGAAAATCTACCGCCAAGTTCGGAAAATACGCGGAAAAATTTTGTATGCAACTTTTTTAATTATCGTCCGATTGACTTCAAACTCATTTTCAAACATTTCTGTTTATCATCCAATTATTTCGAAACTAATTTTCAAAGCACCTCACATTAAATAATTCGACACATGTGCTACCGGTTTTGCAAAATGCACGCCCACGGTCCGAAAGGGGTGAAGTCTGGAATTCATCTTCATAATAATTTCCAAATATAAATAAAAAAAACCTCGGTACTTTGAGGCAATACACCGGGCGGAAAATAGTTGGAGAGCTTTAGTATGGATTTTTAGTATTATTCGTTGAATTGGTTTTTAAATGTCAAATGATTTTGGAAAATCTACTCCACGTCGCCACGGACGGGAAATGGAAGTCAAGGACAAATGAGTGGGATTAGTTGTTTAGTTAGCTCGGCTTCAAAGACATTTTCATAGCGCTACACAAAAAACATTAGACACGTGGCTCAACTATATAGTTTCCTACCCCCACGGGAGGGAAAACTGTGATACGTTAGTTTTGAGTATTTCTTACGGTTGACGAAAGTAGTCAAATTCAACATAATGCATTTTAATCTAAATATTTCGCCGGGCAACGCTGGCGTTTTACCAGCTAGTCTATATTTATAAAAGAGTTCGTGCTGACTGACTGACTGACTGATTGGCAATCATCGCACAGCCCAAACCGTAAGAGCTAGGATGCTGAAATTTTCACAGTAGGTTCCATCTAGGATGAAAGTGCACAGTAAGACGGGATTTTTGAAAATTCCACCCACAAGCGTGGAAAATCGCGGAAAACTGATGTATGAAACTTTTTTGTTTACCATCCAATCGATTTCAAACTCATTTTGAAAGATCTACACAAAAATTCATTTGACACATATTTCACCGATTTTGGAAAATCCACCCCCCTGGGCGAAAAATTGTGGTCTCAAGGTTGTATGGGCAAAAGTCTCATTTTAGTCCGATTACCTTAAAATTTATTTTCAAAGCTCTTTACCTAAAATAATTCGACACGTGTGTCAGCGATTTTGAAAATTTCAGCCACATGATCGGAAAATTAGCGGAAAACTCTGGCATTCGACATTTTTAATTTTCATGCGGTTGGCTTCAAAATCATTTTCAAGGTTCTACACAAACACATAATAGGCGCGGGGCCCAAAGATTTTGGAAAATCTACCCCCAAGCTCGGAAATTTCGCGGAAAACTGTTGTGTGCAACTTTTTTGATTATCGTCCGATTGACTTCAAACTCATTTTCAAACTTTTCTGTTTATCATCCAATACATTTTCGACACATGTGCTACCGGTTTTGAAAAATGCACGGCCACGGTCCGAAAGGGGTGAAGTCTGGAATTCAGCTTCATAATAATTTCCAAATATAAATAAAACAAGTAAGAATGCTATAGTCGAGTATACCCGACTACAAAACTCCCTGTACCCAGGCCAAAAATTTCCGATCGCATCTACGTACACTTACACATACACACACACATACACAAAACAGCCGATTGGGGATGCATACTTGACGCGCTAACTGCATTTGGAGTCCCACCGTACCTACTTGCGCTGGTGAGGGACTATTTTGCTGGCCGAGTTTTGCGCTACGCTACGTTCGATGGCATCGCGACGCACCAGATCTCAGCGGGAGGGCCCCAAGGATCCGTCATAGGGCCCTTGCTGTGGAACGTCATGTATGACGGCATCCTTCGGCTGACGTTTCCCAGCGGCACACACATTGTCGGCTACGCCGATGATGTAGCTCTTGTGGTAGTAGCCAAGCACCTAAATGCAGTGGAGCATATCTGCAGTGCGGCCATTAGAGTCGTCACTCAACGGCTCAGCTCTGTGGGCCTTGAGCTGGCTGCCCAAAAAACGGAGGCGGTGCGGGTAAGCTGTCGGAAGGTGGTGGAAACCGCGCGCATCCGCGTCGGGGATGACACCAATTTATCAAAAAGGGTCATCCGTTACCTAGGCGTGATGATTGACACACGGCTAAGTTTCCGCGAGCACCTGCAGTTCATACAGGGAAAGGCAGGGAGCTCGAGCCGAGCATTGTTTAGAATTATGCTCAACACGATAGGCCCTAAACAAGAGAGGAGGAGGCTGCTAACCAGCGTAGTCCGGTTAACCATCCTATAATCTGGGCTAACGCTACGGCGGTCCCGAGATATATAAGGGGCATCCAGTCGACGCACCGTCTGTGTGCGCTGCGAATATGCAGCCGGTTCCGGACCATTTCTGACGACGCCGCACTGGTCATTGCGGGCATGCTTGCAATCGACCTTCTGGCTACTGAGGAGAAATCCGTCGCAGATGCCATTAAGGAGGGCCAGCCAAGAAGAGCGGCTCGTGTGGAGGCAAGAAAGGAGAGCATCTCGCGGTGGCAAGCACGATGGGATGCGTCAGTTAAAGGTCGCTGGACGCACCGCTTGATCCCAAATATTGAGCGGCTATACCTGCATATGCTCGGCAATAACTCCTTGCCGTACTGCGCTTGGTGTGGTGACGAGACTGTTGAAGACACAGGACACATCCTTTTCACTGTGGGCGTTTCAATTTGGAGAGGCAGCAGCTCCGCTCGGTAGTGGGCTTGACGCTCACCGAGCAGAACCTGACCGAAGAGATGCTCGCAAGTCCAGAGGTCTGGACGGCAGTGTGCAACTTCTCTGCGCTTGCTATTCAAGAACATTGTATATGCTGCACGCGTCCCCGCGAATCAAAAATTTAAGGCCGTACCGCAGGGGCCAGCCACTCTATAACTCAAAAGCTTCCGATATTTATTTTTTGTAGATATAAAAAATTTTTAACTAGTGTAAGATAATAAATGATTGAAAAAAATAAAAACACATACACAAAAGACGCACACACACGAGCGACAGCTCGAGCGCAGCGCAAGCGAAGCATTTTAAGTTGTGGCTGTGCTTCTTCTTCCCAGTGTATCAGCGATTTCTAAAATTACAGCCCCATGGTCGGAAAATTGGTGGAAAACTCTGGCATTCGACATTTTTAATTTTCATGCGGTTGGCTTCAAACTCATTTTAAAAGTTCTACACAAACACAGAATAGACGTGGTGGTCAAAGATTTTGGAAAATCTACCTCCAAGGTCGGAAAACTACCTCCAAGGTCGCAAAATACGAGGAAAACTGTTGTATGAAACTTTTTGATTATCGTCCGCATGGCTTGAAACTCATTTTCAAAGCTCTGCACATTAAATAATTCGACACGTGTATCAGCGAATTTGGAAATTTTAGCCCCATGATCGAAAAATTAGCGGAAAACTCTGGCATTCGACATTTTTAATTTTCATGCGATTGGCTTCAAAATCATTTTCAAGGTTCTATGCAAAAAAATAGTAAGCGAAGTGGTCAAAGATTTTGGAAAAACTACCTCCAAGGTCGCAAAATACGAGGAAAACTGTTGTATGAAACTTTTTGATTATCGTCCGATTGGCTTGTAACTCATTTTCAAAGCTCTTTACGTAAAATAATTCGATGCGTGTATCAGCGATTTTGTGAAATGCACCCACATGGTCGGAAAATAGTGGAAAACTCTGGCATCGACATTTTTAATTTTCATGCGATTGACTTCAAACTCATTTTCAAGGTTCTATGCAAAAAAATAGTGGGCGCAGTGGTCAAAGATTTTGGAAAATCTACCGCCAAGTTCGGAAAATACGCGGAAAAATTTTGTATGCAACTTTTTTAATTATCGTCCGATTGACTTCAAACTCATTTTCAAACATTTCTGTTTATCATCCAATTATTTCCAAACTAATTTTCAAAGCACCTCACATTAAATAATTCGACACATGTGCTACCGGTTTTGCAAAATGCACGCCCACGGTCCGAAAGGGGTGAAGTCTGGAATTCATCTTCATAATAATTTCCAAATATAAATAAAAAAAACCTCGGTACTTTGAGGCAATACACCGGGCGGAAAATAGTTGGAGAGCTTTAGTATGGAATTTTAGTATTATTCGTTGAATTGGTTTTTAAATGTCAAATGATTTTGGAAAATCTACTCCACGTCGCCACGGACGGGAAATGGAAGTCAAGGACAAATGAGTGGGATTAGTTGTTTAGTTAGCTCGGCTTCAAAGACATTTTCATAGCGCTACACAAAAAACATTAGACACGTGGCTCAACTATATAGTTTCCTACCCCCACGGGAGGGAAAACTGTGATACGTTAGTTTTGAGTATTTCTTACGGTTGACGAAAGTAGTCAAATTCAACATAATGCATTTTAATCTAAATATTTCGCCGGGCAACGCTGGCGTTTTACCAGCTAGTCTATATTTATAAAAGAGTTCGTGCTGACTGACTGACTGACTGATCATCGCACAGCCCAAACCGTAAGAGCTAGGATGCTGAAATTTTCACAGTAGGTTCCATCTAGGATGAAAGTGCACAGTAAGACGGGATTTTTGAAAATTCCACCCACAAGCGTGGAAAATCGCGGAAAACTGATGTATGAAACTTTTTTGTTTACCATCCAATCGATTTCAAACTCATTTTGAAAGATCTACACAAAAATTCATTTGACACATATTTCACCGATTTTGGAAAATCCACCCCCCTGGGCGAAAAATTGTGGTCTCAAGGTTGTATGGGCAAAAGTCTCATTTTAGTCCGATTACCTTAAAATTTATTTTCAAAGCTCTTTACGTAAAATAATTCGATGCGTGTATCAGCGATTTTGTGAAATGCACCCACATGGTCGGAAAATAGTGGAAAACTCTGGCATCGACATTTTTAATTTTCATGCGATTGACTTCAAACTCATTTTCAAGGTTCTATGCAAAAAAATAGTGGGCGCAGTGGTCAAAGATTTTGGAAAATCTACCGCCAAGTTCGGAAAATACGCGGAAAAATTTTGTATGCAACTTTTTTAATTATCGTCCGATTGACTTCAAACTCATTTTCAAACATTTCTGTTTATCATCCAATTATTTCCAAACTAATTTTCAAAGCACCTCACATTAAATAATTCGACACATGTGCTACCGGTTTTGCAAAATGCACGCCCACGGTCCGAAAGGGGTGAAGTCTGGAATTCATCTTCATAATAATTTCCAAATATAAATAAAAAAAACCTCGGTACTTTGAGGCAATACACCGGGCGGAAAATAGTTGGAGAGCTTTAGTATGGAATTTTAGTATTATTCGTTGAATTGGTTTTTAAATGTCAAATGATTTTGGAAAATCTACTCCACGTCGCCACGGACGGGAAATGGAAGTCAAGGACAAATGAGTGGGATTAGTTGTTTAGTTAGCTCGGCTTCAAAGACATTTTCATAGCGCTACACAAAAAACATTAGACACGTGGCTCAACTATATAGTTTCCTACCCCCACGGGAGGGAAAACTGTGATACGTTAGTTTTGAGTATTTCTTACGGTTGACGAAAGTAGTCAAATTCAACATAATGCATTTTAATCTACATATTTCGCCGGGCAACGCTGGCGTTTTACCAGCTAGTCTATATTTATAAAAGAGTTCGTGCTGACTGACTGACTGACTGATCATCGCACAGCCCAAACCGTAAGAGCTAGGATGCTGAAATTTTCACAGTAGGTTCCATCTAGGATGAAAGTGCACAGTAAGACGGGATTTTTGAAAATTCCACCCACAAGCGTGGAAAATCGCGGAAAACTGATGTATGAAACTTTTTTGTTTACCATCCAATCGATTTCAAACTCATTTTGAAAGATCTACACAAAAATTCATTTGACACATATTTCACCGATTTTGGAAAATCCACCCCCCTGGGCGAAAAATTGTGGTCTCAAGGTTGTATGGGCAAAAGTCTCATTTTAGTCCGATTACCTTAAAATTTATTTTCAAAGCTCTTTACCTAAAATAATTCGACACGTGTGTCAGCGATTTTGAAAATTTCAGCCACATGATCGGAAAATTAGCGGAAAACTCTGGCATTCGACATTTTTAATTTTCATGCGGTTGGCTTCAAAATCATTTTCAAGGTTCTACACAAACACATAATAGGCGCGGGGCCCAAAGATTTTTGAAAATCTACCTCCAAGGTCGGAAAACTACCTCCAAGGTCGCAAAATACGAGGAAGACTGTTGTATGAAACTTTTTGATTATCGTCCGATTGGCTTGAAACTCATTTTCAAAGCTCTGCACATTAAATAATTCGACACGTGTATCAGCGAATTTGGAAATTTTAGCCCCATGATCGAAAAATTAGCGGAAAACTCTGGCATTCGACATTTTTAATTTTCATGCGATTGGCTTCAAAATCATTTTCAAGGTTCTACACAAACACATAATAGGCGCGGTGCCCAAAGATTTTGGAAAATCTACCCCCAAGCTCGGAAATTTCGCGGAAAACTGTTGTGTGCAACTTTTTTGATTATCGTCCGATTGACTTCAAAATCATTTTCAAAGCTCTACACATTAAATAATTCGACACGTGTGTCAGCGATTTTGAAAATTTCAGCCCCATGATCGAAAAATTAGCGGAAAACTCTGGCATTCGACATTTTTAATTTTCATGCGATTGGCTTCAAACTCATTTTCAAGGTTCTATGCAAAAAAATAGTAAGCGAAGTGGTCAAAGATTTTGGAAAAACTACCTCCAAGGTCGCAAAATACGAGGAAAACTGTTGTATGAAACTTTTTGATTATCGTCCGATTGGCTTGAAACTCATTTTCAAAGCTCTTTACGTAAAATAATTCGATGCGTGTATCAGCGATTTTGTGAAATGCACCCACATGGTCGGAAAATAGTGGAAAACTCTGGCATCGACATTTTTAATTTTCATGCGATTGACTTCAAACTCATTTTCAAGGTTCTATGCAAAAAAATAGTGGGCGCAGTGGTCAAAGATTTTGGAAAATCTACCGCCAAGTTCGAAAATACGCGGAAAAATTTTGTATGCAACTTTTTTAATTATCGTCCGATTGACTTCAAACTCATTTTCAAACATTTCTGTTTATCATCCAATTATTTCGAAACTAATTTTCAAAGCACCTCACATTAAATAATTCGACACATGTGCTACCGGTTTTGCAAAATGCACGCCCACGGTCCGAAAGGGGTGAAGTCTGGAATTCATCTTCATAATAATTTCCAAATATAAATAAAAAAAACCTCGGTACTTTGAGGCAATACACCGGGCGGAAAATAGTTGGAGAGCTTTAGTATGGATTTTTAGTATTATTCGTTGAATTGGTTTTTAAATGTCAAATGATTTTGGAAAATCTACTCCACGTCGCCACGGACGGGAAATGGAAGTCAAGGACAAATGAGTGGGATTAGTTGTTTAGTTAGCTCGGCTTCAAAGACATTTTCATAGCGCTACACAAAAAACATTAGACACGTGGCTCAACTATATAGTTTCCTACCCCCACGGGAGGGAAAACTGTGATACGTTAGTTTTGAGTATTTCTTACGGTTGACGAAAGTAGTCAAATTCAACATAATGCATTTTAATCTAAATATTTCGCCGGGCAACGCTGGCGTTTTACCAGCTAGTCTATATTTATAAAAGAGTTCGTGCTGACTGACTGACTGACTGATCATCGCACAGCCCAAACCGTAAGAGCTAGGATGCTGAAATTTTCACAGTAGGTTCCATCTAGGATGAAAGTGCACAGTAAGACGGGATTTTTGAAAATTCCACCCACAAGCGTGGAAAATCGCGGAAAACTGATGTATGAAACTTTTTTGTTTACCATCCAATCGATTTCAAACTCATTTTGAAAGATCTACACAAAAATTCATTTGACACATATTTCACCGATTTTGGAAAATCCACCCCCCTGGGCGAAAAATTGTGGTCTCAAGGTTGTATGGGCAGAAGTCTCATTTTAGTCCGATTACCTTAAAATTTATTTTCAAAGCTCTTTACCTAAAATAATTCGACACGTGTGTCAGCGATTTTGAAAATTTCAGCCACATGATCGGAAAATTAGCGGAAAACTCTGGCATTCGACATTTTTAATTTTCATGCGGTTGGCTTCAAAATCATTTTCAAGGTTCTACACAAACACATAATAGGCGCGGGGCCCAAAGATTTTGGAAAATCTACCCCCAAGCTCGGAAATTTCGCGGAAAACTGTTGTGTGCAACTTTTTTGATTATCGTCCGATTGACTTCAAACTCATTTTCAAACTTTTCTGTTTATCATCCAATACATTTTCGACACATGTGCTACCGGTTTTGAAAAATGCACGGCCACGGTCCGAAAGGGGTGAAGTCTGGAATTCAGCTTCATAATAATTTCCAAACATAAATAAAACAAGTAAGAATGCTATAGTCGAGTATACCCGACTACAAAACTCCCTGTACCCAGGCCAAAAATTTCCGATCGCATCTACGTACACTTACCCATACACACACACATACACAAAACAGCCGATTGGGGATGCATACTTGACGCGCTAACTGCATTTGGAGTCCCACCGTACCTACTTGCGCTGGTGAGGGACTATTTTGCTGGCCGAGTTTTGCGCTACGCTACGTTCGACGGCATCGCGACGCACCAGATCTCAGCGGGAGGGCCCCAAGGATCCGTCATAGGGCCCTTGCTGTGGAACGTCATGTATGACGGCATCCTTCGGCTGACGTTTCCCAGCGGCACACACATTGTCGGCTACGCCGATGATGTAGCTCTTGTGGTAGTAGCCAAGCACCTAAATGCAGTGGAGCATATCTGCAGTGCGGCCATTAGAGTCGTCACTCAATGGCTCAGCTCTGTGGGCCTTGAGCTGGCTGCCCAAAAAACGGAGGCGGTGCGGGTAAGCTGTCGGAAGGTGGTGGAAACCGCGCGCATCCGCGTCGGGGATGACACCATTTTATCAAAAAGGGTCATCCGTTACCTAGGCGTGATGATTGACACACGGCTAAGTTTCCGCGAGCACCTGCAGTTCATACAGGGAAAGGCAGGGAGCTCGAGCCGAGCATTGTTTAGAATTATGCTCAACACGATAGGCCCTAAACAAGAGAGGAGGAGGCTGCTAACCAGCGTAGTCCGGTTAACCATCCTATACGCTGCGCCAATCTGGGCTAACGCTACGGCGGTCCCGAGATATATAAGGGGCATCCAGTCGACGCACCGTCTGTGTGCGCTGCGAATATGCAGCCGGTTCCGGACCATTTCTGACGACGCCGCACTGGTCATTGCGGGCATGCTGCCAATCGACCTCCTGGCTACTGAGGAGATCTCCGTCGCAGATGCCATTAAGGAGGGCCAGCCAAGAAGAGCGGCTCGTGTGGAGGCAAGAAAGGAGAGCATCTCGCGGTGGCAAGCACGATGGGATGCGTCAGTTAAAGGTCGCTGGACGCACCGCTTGATCCCAAATATTGAGCGACTATACCTGCATAGGCTCGGCAATAACTCCTTGCCGTACTGCGCTTGGTGTGGCGACGAGACTGTTGAAGACGCAGGACACATCCTTTTCACTGTGGGCGTTTCAATTTGGAGAGGCAGCAGCTCCGCTCGGTAGTGGGCTTGACGCTCACCGAGCAGAACCTGACCGAAGAGATGCTCGCAAGTCCAGAGGTCTGGACGGCAGTGTGCAACTTCTCTGCGCTTGCTATTCAAGAACATTGTATATGCTGCACGCGTCCCCGCGAATCAAAAATTTAAGGCCGTACCGCAGGGGCCAGCCACTCTATAACTCAAAAGCTTCCGATATTTATTTTTTGTAGATATAAACAAGTAAGAATGCTATAGTCGAGTATACCCGACTACGAAACTCCCTGTACCCAGGTCAAAAATTTCCGATCGCATCTTCGTTAACTTACACATACATACACAGATACGCACACGCACGAGCCACAGCGCAAGCCAGGCATTTTAAGTTGTGACTGTGCTTCTTCTTCCCCTTGCTGCAGCACTGAATCTTCTTTCGTGAATAACTTAGGTGTTTATTATCCGATCGACTTGAAATTTGGACAGTAGATTAAGAGGGACTAAAGTACTGGACATGCCAAATCTTAAAGCTATATCTTGAAAATTGTAACTGTAAAACGGTTTTTATCGAATAGCGGGGGAACGGGGGGAGATATCTCAAATCTAAAATAAACTTGACCTGCTCCCGCTATACACGAACCTACATTCCAAAGTTGGTGTCTCTAGCTCTTATAGTTGCTGAGATCCTTGCGTTCATACATACGGACAGACAGACGGACAGACGGACGGACGGACAGACGGACAGACGGACAGACGGACAGACAGACGGACATGGCCAAATCGAAATCTCTTTTGATACTGATCAAGAATATATATACTTTATAGGGTCGGAGATGTCTCCTTCTGCCTGTTACATACTTTTGCACAAATCCAATACCCCCTTTTTACCCATTTTATGGGTACAGGGAGTAAAAATTTTTAACTAGTGTAAGATAATAAATGATTAAAAAAAATAAAAACACATACACAAAAGACGCACACAAACGAGCGACAGCTCGAGCGCAGCGCAAGCGAAGCATTTTAAGTTGTGGCTGTGCTTCTTCTTCCCAGTGTATCAGCGATTTCTAAAATTACAGCCCCATGGTCGGAAAATTGGTGGAAAACTCTGTCATTCGACATTTTTAATTTTCATGCGGTTGGCTTCAAACTCATTTTAAAAGTTCTACACAAACACAGAATAGACGTGGTGGTCAAAGATTTTGGAAAATCTACCTCCAAGGTCGGAAAATACGAGGAAAACTGTTGTATGAAACTTTTCTGATTATCGTCCGATTGGCATGAAACTCATTTTCAAAGCTCTTTACGTAAAATAATTCGATGCGTGTATCAGCGATTTTGGGATATTCAGCCCTATGGTCGGAAAATTAGTGGAAAACTCTGGCATTCGACATTTTTAATTTTCATGCGATTGGCTTCAAACTCATTTTCAAGGTTCTATGCAAAAAAATAGTAAGCGAAGTGGTCAAAGATTTTGGAAAATCTACCTCCAAGGTCGGAAAATACGAGGAAAACTGTTGTATGAAACTTTTCTGATTATCGTCCGATTGGCATGAAACTCATTTTCAAAGCTCTTTACGTAAAATAATTCGATGCGTGTATCAGCGATTTTGGGATATTCAGCCCTATGGTCGGAAAATTAGTGGAAAACTCTGGCATTCGACATTTTTAATTTTCATGCGATTGGCTTCAAACTCATTTTCAAGGTTCTATGCAAAAAAATAGTAAGCGAAGTGGTCAAAGATTTTGGAAAATCTACCTCCAAGGTCGGAAAATACGAGGAAAACTGTTGTATGATACTTTTTGATAATCGTCCGATTGGCTTGAAACTCATTTTCAAAGCTTTTTACGTAAAATAATTTGACACGTGTATCAGCGATTTTGGGATATTCAGCCCTATGGTCGGAAAATTAGTGGAAAACTCTGGCATTCGACATTTTTAATTTTCATGCGATTGGCTTCAAACTCATTTTCAAGGTTCTATGCAAAAAAATAGTAAGCGAAGTGGTCAAAGATTTTGGAAAAACTACCTCCAAGGTCGCAAAATACGAGGAAAACTGTTGTATGAAACTTTTTGATTATCGTCCGATTGGCTTGAAACTAATTTTCAAAGCTTTTTACGTAAAATAATTTGACACGTGTATCAGCGATTTTGGGATATTCAGCCCTATGGTCGGAAAATAGTGGAAAACTCTGGCATCGACATTTTTAATTTTCATGCGATTGACTTCAAACTCATTTTCAAGCTTCTATGCAAAAAAATAGTGGGCGCAGTGGTCAAAGATTTTGGAAAATCTACCCCCAAGTTCGGAAAATACGCGGAAAAATTTTGTATGCAACTTTTTTAATTATCGTCCGATTGACTTCAAACTCATTTTCAAACATTTCTGTTTATCATCCAATTATTTCGAAACTAATTTTCAAAGCACCTCACATTAAATAATTCGACACATGTGCTACCGGTTTTGCAAAATGCACGCCCACGGTCCGAAAGGGGTGAAGTCTGGAATTCATCTTCATAATAATTTCCAAATATAAATAAAAAAAACCTCGGTACTTTGAGGCAATACACCGGGCGGAAAATAGTTGGAGAGCTTTAGTATGGATTTTTAGTATTATTCGTTGAATTGGTTTTTAAATGTCAAATGATTTTGGAAAATCTACTCCACGTCGCCACGGACGGGAAATGGAAGTCAAGGACAAATGAGTGGGATTAGTTGTTTAGTTAGCTCGGCTTCAAAGACATTTTCATAGCGCTACACAAAAAACATTAGACACGTGGCTCAACTATATAGTTTCCTACCCCCACGGGAGGGAAAACTGTGATACGTTAGTTTTGAGTATTTCTTACGGTTGACGAAAGTAGTCAAATTCAACATAATGCATTTTAATCTAAATATTTCGCCGGGCAACGCTGGCGTTTTACCAGCTAGTCTATATTTATAAAAGAGTTCGTGCTGACTGACTGACTGACTGATTGGCAATCATCGCACAGCCCAAACCGTAAGAGCTAGGATGCTGAAATTTTCACAGTAGGTTCCATCTAGGATGAAAGTGCACAGTAAGACGGGATTTTTGAAAATTCCACCCACAAGCGTGGAAAATCGCGGAAAACTGATGTATGAAACTTTTTTGTTTACCATCCAATCGATTTCAAACTCATTTTGAAAGATCTACACAAAAATTTATTTGACACATATTTCACCGATTTTGGAAAATCCACCCCCCTGGGCGAAAAATTGTGGTCTCAAGGTTGTATGGGCAAAAGTCTCATTTTAGTCCGATTACCTTCAAATTTATTTTCAAAGCTCTTTACCTAAAATAATTCGACACGTGTGTCAGCGATTTTGAAAATTTCAGCCACATGATCGGAAAATTAGCGGAAAACTCTGGCATTCCACATTTTTAATTTTCATGCGGTTGGCTTCAAAATCATTTTCAAGGTTCTACACAAACACATAATAGGCGCGGGGCCCAAAGATTTTGGAAAATCTACCCCCAAGCTCGGAAATTTCGCGGAAAACTGTTGTGTGCAACTTTTTTGATTATCGTCCGATTGACTTCAAACTCATTTTCAAACTTTTCTGTTTATCATCCAATACATTTTCGACACATGTGCTACCGGTTTTGAAAAATGCACGGCCACGGTCCGAAAGGGGTGAAGTCTGGAATTCAGCTTCATAATAATTTCCAAATATAAATAAAACAAGTAAGAATGCTATAGTCGAGTATACCCGACTACAAAACTCCCTGTACCCAGGCCAAAAATTTCCGATCGCATCTACGTACACTTACACATACACACACACATACACAAAACAGCCGATTGGGGATGCATACTTGACGCGCTAACTGCATTTGGAGTCCCACCGTACCTACTTGCGCTGGTGAGGGACTATTTTGCTGGCCGAGTTTTGCGCTACGCTACGTTCGATGGCATCGCGACGCACCAGATCTCAGCGGGAGGGCCCCAAGGATCCGTCATAGGGCCCTTGCTGTGGAACGTCATGTATGACGGCATCCTTCGGCTGACGTTTCCCAGCGGCACACACATTGTCGGCTACGCCGATGATGTAGCTCTTGTGGTAGTAGCCAAGCACCTAAATGCAGTGGAGCATATCTGCAGTGCGGCCATTAGAGTCGTCACTCAATGGCTCAGCTCTGTGGGAAGGTGGTGGAGACCGCGCGCATCCGCGTCGGGGATGACACAATTTTATCAAAAAGGGCCATCCGTTATCTAGGCGTGATGATTGACACACGGCTAAGTTTCCGCGAGCACCTGCAGTTCATACAGGGAAAGGCAGCCAACTCGAGCCGAGCATTGTTTAGAATTATGCTCAACACGAGAGGCCCTAAACAAGAGAGGAGGAGGCTGCTAACCAGCGTAGTCCGGTCAACCATCCTATACGCTGCGCCAATCTGGGCTAACGCTACGGCGGTCCCGAGATATATAAGGGGCATCCAGTCGACGCACCGTCTGTGTGCGCTGCGAATATGCAGCGGGTTCCGGACCATTTCTGACGACGCCGCACTGGTCATTGCGGGCATGCTGGCAATCAACCTCCTGGCTACTGAGGAGATCTCCGTCGCAGATGCCATTAAGGAGGGCCAGCCAAGAAGAGCGGCTCGTGTGGAGGCAAGAAAAGAGAGCATCTCGCGGTAGCAAGCACGATGGGATGCGTCAGTTAAAGGTCGCTGGACGCACCGCTTGATCCCCAATATTGAGCGGTGGATAAAGCGCAAGCATAGCTCTGTTAATTATTACCTAACTCAGTTACTGAGTGGGTATGGCTGCCTCAGGCAGTACCTGCATAGGTTCGGCAATGACTCCTCGCCGTACTGCGCTTGGTGTGGTGACGAGACTGCTGAAGACGCAGGACACATCCTTTTTCACTGTGGGCGTTTCGAATTGGAGAGGCAGCAGCTCCGCTCGGTAGTGGGCTTGACGCTCACCGAGCAGAACCTGACCGAGGAGATGCTCGCAAGTCCAGAGGTCTGGACGGCAGTGTGCAACTTCTCTGCGCTTGCTATGCAAGAGCTACGCAGAGTGGAGCGGGAGAGAAGCAGAACATTGTAGATGCTGCACGCGCCCCCGCGAATCAAAAATTTAAGGCCGTACCGCAGGGGCCAGCCACTCTATAACTCAAAAGCTTTCGATATTTATTTTTTGTAGATATAAAAAAATTTTTAACTAGTGTAAGATAATAAATGATTAAAAAAAAATAAAAACACATACAGAAAAGACGCACACACACGAGCGACAGCTCGAGCGCAGCGCAAGCGAAGCATTTTAAGTTGTGACTGTGCTTCTTCTTCCCCCCCCCGCGCTGCATCACTGAATATTCTTTCGTGATTAACTTCCGTGTTTATTGTCCGATCGACTTAAAATTTGGACACTAGATTAAGAGTGACTAGAGAATTGTACATGCCAAATCCCAAACTATATCTTTAAAGATGTTGGTATAAAACGGTTTTTATCGAATTGCGGGGAAACCAGGCGATATGTCTCGAATCTAAAATAAACTTGACCTGCTCCCGCTATACACGAACCTACATTCCTACAATTTGGTGTCTCTAGCTCTTATAGTTGCTGACATCGACGCGTTCATACATACGGACAGACAGACGGACATGGCCAAATCGAAATCTCTTTTGATACTGATCAAGAATATATATACTTTATAGGGTCGGAGATGTCTCCTTCTGCCTGTTACATGGTAAGGTTAGGTTAGGTTACCGTGGCTGGAGCAGAGCAAAGAAATAATCGTAAGCCTACTCCACACTTGGGCCAGGAATTGGCCCCATGTGATACCACATGACTTCTTTTAAACATTTTGTTCCCCCTTAAACCAATTTGAAGATTTTATGAATCTGAGGGTATTGTATATCCCAGCGTCGGATATGTCCGATAGGGTATTAAGACTATAGTGTCCCAGATGTTGGAACCTTCTCCTCCTGAGTGCGGGGCAGTGGCAGAGCAGATGTTCTACGCTCTCTTCCTCTTCTTCTATACCACAGCTCCTGCAGAAAACGTGGTACGCCCAGACTGCTAGCGTGAGTTCCTATTAGGCAGTGGCCTGTGAGAGCCCCTATAATTGTCGAGATGTGGGATCTCTTGTGTTTAATCAAAGCAGAGGTGCGCTTTGGGTCAAGGGTGGGCCAAGTGAGTTTGGAGACCGTGCAGGTAGTGAGATATCGCCAGCGTTCAGCGGTTTGCCGCCTGGTGTACTCCTTACTATGCAGTCTGAAAGTGGACAGAGGCATACCGACGTTGCTCCTTTCAGCGAGGAGTATATCGTTGGTGCCTAGTCTGGCCAGTTCGTCTGCTATTTCGTTTCCTTCAATGTTACGGTGTCCAGGCACCCATACGAGGGTAATACTGAGCTGTTGGGCTATCTCGTTTAGAGACTGGCGACACTCAGTGAGTAAGGCTGCATTGTTGGTGCATGAGTCAAGCGCCTTCAAGGCGGCTTGGCTGTCTGAGTAGATGTAAATATTCCCTACACTGATGTTATGCATGCGCAGGCAGAGGGTGGCTTCCTGGATGGCCCTCATCTCTGCCTGATACACGCTACAGTGGTCGGGAAGACGGAAACTGGTTCTGATTCCTAAATCGGGAGTATATACCACCGCCCACACGTTCCTCCAACTTCGACCCATCAGTGAAGATCCCGATCGAACCTGGTCGTGTTGAAACGGCATTTCCCTGTCTGATCGACTAGGTATGCAAACTCTATATAACTTGTCGAATGTCAATTTTGGTATGCAGTAGTCTGTTATGGGGGTATACGAGGTATGGACTTGAGAACTACGGTGGGCCCGTGTTGCCCGTCGTCCAGTTGTTGGATTCCCTGAGCCTAATGGCTGAGTTTCTAGCTAATTCACTGGACAGTAGGTCCAGCGATGTTCAGGGCTTCGGTTGGTGTGGTGCGTAGTGCTCCACTAATGCAGATTTCTGCACTTCTTTGAACTTTATGGATTGCTTTGAGGTTGGATGGTAGCTTAAGTGCGGGCCACCACAGTAGCACTCCATAAAGTAGGATGGGTCGAATGACTGCTGTATACTGCCAATGTACTATGCCTGGAGAGGAACCCCATCTATCCTATGGCCTTCTTGCATGCAAAAAGAGCAGTGGCTGCTTTGCTTACACTCTGCCTAATATTTTCTTTCCAGTATAGTTTGCTGTCCAGAACTACACCCAGATACTTCGCATAGACGTTTAGGGTAAGAATCGTGTTATTGATTCTAGGGGTTTATATTTCCTAGTGAAAAGAACAAGCTCTGTCTTGCTCGGATTCACTCCTAGTCCACAGGTTATGTTCCATTTTACCAACGTGTTGAGTGCTAATTGCATTTTATCACAGAGGGTTTGCGGAAATTTACCCTGGGTTAGGATGGGAACATCATCCGCGTAGGCTACCACCACGTGCCCCTTCTCCTCTAGTGTACATAGCAGTTGGTTTATCACCAGTACCCATAGAAGTGGAGTTAGGACACCTCCCTGAGGAGTGCCTCTACTGACGCACCTACTGATCGAGGATTCTCCTAAGCAAGAGCTCACTGTTCTGCTGGTGTGCAACAGTCCTATGAGCTCAACCAGGGGATCCTCAACCCCCAGATTCGTCAGTGCCGAGGTGATGGCCACTGGAAGAACGTTGCTCCTTCTATGTCTAAGAAGGTCACCAAGCTGTATTCTTTAACACTAAACGATCTCTCAATTAGAGAGACTAGGAAGTGCAGAGCTGTCTCGGTGGACATGCCTTTGGTATATGCGTGCGACGTACGCGAAAGTAGAGACGGGTTGATAGAGTTTCTGAGATGGGCATCTAAAATCCTTTCGAGTGTTTTTAAGAGAAATGAGGAGAGACTGATTGGTCTGAAATCGCTCGGTTTAACGTGAGATGGTTTTCCTGCCTTGGGTATGAAAACTACCTTCGTTTCCCTCCATGCTTGGGGAATACGACGAACCACGTCGTAAGGCAGCCTGTGAAGATGTTACGAAGCCACGCTATGATATAGCTGATGCTATGTTGAAGTTGAGCCGGGTATATGTTGTCTGGGACCGGGTTAAAGGTTTAAAGGGCTTGAAGGTACTGATTGCCCACCTAATCTTGTGATCGGTTATTATTTCGTTAGTCCTGTATGCTGGGTTTCGGGAGATCTGAGTCGCTAGTCGTGGTGCTTTAGAGCACCCCGGAAAGTGGGCATCTAGCAGAAATTTGAGGGTTTGCGAACTGGATTCTGTCCACGATCCATCGTCCCTTAGTAGAAGCCCTGAGGGGTTGGTGAGGAGGCTAGAATCTTCCTCAGACGCGATGCGTTAGAGGTAGATTCAATATTACTGCAGAAATTGGCCCACGAGGCCCGCTTTGCATTTCTTAAAGCTTTTTTGTGGCTATTTAGCTCAGTCTTGTACTGCGCCCAGGTTGTGTCAATCGTCGTACTTTTGGCATGATTTAAAGTTCTCCTTCACTTAGTTTTATGTGTCTCGAGATCTGGGGACCACCATGATGGCTTGAAAGATTCTTTGGGGGTTATTTTAGGGCAAGAATTGTCTAGGGCGTCTTTGCAAACCTTTGATAGGGTATCGACTAGGAAGTCCACCTCTACGGCATTTTTCGGAGTTAGGGGCGGGTCTTGTGCCAAATTACTCCTAAGTATTCGCATGTATTTACCCCAGTTGGTTTTTTTGGGGTTTTGTGTTTTCTTGAGCGATGGACGAGATTCGTCCATTTTAAGTTCAATGTAGCGGTGGTCTGAGAAGGAGTATTCTGGTAGAACTCTCCAGGACTTTACCCGCTAGGAAATACAGTCTAAGATAAGGGTAATATTCAAGACTTCACTTCTGTTCTTGATGATAAAGATGGGGTCGTTACCTCTATTAAATATATTTAAGTTGGTGCTAAGAAGAAAGTCAAAAAGTAACTCACCCCGCTCGTTGGTACTTGTACCTCCCATTGTGTGTGATGAGCGTTCGCATCTTCCCCATGATCAAATTCGTCTTCGTGCCCGCGCTTTGTGAGACCAGGTCACGGAAAGTGGTTGACGGAATGCATCCCTCGGTGTCGTGAGGGAGGTAAAAGGAGGCCAGCCTATAAGATTTTGCCCCCAGTTCAAGGCTGGCTACAGTGATATCTCCATCACTGAACTGGGAGAGTAGGAAAGCATTGTAACGTTTCTTGATTAATAAGCAGGTTCTTAATTTTCCCTTACAGGTACTGTGAAAAAGGGTGTATTTGGGGGTCCTCAAGCCACAGACCCTGCCAGCAGCGATCCATGGCTCTTGGACCATCACCACATCCACCACGCCAGGTGCTAGGCGCAGCAGAAGCGCAGCGGAGGCTGCCTTTCTGTGATGCAGATTTTTTTGGAGTGTCTGCATCAAGTAAGACAGCACTCTTCTCCGTGATCGTCCGGTCCGCTTCGTCGGCTGAGGTTTCGCCTAGCTCCCTCTCCGTGTATAGCAGGCCCAGTGTTCTACCGTAATCCGAGTCCGACGAGACGTAGCCGTCGATGCTGCCTTGTGCGGCAACATCTTCGGTTTCCATCTCCTCGGCCTCGCACGGTGGGTCCACGGACTCCGCGTCAACACAGCTGGCCAGGTCCGCCTGCGCCCCGGCGTCGGATTTGTATACCTTGACGCCAACCTTGCCGAACGAGTAGCAAATGCTACCGCCCTTCCTTTCCAGATGCACCGTCTCATCCCAGCAAGCTATCAACTTGACGGTTCCTTGAAACCATCCTGCATCTTCGCAGATCAGTGGTGGGCCTGGGGTTTCGCGTAACATCTTGACGCAGATTGGCGCAAGAGCCACCTACACCCAGCGCCACTGATGTCGTGGAATGCGACCTTCTTGGCAGTTCTTGTCGACGACCCCGATAAGGATCTTGTCCTTCGACACCTCTGCGAAGGACCTCGACAACGGAGCGTGGGTTCGCACTCTCTTGGCCGTTGTGCTCGGCTCCTCTATGGAGCGATTCCGGTTGGTTCCGGTGTTCTGCGCGGAATCCTCCAGTTTAAAATTGGGCATGACAGCCTTTGCCCACTCCAGATCCTGTTGGATCTTGGCAAAGCCCTCCTCTGACGCCTGCTCTCTGGTTATGGGAGCGGTTGCATTACGCGTCAAGATCCTTTTGGCCGTCCGCTTATCATTCGGACGGGCTTTTGACGGGTCCGGTCGAGTAAAGTCGGCCGCCTTTTGCTCACCAGCGTGTCTGTTCCCGATTTGCTAGAGCAGACCGGGGCAGACCCAGTAGGAATTTGATCAGTAGCACCGCTTGTCACAGCACTTTTCACCATCACTGTTTCCGCCTTCTTGCCATCTGACACGCCCAAGGCCGAGGGCCTGCTGGTGGCTTTGATGCCGGCAGAAGAAGACGGACGTGCTCCAGTTGAAGTACCGGAAACTGCTGGCTTCTGCGTGCTCGTACGGTTGGAGACACTCTTTTACTGGAGCTGGTTGCTCCTTCCGGTTTTCTAAGATTACCGGGCTCTTTCTTATTTAAAATATTTTTTTTGTTGTGCATCTTGCTATTGATTCCCACGAGTTGTGGAGAAGGGAAAGGTCCACCCGGGCAGAGGTCCGCAGTACCCGGGTAAGGCTGAAATAGAACAGGTGTTTGCCACGCACCTGAGCCCTCCGTTCACGAATGAGATATATTTGTTAAACCTGGGCCCCCAGCCAGTCTGACCATCAGCACGGGTCGATGACACCCTTGGTCCGGCCCAGGTGTGAGATGTTAGGGGTAGGATCGGGTAGGAACGCAGTTAGGGATGTGGGTGTGTGTGAGACTATGATTTTAGAAGGCGGTCAGAGAAGCGTACAGTGGTGACGCCCGCAGTACCCGCTGGTTATCCGGGACTGCTTATTTGAATATTCGCAGCTAACCCCCAAACAGGAGGCCGTTCGCTATCCGCAACCTGCGACCCGTCCGGTGGCCTCAGCTATGCCGCCTTCAGAACCACCTCACCAGCTAAAGGATACTCCGTCTGTTTCTATGCGATCTAGTCCCTCACTTTTCAAGCTATCGAAATGAAACTTGGCAAAGACCCTTCTTTTTGCTGCAGGAAGTACATATGTAACGTATAGCTGCCATAGGAATGATCGATGGACAAATATGTTTTTGTATGAAAAACTTGTTTTTTTATTAAGGTTTCCATATCAAACTTTCCCAAGCCGAGTCTCTAGAGAGTTTTAACAATCTGGCCAAATTTGGTAAAAATCAGACCACTATATCAAACTTTTTGTTTATACAAATATTATATAATATACTTCAAATAGTTTCCTATAATTTGATAGAAATCGGAACACATGGCTTCCTTAGGAGCAATCAGACAAAAATTAAGTTTTGTATAATAAACATTGCTGCTAGGGAATATAGCTTTGGATCCCGAAGAAACCCGTTCTTTATTGTTTTTTTTTAAATTATTATGGACGTTGATGTACTAAAACGAGCAGTACATTCAAGTGGCTCAGCGACACCAAACACGGGGTTGTTAACGCGTGGACCCCGGCAAAATTCAACCCACCTCCCGCCCAACCGAAAGAGGGGCGCGCCGCGTAACTCGAGTATCGAATTTAGCGGACAGATAAATAATTACAAAGAAAATACAAGCTCTACATCAGGGGGGCCCAAACATAAATTTTTTTTATGTACACTAAAAAAAATCCATTTACATTTTCAAACAAGTAAGAACGTTGCTGTCGGACGCACCCGACTCTGTAGTGTTCTGTAACACTATGTTCCCAGTCCTATATAATTTGGTTATTTGTGTGTTCAGAAAGAGATGCGAAAAAACTGCACAGGTATGGGAGATATAGATTTTGGTCCTTTGTGGGGGTCCAAAATTTTTGATGCAGATTTGTCCAGAAGGTTAACATCAGTCTGTGTGCTAAGTTTGGTGACTCTACCTGTAAAGGTGTGAGATATATAAATTTTTCTCCTTTGGTGGGGAGGGGGTGGGGGGTCAAAATCGATCTCGACACTTCATAAATTGACGATATACACCAACATGTGTACCTAGTTTGGTTGCTCTAGCTCTAAGAGAAAGGCAAAAAAATTGCATTCATACGGACAGACGGACATTTCGCAAGCTCAATATACTATTTTCCCTTCGGGAACATAGTATAAAAAGCAAATCTGTAATGACATAGCACTTTCACAAATATATGTGCTACCAAACATTAAATATTCCATATTTTGAAGAGAAAGAGGCAGTGGGAGAAAGTTTCTAGAACTTCTGGTCGGAACTGCAAAACTAATTTTGCTGATAAATTCAGAAGAATCAATTTCCCCATTTATTAGTTTATGTAAGAAAATTACACCAAGCATGGTTTTGCGATCAGAATGAGAGGGAATGCTTATTAGTAAAAGTCTACTCGATATGAAGGCAAGCGAGTATTATGATTCCATTTGATACTGATTGCAGTAACCAGATTAACAATCACATAAAAGATTTATTTAATTTACAGTAGCAATTGTTTGTACTTTATTTCCTGTGTTGCATCTGCTTTTGTTATCGATGTTGTTACTTTCATCATAATGTTTAACTGTCGATATGTACGATGTGGATAGCTTGTATATTAGACTATTCGATATAATAATAGTGTGATGTTATCAATATTATTACACGCTTTTTTTTAAATAAACAAATAAATTCTTAATTCCACCCGTATATATTAGTGTGTCTAAATAATCTACCAAATCGGGATGTTTTCTTATTATTTGGATTAAGCTCCAATTCCTCATCTGAACTAAAACTATTTGGAGTTTCATATTCATCAGATAGATTGGGGTCAACTATACTTACAATGTTATTATTAGTTTCATTTTTAATAGTATTTTCGGTTTAATTTAAATTTACATTTTCAGTTTTACTTACATTATCATTTTCAGTTTGACTTACATTATCATTTTCAGTTTGACTTAAATTATCATTTTCGGTTTGACTTAAATTATTATTTTCGGTTCGACCTACATTAACGCTTTCAGTTCGACTTACATTAACGTTTTCAGATTGACTTAATACACATTTTTCGCATTCAGATAGAGTTTTAAATTCTTTCTCCTTATCATTATTATTTGTTGGAATATATTCATAAGGATAATCTCTGCTGTCACTATTATTACTTTCAGTGTTTGTCATTAGTCTTCTATTTCTCCCAAAATAGTTATTGAGATCATCCTTTTTAATATAAGATCTTTCGTTTACTCCTTTGTCAACAACCCCATGTGCCCATCATTGGCATTTTTCCTAAACAGGACATTATCCAACTGGCTAAAGGTACAAAGGTTGCAGAACCGAGCTTTGCGACAAATAACTGGATTCCCATGGCTTGTCCACAATTCCACCCTCCATAAAGATCTCCAATTGACATCGTTTGAAGAACAAGTGTGCTTTCATTCCAGCCCATGCCAATTGGCATGCGCAAAGACTAGTTGGCTCGCGACCAATCAGACGCCCAAAGAGAACGCAGCTTGCTAACCTTATCTCCAACCCCCTGCAGCAACCACAACATAGACACCGCGGCACCTAAGAATGCGCTAGGCCATATATTTGTATATTTAATGCATGCATGCATTGCCTAAATGATATTATAATTTAAAAAACTGTTTTCGCATAAAATGCACAAGCCCGGCGCTAAGCGAGATACATTACCACTTATAATAGTACTGAAATGTTTATTGTGATAATAATAAAAATAAATAAATAAAAAAAGTGCATTATCCCCGACTTTTTACTCCCTCTACCCATAAAATGGGGGTACTAAAGTTGTGCAAATGTATGTAACAGGCAGAAGGAGACATCTCCGACCCTATAAAGTATATATATTCTTGATCAGTATCAAATGAGATTTCGATTTGGCCATGTCCGTATGAACGCGTCGGTCTCAGCAGCTATAAGAGCTAGAGACACCAAATTTGGAATGTAGGTTCCTGTTCACCATACGCAGACCAAGTTTGTTTCATATTTTAGATATCGCACCCTGTTCTTTCGCAATTCGATAAAAACCTTTTTACAGTAACAGTTTTCAAGATGTAGCTTTGGGATTTCGCATGTATGACACTTTGGTCACTCTTAATCTACTGTCCAAATTTCAAGTCGATCGGATAATAAACACGGCAGCTATTCACGAAAGAAGATTCAGTGCTGCAGTGCGGGGGGAAGAAGCGCAGCCACAACTTAAAATGCCTGGCTTGCGCTATGGCTCGTGCGTATGCGTATTTGTGTATGTATGTGTGTATGTTTAAGTGTACGAAGATGCGATTGGAAACTTTTGACCTGGGTATAGGGAGTTTAGTAGTCGGGTATACTCGACTAAGGCATTCCTACTTGTTTTTAATTGGCATTATTGTTCTGTACATCCTACCAAAGAACAACTCACATGTGGCAAGATTCAGACTTGTTACCGGGGTACTTGTACTCAAGAATTGTATGCTGTTCCGAAGTAAAAGGAACAACGTTTTAGGATGTTCTTCGCAAGCCCCACTCCCATTTCGGCCAATCAATTACTCTGAGGGTATCTTGGACTAGAAAAATGCAAAACCATATTACACTTATTAGCGAAATTTTTACATTTTTATTTGGATGGGTAAACACACCCATTAAAAGTTTTCTTTAGTTCATCGTTGACATATTCCACTGACTTTCCTTTAATCTGGTTTAAAATCAAGAAGATAGAATATGCATCAAAGATAAAGATAAAATATCTTCCCCCATATTCAAATATGTCCATGCCTGCCATGAGAAAAGGGCATTTGGGCATCTCATCATCTATCAACGGCTCTTTTTCTCCGAAACCTTTCGCATATTTCACAAGCATACACCAATTCCTTTATCAGTTTACGCACGCGTGTTTTTTGGATACCTACGTGGGGCTCATGAATCTGTTTTAGAATCTGTGACTGCAACTTAAATGAGACTACTAGTCTGCATGAACGAAAGAGAAGGTCTTCTTCAAAATGTAGCTCAGTTTTGAATTTATAGAACTCGTGGCAAAATTTGCCTAGTTCGTCCATCCTTTTTCGACACAACCACACACTCTTCCATAAATTTCAACATTTCTTAAGACCCTAAGATAACAGTCGTAGTTTTCTTCTGAGAAGCAGGCTGCACGAGTCACTATGTGGATTACATTAGCTAATTCCGGAATTTTAACTTTTACGGGTAATCGAGCTCGCGTTAAGCAGTCTACTACCAGCATGCCACTACCTGACGTATATTTCACAGACATTTTAGGATATTTCTTTGTAATCACATAGTTACTGAGTCAATGTCTCGTTGTAATAAGACTTCTAGGGTCTTACTACATATTCATATTCATAATCATCGTAGTGAAACCTTTCACATGCGAACACAATCGCTTGCAGTTCTTTTTCGATTTGGGCCCACTTTTGCTCACGTTTTGTCAGTCTACGTCCATTCTGTAGAATTACACATCCAAGCCCATCTGTAGAAGCATCAGTTTGAATTACAACAGGCCTTGAACTATCATAAACTGCTAGAATGGGATTAGTCAATATGATTTTAAGGAAATCAACAAGCTTATTTTGATGATCCTAAGTCCACTCGAATGGAATGTCGACGACAGGTCTGGAATAAATTTTTAAAAAGACCAAGAATGCGTAGCGCACTTTTTTTTTGTCGTCTGGAGTCTTAATGTTGCGAATTGCCTCAAGATGCTTTCTATGTGGTTTGATTTGCTCTTTTGACAGAATATGGCCCATAAATTGGACTTGATGTTTTCGATATAGAGCTTTGTCAGAATTAAAACGCACCCCATTACATTTTGCGCGCTCAAGTACTTTTAATAATGTTTCATCATGTTTTCGTCAGAGGCACTATTGATTTCAAATGGAACTCGATTGAATTTGTATTGCCGAATGGGGTCATAAATGTCGTCAAATCAGAACTTGCTTCTTCCAGTTTTATTTGCCAAAACCGATGAGATATATCTAAAATGTTGTGCCATGAAATCATCAATGGTCGGAATTAGATAATGCTCTCGTTTAATTGCATTATTTAACGGCCTTGGGTCTAAACAAGTCTCAGTTTTCCGTTTGGTTTTTATTTATTTATTTATTGAACCAACATCAATGAACTTACTGGTTATTCTAGATCTAGCTTAACATACTTAATTACAAAATTATAGTAATGAAATAAAAGAAACAATTTTGAGAAAAATTATAAAAATAACTTTGTAAGTAGTTCCTTAATAAAAAGTTTACACTGAAGTCAAGCCGCATGTCAGTTGGCAACTCATTATAACACTTCAAAGCTCGTGTTAAAATCTCATTAAGAGCATAGACAGTCCTCTGAACACCCAGATTAAATGGCATACAGTTTCGCAACTGTCTACCCGGCACCCAAAAATTTATATTCGCAAGAAGGGCTCAGCAATCTATATTGCATATAATAATATTATTTATAAATAGTAGACCAGCAATCGTTCGCCTATCCTCTAGCGTAGACAGGTGCACTAAACGAGATCGACTTCTGTATGAGGGGAAAGGTAACGTAAAGTTTAGGGGGCTTAACGCAAATTTAAAACGTTTTTTTACCCGCTCAATTCTAGTGCAATGTACCACTGCAGAAGGGTTCCAAATGATAGATGCGTATTCTAAAATTTACCTGACTAAAGCAGAATATAGAATCAAGTCATTAAATTGAGAGGAGTTGCGCCTCACAAAACCTGCCATTGTACATGCTCTTGGCAACATATAATTTATGTGTTCAACGAATAGAAATTTTGAGTCAAATAGAACTCCCAAGTCTGAAACTTCCTTTTTCCGTGTTAGCACATATCCCATTAACAAATAGGAAGCATTGAATGAGTATAGACATGCAACTGAATAATTTAAGGTCATCTGTATATAAAAGATAGTCTGCAGATTTAAAGCAACTGCCAATATCATTGACAAAAATAATGAAAAGCAGGGGACCTAGAGAGCTCCCTTGAGGAACACCAGAGGAAGCAAGGAAATAAGAAGATAGAGTATTATTTATGTCAACTCGATAAGAACGACCACTCAGATATGAGTTTAACCAGTTTAAGATCGACGAGTGAAAACCAAATTTCGACAATTTCATAACTAGAACACTGTGACTAACTTTATCAAAGGCTTTAGAAAAATCAGCATAGAGATTATCTACCTAACGACGGGAAAAACTTTGGATACAAAGATTGGGGAGGTCCAAAAATTGTTGATGCAAATTTGTCCAGGGAATCAATATTAGTCTGTATGCCAAATTTGGTGACTCTAGCTATTAAACTGTAGGACATATACCCCTGTGAAAAACGTGTTTTGGGGATAGCATGTGCCGATTTACGAGGGAGGAGGTGGGGGTGTCAACAAATTTTTGATGCAGATCTGTCAGGAATCTCAACATTAGTGTGTATGCCAAATTTGGTGAGTATATCATTAAAATTTGTTGCGCAATTTTTCAATTTTTTCAGCTCTTTTGTGTACGGAGGTAATTTACAAGAGTAATGCCTTTTAAGAGGGACGTTATTCTTAAGAATATGGTAAATAACCTAGATACAAATATCATGACAGGCCTCCAAACTGACAAGCGATAAGACTTGGTTCATATTAATAGCAGAGATGAAATTATTAATTACTTCAAAGTTACTATGAGAAAAATCAAAATAGCAAATATTACTATAAGTAGGCCGTAAAGTAGGTAAAAAAGAGTACAATTTAATTGTAAGTAGAAGAGGAAGATGATGAATGTCACAATTAGAAAGTGAATTTAAGCAATGAATTAAGCTGTAGTTAACATAAATTCTTAGAAAAACAAAATCTAATATTTTATGTAAGAAATTAAAGTTAAAGTTAATTTGGGTTAAGCCCATACTATAAAATTCATCAACCACAATCATTTCATGAGGGTGATGTACATTAGAAGGAAAATAAGTACAATTATTAAGAAACGCAGACCATTTAATTTTGCCAAGGTTAAAATCTCCCATAACGCAAAGAAATTGGTGGATGTTTAGAAACTAAACATACAACCCTCGCAAAACTCAAGAAGCACACCCAAAAAACCAAGTTATAACTATACACATGCATTCGATCCTCGCTTGCCCAGGCCACTTGAAAACGGACTAGGTAAAAAGGGACAATGCACATGTGGGTGCTCGAGTTGCAAGAGGGGTAAAAAAGGCGACTAATTAAAACTAAGAATCCACATGTAATATTTAGTAAGTAAGGACAAAAATATGTATATCTGTTTACTCACACAATTAATAGAATCCACAAAATAGGGTATAAAAACCCATGGATTCCCAATATAAGATTAGTACCAACTGAAGTCACGACATATTCGTTTACATTTCATAGGGAAAGAGGCAGTGCTACAGTCTAACTAATAACGGTAATTCTTAGGAGTTGCGCCGCAGTTAGACAAAAGTTGCAACAAGCATTATAAATTGGTTTCGGCCAGTTTATATTGTACATTTGGTCCTTTGAGCACTAACAACTGCTCACGAAGGCTGCCAAGCCGATGTGATACTCGTAAAAATGTTTCCACGGTCAAGTCCGAAGCCACCACCCTCTCGGTGCTCCGCGGCAAAGCTAGGGAATAATTAATTCAATAATAATACCCAAACAGCGGCGTTGGCCAGGCAGACTACGTGGGAGAAAATAAAATAAAAACCAGTGACGAAGCGATCGACAGCAGCGTTCGAGCACCGTAAACAGCGGCGTTGGACGACTGAAAAATCGACGTGGGATCTACAAGGAGTGGACTAGCAACGTGGAAGACAGACTAGGAAGCTAAAAACAGAGAGCGTCAGCGGAGGCTATAGAAGCGTCGTACCGCGGCATAAACAAAAAAAATAAAAATAAAAATAAAAATAAAAAATTGTTGTCGTAACTAATACTGCGAAATGGTACTAGCAAGGGAGCAACTAAATGCCCTGGCAGCAAGCCAGAACAACATTTACCTACAGCTGAGAAAGTGGGATGAGGAGTTGGGTCTTTTGGATGGTCAGAATATGCAACTGATGACCGAAGTACAAAGTCAATGGGAATTTTTCGAAGATGGAGATGTTGAAGTATGAATCTTCATTTGCAGGAGGTTATGAGAAAACGCAGAATCTGAACAACAAAATACTGTCGGAATTAAACAAAAACGCAGCTGAGCATACGATGAACGCCTCGATGCAATAAAACATTAAAGTGCGTGAAAAGAGAATGCTGAAATTAAAATAGCTACAGTATCTCTAATAAAATCATTAAGAAACACGGGGAAAAATCAGCACTCCCACCAGATGGAAATCGACGAAATCAAAGAAGATTTCGATCAACTGACGGAAACTTACAAGGATCTAAAAAAGAATGGTCTGGAGACTCCGTCAATTCAATCAAAATATGAAGAACTTAAAGCGATGAAAATAGAGAGGATAAGATGGCAGCGGAACAATATATACATATTAAACAAATAGAGATACCACCGTTTTTTGGCGACATCTCTACATGGTGAAATTTCTTCAACATGTTTAAGGAAATAGTAGCAAACAACAACAGTATCTCAAAACGAGAAAAACTAATGCGCTGAAAAGAGTCAATAAAAGGTGAAGCATCTCATCTAATATACATCTAGTAATTAACGAGGAAAATAATGAAATGGCATTGAACATCCTAAAGAATAGATATGAAAATCGAAGAGAGCTATTTATGAAGTATTTTAATCAAATTCTGGAACTATCAACAATGAATAGCGAATCGGAGAAAAACGTTCAACAAATGCTAGACACCATACAAAAAATTATACATGCTATCCGCGGGAATGGGAATGGGAATTAATCTAGATTACACCGATGTATTCATGGCAGGAATAATTCCGTAAAAATTTGATCGTCAAGGATTTCAACAATACGAACATACATCCACAAAGACGAAAGATGTACATATTCTAAAGGACGTAATACTCTTCATGGAAAAGCATCTACAAGCAATAAAAGCTATGAAACAAAAGTCATATAAAAAAAATCCAAGAATATTGAGCATCGACAACGAGTGCATGCATTGCAAGATACCAGGCCACAGGATATCTGATTGCAGGAAATTTGGCAATCTAACAATGCATGAGAGATGGGAATTTATACGATCGGAAAACAAATGCTTTGGATGTTTAAATCATACATTTACACTAAGCAAATTCTGCAATGAAAGATGCATAAAATGTAAAAACATACATCATGAACTATTACACCATGAAACAGAATCGAAAACATCGTTTACAACAGGAACAGCTCAAACCACCCTTCTAGCAACAGCCCAAGTTGAAGTGCAAGCACTAACAGGAGAATGGATCATATGTCGAGCACTTGTGTATCAGGCATCACAGATAACAGTGATATCTGAAGAAGGGTTAGGGTCCACAAAAAAGTGACAGAAATTTATGGACTTGGGGATAATCCAGAAGGAGTCTCAGAAAGTATAATGGCGCAAAGGTTGCGGCCTCGCTTTCCAAGCAGCGATAAATTCCAAACTGAAGCAGTCGTATGTAAGGAAGTTTTCCAGCCGGGGTACAGATCTCATTTGTACATTTGTAAGATGTGCTGTTACCTGGGCGTAGGGAAAGGAAACGTTCTAGAGGAAATATATGTGTTAATACTACGGCCTCGTACAACTCGCTATACATTAGTATTAATTTCTTATAAATGCCGGGATTGCTCACACGGGCGGCGAGATATGCCTCGCTCTACGTTAGTATTACTTTCTATAAATGCCGGGATTGCTCACACGGACGGCGGGATATACCTCGCTCTACGGTTAGTGTTAGTTATTCAACGTTAAATGTGGAGATAAAGACAATCGTTTAGTTATTCTAGATTATCTTTATTCCAGTTTCTTACTGTTAATTTATCAAACTACGCGTGCCCTGCTGCACTGCCGCCTAACGGCTCTTTTACTCACGCTCTTTACCCTGCGTGCTTCCGACGCACGTCTACTCACTCTTCTTGTCGCTAGCTAAGTGATCTACTCTGCCCGGCTCGGCCACGCGCGAGCCTGAAAAGTTCAATCCCACCACGAGCTTTCGCTCTCCACCTCACAGCTTTGCTTTGACTGGAAGCCGCGATCTGGTGGCAGGATTGAGAACTGCATCAGCTGCGCTCGCCAGCTGTGACAGATGATCGTTGCGCTTAAAATACAAACTCGTATGTTTCACGGCTTAAGGTTTATTATTTAATGCTAAGACTTATAACTACAGCGCGCAAGGCGCTAGCGCTCCTTGCGCGACAAAAGAAATCTTGGCTTCGTACCCTTACTCGTCTAGGTACTATTATAATTACATCTTCCCACAATTCCTTCTCGCCTGCCAGCACGTCACTTGGGTCCTGCGCTGCCTGTTGCTCTTCGGCGACCGCCTCTTCAGGAATAGCATCGCCCTCTGCCACTTCCGCTGCTTCGTCCAGCACCTCCTCCGTCGCAGTTTCCTGAACCTCCTCGACCTCAGCGGGATCACAGGTCTCCCAGGCGCGGTACGGCACCAGCGATGGCATGGCCTCCTCCAACGACGCCGCCATTTTCTCCGCGGCCATCCGGCAGGCCCGCGGTGGGGACACCGCCCTGGGGCCCGGGCTTTGCGGCGAGGAAAGGCGGCCGCAGCTGCGGGCTTCCTACCCTTTGAGGGGGAGAACCCTCCTGGCGTCCGCGGGGAAAACGCGGCGCTCGTAGTTGCGGTCCGTGACGCTGGGATGGGCTCCGTCGGGTCTTTTTGGGCGGGGAGTTGGGACGGACCCTTGCGCGGGACCAACGCTTAATGAAACCCAGGACACCAAAGGCACGATTAACGGTGGAAAAGATATGTTTGTCAAACTTAAGCTTGGAATCTAAAAGGATACCCAAATCTTCAACCGACTCAATTCGAACAAGCGGCTTACCATTAAGAATATAACTGTTAAAAAAAGGCATTCGCCTGTAAAAGGACATTACTTTACACTTACCACAATTAAGATTTAATAAATTTACCCGACACCAGGCTTGAAAACTGTCAAGATCAGTTTGCAACCTTTGACCAGATAAGAAATCAGTAGATGACAGACAAAGTTTAACATCATCGGCATACATCAGCACCCGAGAGTAATTTACGACAGAAGGAAGGTCATTGATGAAAAGAGTAAATAATAAGGGGCCAAGATGACTTCCTTGTGGTACTCCAGAAGTAACTTGAACAGACTTAGAGACAAAGCCTTTGAAATAAACCTTTTGGGTTCTAAGAGTTAAATAGTTAGAAATCCAAAGAATTAAGTTATTTGGAAATCCTAGAAGATGAAGCTTGTGAAGTAAAAGAGAATGATTAACAGAATCAAAAGCCTTACTGAAATCAGTATAAATAACATCTGTTTGCATTTTAGATTGAAATCCCTTAATAATAAGAGAAGTGAATTCCAATAGGTTAGTGGTAGTAGATCTATATTTCACAAACCCATGCTGGCAGGGTGAAATTATAGATCTACATAAATGTTGAAGTTGAGAAGTTATTAATTTCTCAAAAATCTTAGGAATAGCAGACAACTTAGAAATACCTCTATAGTTCTCGACATTAGACTTGTTTCCTTTTTTATGGAGAGGAATAATAAATGATTCTTTCCAAATATTGGGGAAAGAACACAACTCCACGGACAATTTAAAAAGAACAAATAATGGCTTAAAAATACCTTCAGCACAGTACTTGAGCACACAGCCTGGTACTCCATCAGGTCCCGGAGAAAATACGGGGTTAATAGACTTCAAATCACGTAGAAGCGAGCTTTCAGTGATTAAAGGCCCAAAAATGCAATTGGAGTTAATTACCTGATAAGGATAAGGCGAAAGCAATTGATAAGGTTGTGAACTGTAAGTCGTTTGAAAAAATTCGGCAAAAAGATCGGCGATAGCCTGATCTGAGTCAGCTGTCTTTTTTTCAAAAAATACAGTTGATGGAAATGTTGATGACCTACGCTTCGCATTAACGAAGTTATAAAACATTTTAGGATCCCGCTGAAACTGTAACCTACAGCTCCTGAGGTAGTTGTTATAACAGTGTAAATTAAGTGCAGAGAAGTTAGATCGGGCAATCAAATAGCGAGAGAAATCCGAGGAAGAGACAAATTCCTTGAACTTTTTGTACAATCTCGACTTTCTATTTTTTAAGTTTATCAATTCACGTGTAAACCACACAGGTTTGTTAGACCTACGAGGGTTACAAAACGGGACACAACAATCAAATAATGAATTTAAGGTAGAATAAAAGTAATTGATTGCACAATCCATGTCTCTACACATGTACAGCTGGGACCAGTCAGTCTGGGATAGGAGCTGAGCAAGTTTAGTAAAATCGGTTTTCCGAAATTGTCGAACTCGCTCAGCCGGTTCTCTACCAGGGCTTGGCACACTGGCTGGTAAGTCAATCAACACCTCCAAAGTTGGGTGATAAGGATCTTCAGGAGTGGATATAGGTTCAGTACGGGAGACAGAATAGAATGAGGAATCCAAGACAAAAACAAGATCAAGCATTTTATGTGAAGAATTTGGGATATCATTGATTTGACACAATGACATCCCAAATAAACTTTCAATAAAATCGTGCTGAGATGTGGGAGTCAACACGCTAGAATCGGGACTTGAAGTCCAGGTAGTTCCGGCGATATTAAAGTCACCAAGAACTACAAGAAAATCACGATCAGAAACCATAGATGAGACAGATTGTATAGCAGAAGCATGCAAAGAATATATAGAAATATCGGAAGAAGGTGGAATATAAGAACAAGTAATATAAAAGCAAATACTGGAAATACATAATTTTACAGCAACAAATTCAATATCTATACAATTATCGATTATTACAAGCTCCGATGATAAATCAGCGTCAACAGCAATAAGAACACCACCACCACGACGAGGGGTGCGATCTTTTCTATAAATGGAAAATTTGTTAGACAAGATTTCAGAATTAAGGATGTCGGGCCTTAGCCATGTTTCAGAAAAGGCAACGACATGGAAAGGAAAAGTTAGGCTATTTAGATAAAGATTACTAAGTTTACTACAAAGACCTCTTACATTCTGATAGCCAAGTGAGAGGGAGGATGTTAGTTTTTTGAACTATCAGATATTACAATAGGTGGGTTAGAACTACCACCGGAAGAAGGAAGTGAAATCGGAGGCCGATTTTTCTTTTTTACGGTATATTCTTTAATAACTAAGTGGTCGGGCCAGAATTCTTTGCAACAAATATTGTTGAAATATTCAGCCGGAACACTTATTTTAAATGACGAAATTTCCCGAGAATACGTAAATTTGAATTTTTCCACCGTAATGTGGGCTTTAGATTTGGCCTGTATAAAGGCCTTCACATCATTAGATGTAGTATCAGGGGCAAGCCTGGAAACAAAGATTTGTTTCCGTGGTGGAATTCCTATAAGGGTCTTCTTAGCAACCAAAGCAGTTGCATCCGCTGGAGCCACAGCATTGGTTGCTAGACCAGTTGATTCGACCGGTATATTATCACTAGGCTGTTGATCCGGATCAACAGTGTTAATAACCAGCGAATCAGAATGCTCTACGGGGTCAGAAGGAACAACATCCATGGGTACGATGCTATTCTCGTCACTTCTGATTATTGAATTATGAGGGGAGGGGGACGATAAATTTATTAATTCTATCTGTTTATTAGTTGCGGATGAAATGGAAGCATGTGTGGGGAGTTGCAGTTCATTGGGGCCAATAGACAGCCTAAAATTAGCCTTCTTCCGTTTTGGGGACTCATTCAAAAGTTTCATACTTTTGAATTCGTTCTCCAAGACGGAAAAACCATCGAACAGTTTTTTGAACCGCCCGAATATGTCACCAAAGCCTTTCTTAGTCTGCCTCATGAAACCCATGATGTCCCGTTCAACATCCCTACAGGATACACATGTCCACTTGAGGCCAGATTTTGACTCAATCTGGTCCACAATTCTGCCGTTTAGGCCAGCACATTTTTCGTGTGACACATTATCACACAGCCAGCAACAAACAAAGCCCATCTTCGAGTTTGCTCTAACCCGGCAATTTTTATTGTAACAGACAAACATTCTAGCAAAAAGAAATTTAAATATAAGAAAATAGAATATAAAAAAAGATAAACAAAAAATAAAATAAAAAGCAAAAGAACCAAAAAAGAATGTAAAAAGAACGGAAAGGCACCCTAGGATTAAACAACTACCGCTGATTTGTACTTACAAACGCAATAACAACACAAAGCGCGGGCGCGACGACCGAAACTCACAAACGAATTTCTAACAGAAAAGACCGCGACCAACACCAACAACACAACTAATGCAAGCGCGGGAGAGAGATAAAAAAAGAGAATGAAGTGAGTACACACAAAAACAAATTATATGCAGACAGCAATGCAACTGCAAAATCAAACAGAATGCTTGGCTGCAGTTTGTTGTTGTGTATAGGCACAAAAATTTTAAATTTGCAAATAAAGCACAAATAATTACAATTAAAGTTCAACACAGGTGTTTAACACAACCGAATGAAAACACACGTCACAAATATAAAACTTGCAATTTAATAATTGCTAAGAACGAGGAAAGAAAAATTAACTGCGAGGCGCAAGAAAAAAACACGTCCGTTTGCGAAAGCGAAGCGAAGCGTATAATGAATACATGTGCGGAATAATTCTCCTCAGCCTTGAGCAACTTCCGGCTCGCATAGGCTATCACCCGCTCCTGCGTCAGTACCGCACCGAGTCCATAATTGCTCGCGCCGGTCTGCAACACAAATTTGGCCGAGAAGTCCGGGCACGCTAGAACAGGGGCAGTGGTCAGGCTCTCTTTCAACTGACACAGTGCCTCCTCCTGTTCTTTCTCCCATGACCATTTCCTACCTTTTCTCAGAAGCGCTGTCATGGGTTGTACCAAGGTCGCACAAATCGCCGGTACCACGAAGCCATACCGAGACATTGGCGCAACTCTTTAACACAGGATGGGGCCTTTAGATTTCTGATCGCCTCCACCTTGTCAGGGTCCGTCCGAATGCCTTCCCCACTAATCACATGCCCAAGATAAACCAGCCGTTGCCGAAAGAAACTGCACTTCTTTCGGTTCACCTTCAAGTTAGCGGCCCACAAACGGCGGAAAACTTCCCTTAGATTGGCAACATGTTGTTCCCGGGTCGCTCCTATCATCACGATATCGTCTAGATACGCGAACGCATGCGGCTCCATATCGGGCCCTATCACCGAATCTACCGCCCGCTGAAACGTCGCGCAGGCTGAGTGGAGACCAAATGGCATCACCCGCCATTGGAATAAACCCCTCCCCCCGGGCACCGTAAACGCCGTGCACTCCTTGCCTTCGGTCGCCATGGGGATTTGCCAATACCCGCTCTTCAAATCTAATGTAGAAATGTAACGAGCATGGCGCAATCTTTCGAGGATGTGGTTAATCCGAGGGACTGGATAAGCATCCGGCACTGAGTGCGCATTGAGCTGTCGGTAGTCTATACACATGCGCCATTCCCCAGTCTTTTTATTGACCAGGACTATTGGGGCGCCGTGTGGGCTACGCGATGGCTCAATGGCGCCCGCCTGGATTAGCTCCTCCACCTGCTCATCGATTACCTTTTGCATAGCCGGGTTCTTGGGATAATATCTCTGTTTCAACGGCTTGCTATCCTTCATTATTATCCTATGCTCGGCGATATGCGAGACTCCTTTCAGATTATCGAAGAGTGCCAGCTCTGATGCCAAGAACTCCTGCAGTCCTGGCTGCAGATCCGCTGGCCACTCTGCCTCCGCTACGGGGGACACACAGCTATTTTCCTCTTGGATGACTGACAACTCGAGCCGGGATGCCTCACCTTGCGGGTAGACTTGGCTCTTACCCCCAAATCCCATCGGCAACCCCTGTTGAACCTGTGCAAGACTCAGTCTGCTTCCCTCTTTTGCCCATCGCCCGACAATCCTCTGTCGACGAACTTGTGCGACGCAGACTGAGTCGCTTCTGCCGTTCCGCGGCAGCCTCTTCCCGTCCGGAATCGGCCCCTTCAATCTTTGAACAACGCCTGGTTCCCATCCTACCCTCTACGACCACGCCACCCGGTTGCCAAGCGGGCGCTCCCCTCTCCGCGAGCGGGATGCCTTCTGTCGGCTCCTCGTTGCTGGGTGGTACTGCCAGAACTGCGGCCGGTACCACCACCGTCTCGAGGATCAATTCGGCGTTGCCGCATTGTATGGTAGTGCCCATGGCACAAAAAAATCCATACCGCGGATGATGTGGTCCAGCATGGAGGGCATAATCAGCATTGGCATGCTGATCGTCTTGCCGGCCATGTTGACATCCATCCTCAGTAGCCTATTAACCTCTAGAGTCGATCCGTCCGCTAGATGGATTCGAGTCTGCACATCCTGTGCCTCTCCCCGAATCGCCCACTTGCGCACGCAATCTTCACTCAAGAAACTGCGTGTCGCTCCAGTGTCGATCGTGGCAGACCTGACCTGCCCCCCAATCTCCACTGTATCGACGATCCGGCCACCCTCTACGGTCAGGGGAGGATTTACTTTCGGGCGAATGTCGTTTCGGCGTCGACCTGATCCCTGTCCAGTAGACGCCGCTGCCCGTTTCCCGCCTCCGATCGCCTGCAGCAGTCTGGCGTAGTGATTCCCTTCTTCCCACACTGCCGACAAAACTGTACCCGCCTATTCGGGCATTCCCTGGCGAAATGGCCTTCTTGCCCACACCGGTGGCACGCCCTTCGCGGATCGAATCCTCTCCCGTCACCCTGGCTCATCATCCGGTTTGCCGCCTCTCCGTAGCCTGACGCCGGCTGCGCGGGGATCTCATCGCCGGACGCAGCCGCCGGATGGCTACCGGATGGGGATCGAAAAGGATTGAGATGCCTACTCTTAGGCTGGGCCACGGGGACTGAACCGGCTTGTGATTGCCTCCGCACCGCCTGACCAGCTGGTGCCCTTGCCGAGTATTCACAACTCCGCCTCCGCACACTCTCGAATTCCACTGCCAATTACGTCAACTCGGCCAGCGTTGAGAAGTCGTGCCTGCGTATATACAACTGATACTCAGGCGCGGCGTTCTCGTATACACGGTGCACCTCCTGTGCCGTGTTATACCTCGCGTGGTGCATACGTGCCCTCAGGTCAATCACGTAGTCCTTAAACTCCTCACCACTGCGCTGCAGGCGGGCCCGAATTTCATCTTCCAACCGCTCAAAATAGCGAGGTGGCAGAACGAATTCCAGAAATCCCCTCCTAATCGTCGACCATGAAACATCCCTCAACCCTGGCGGCCTTGCCGACAGAAACTTCGCCCATCACCCGGGGCATACGGTCTAGCTCGATACCATAAGTTACGGCCCGCTTCTCGAATACTTCCGAAAATTCGAGTGGGTCTACCAGGCCATCATACCTCATCCCCCCTCGGTGTCAATATCTACCATTCCCCGGACTCCCTCCACCCGGATGTCGGGCACACACCGCGCACCAGGGACTGTTAGCTTAAAGGCAGGAGTAGGGGCACGCTCGTACAGATGCGTACTCCTCAGGTCAGGCTCTGATGTTTTCCGGGGCTGGCCGCCCGCGCCGGTCAAACCGCCTTCACAGCGTGGCTCCAAAATTTTGGCGTACTGCGCCTCCAATTCGGCCAGTCGCGCCCAAACTTGTGTATTATGGCCCCCCTTTTGCACAAATGTGCAGAGCCGCTTCCGCAGCTCATCTAAATGGCCCTCTTGGTCTAGCCCGAACTCTTGGGCGATCGCCGCCAATTCCTCTTTGCGCCGCTGGTGAATCCAGCGCACGCCCACCTCCGGGTTTTGACACTCACCTGGATCCATCATTTTCAATTTTGGGTCGATGGGCAATTTGGTTTTGCTTAATCTTCACCAAAAAAAAAAACAGAAACCAAAAAATATTGCAACACCCAAAAAAAATTGTTTACTAATATTTTTCCTCGGGTGTTGGTGTTCACTGTCACTGTTCACTGTACTGGGAGGTATATATTTTTTCCTTTTTCTTTTTTTTTCCTGGCCGTGTCTACTATACTGGCCAACTGTTTCCAGCCGGGGTACAGATCTCAGTCTGTATGGGTCCAGCACTTACAAGAAAATTTGTAAGATGTGCTGGGACGCTGGGCGTAGGGAAAGGAAACGTTCTAGAGGAAATATATGTGTTAATACTACGGCGTCGTACAACTCTGCACGGGATAAGTGACCAGGAGCTGACCAGGATTCTACCGCTGGTGCTCTACTGGTCAAGTGGTCTACGAACGACTGCTCTACGAATGCCCGGGATTACGCACACGGGCAGCAGGATAACCCTCGCTTTGCACTACGGTTAGTGTCATCAATGACGGGATTGCTCACACGGACGGCGGGATATACCTCGCAATACGTTAGTATTAGTGTGTTTTTATAAATGCCGGGATTGCTCTCACGGGCGGCGGGATATGCCTCGCTCTACGTTAGTATTAGTTTCTATAAATGCCGGGATTGCTCACACGGACGGCGGGATATACCTCGCTCTACGGTTAGTGTTAGTTATTCAACGTTAAATGTGGAGATAAAGACAATCGTTTAGTTATTCTAGATTATCTTTATTCCAGTTTCTTACTGTTAATTTATCAAACTACGCGTGCCCTGCTGCACTGCCGCCTAAAGGCTCTTTTACTCACGCTCTTTACCCTGCGTTCTTCCGACACACGTCTACTCACTCTTCTTGTCGCTAGCTAAGTGATCTACTCTGCCCGGCTCGGCCACGCGCGAGCCTGAAAAGTTCAATCCCACCACGAGCTTTCGCTCTCCACCTCAGAGCTTTCGCTATTCACCTCACAGCTTTGCTTTGACTGAAGCCGCGCTCTGGTGGCAGGATTGAGAACTGCATCAGCTGCGCTCGCCAGCTGTGACAGATGATCGTTGCGTTTAAAATACAAACTCGTATGTTTAACGGCTTAAGGTTTATTATTTAATGCTAAGACTTATAACTACAGCGCGCCAGGCGCTGGCGCTCCTTGCGCGACAAAAGAAATCTTGGCTTCGTGCCCTTACTCGTCTATGTACTATTATAATTACTATTAATAACTAAATTAGAGTTTCTCGGTCGCCCGCGCTCCATGCGCTCCTTTCTACTACGCTTATCCTACTATTGTAAGGGGGTTGCTTAAAGCCTCCTTACACGTACTGAAAGGATTGTGAGTCCACAGCCAGCAAACTCATTTAGTTACAACAAAATTTGAAAAAATTAAGTACTGGCAGATGCGACATTTAATTAAAAATGCAGAGTAAACATACTACGAGTAATCGGAGGAAATCTGATCATTAAAATTATAAGAAAAGGAATAAAACAGAAAGAAAACGTGCTTGGACACTGTACTAAGTTAGGAATGTTCTTGTGTGTCGGGTATTATATTTGTTTGTTTGGTTTGTTAAGTTATTTACATATGGTATACTAATATATTGTCTTTCTTCAATTTCTCTGTTTTTGGTTTTGTCACTGTTTTTATTTTGGTTTGTTGCGTCGGTTATTAAATTGTCATTAAGTTTTTCGGGAAAGTTAAGTTTTAAAAGTAGTGTTTTTAATTTTATATATATGTCTGGTCTGTGCCCTTCGTCACTTATCGCGTACGCTTTTTGTATAATGTTCTTTGCAGTGTTCACTTTTTGGCTTATTGGTTGGTTGGAGTTGAAATTTATAATTCGTCCGGATGCAATTTCTTTTGTATACCATTTAAATATTATCTTTCCTTGTTTCTTTTCCAGTTCTGTGTCCAAATAAGCAATTTTCTCTCTTTCAATTGTAAATTGTATCCGTTTATGTTGATTATTTAATGTGTCCAAAATATTTTTTGCTTCCGTTTCTTTAATAATGCAAAATAAGTCATCAACATATTTGGATATATGTTTTATGTGGATGTTCTTCATTTTGAGTTCATGTGTGGCATTGTCAAGAATTTTGTCCAATACTATGTTAGCTATTGTTGGTGATATAGGGTTGCCCATGGGCATGCCAAATATTTGGTTGTATATGACGTCGTTGTATGATAGATAGTTGTTGTCAATCAGTATAAAGTCAAGAATTTCCCTAAATTTCGGCTTAGGTATACTTGTGTGTTGCGTTATATCAGTCCATCTTTCCATTATGTTTTGTATAGCTAGTTTTATTGGTATATTTGTAAATAATGAGACCACATCAAAAGACACGAGAATCTCATCTTCTTCTATTTTGGTGTTTTCTAATTGGTTTTTAAGTTGTATTGCACTTTGGATGTTATATCTTTCGGATGTTATATTTTTGAGTACTTCCCCTATATGTTTTGCTAGTTTGTAGCATGGCACGTTTGTGGAGGCTGATATTGGTCTAAGTGGGGTGTCATCCTTATGAATCTTTGGTAGTCCGTATATCCTTGGTGCGTGTCCTCCTGAACAGTATAGTTTTGATTTTAGTCGCCAGTCAATATGATTTTCTTTTTGTAGGTCGTTTATAATTGTATTGTTCTTCTTTATTAGTTGTTGTGTAGGATCTCTTCTCATTGTTCTGTAAGTTGTTTTGTCATTTAATAGTTTCATCATTTTGTCGTGGTAGTCTTTTTTATACATAACTACTGTCTTATTGCCCTTGTCTGCCTGTGTGATTATGATCTTGTCTTGGTGTTCTTTAACAACTTTCTTTGTCATTTTTGATATATTTAATATAAATTTGTCCTTTTGATTAATTTTCCTGTTGTGTTTAAAGTTGCTTAGCCTGGATGCTAAGTTTCCTCTGGTAGTGTATCTTTGTTTTTTCGTCCTTTATCGTCTGGATTCCCTGTTCTAGGTCCGCTATTATATGTATCGGGTCTACGTTATTGTTGTCTATTGGAAGAGCAAGCTTTGGTCCCATAGATAAGAGCCATTGGCTTTCTTTCGGCTTTGTTTTTCAATGTTTGTGTTGTGCCAGATGTTATTTTATTTTTGTGTGTGTTTTTAATGTTTAATTAATAAAAAATGACGGAGAACACTTTTTATGTGTGTGATATTATCGATATCGATACTATACCTTAAGAAATAACCCCACTTATTTATCCTTGACTTCCATTTTCCGCCCGAGGCGACGAGTAGGTGTAGATTTTCCAAAATCATTTGGCACTTTTTACTCCCTGTACCCATAAAATGGGTAAAAAGGGGGTACTGATTCTGTGCAAATGTATGTAACAGGCAGAAGGAGACATCTCCGACCCTATAAAGTATATATATTCTTGATCAGTATCAAAAGAGATTTTGATTTGGCCATGTCCGTCTGTCTGTCCGTCTGTCCGTCCGTATGTATGAACGCAAGGATCTCAGCAACTATAAGAGCTAGAGACACCAAATTTGGAATGTAGGTTCGTGTATAGCGGGAGCAGGTCAAGTTTATTTTAGATTTGAGATATCTCCCCCCGTTCCCCGCTATTCGATAAAAACCGTTTTACAGTTACAATTTTCAAGATATAGATTTGGGATTTGGCATGTACATTACTCTCACTCACTCACTCTTAATATACTGTCCAAATTTCAAGTCGATCGGATAACAAACACAGAAGTTATTCAACAAACAAGATTCAGTGTTGGAGCGCGGGGGGAAGAAGCAGCACAGCTACCACTTAAAATGCCTCGCTTGCGCTGCGCTCGAGCTGTCGCTCGTGTGTGTGCGTCTTTTGTGTATGTGTGTGTGTATGTGTAAGTGTACGTAGATGTGATCGGAAATTATTGACCTGGGTATATGGAGTTTTGTAGTCGGGTATACTCGACTAAAGCATTCTTACTTGTTTAAATTATTTTTGGTATAGTTTTGAAAATGAGCTTGAAGCCAATTGCACGAATAATACTGAAATTATTAGTTGCCCGCAAAGTACCGTGGTTTTTGTATTTATCTTTGAAAATTAGTATCATCAACAAAACAATTACATAGATCAGTCCAACAAGCATTTTTCTGAGGCCAGATGCTTTGCGGACCGTAGCGCCCCAGAGATACTTCGGCAAAAAAGCCGTACTACTAGCGCCCAGTCGGATATAGCTAGCTCGGCAAAAAAAAGCCGAGCTACTAACGCCCCGGTTCCGAACAAATATTTAGTCTTGGATCGACACCAGAACGATGAGCACGGCTTATGTAACTTGCGCTCTCATTTCGTTTCTATGTGTGGGTCCAAGTTCGCACATGCGCTTGCTTCTTAGCATGCGTGACCAATGAAAAATTGCAGTCAATTGCGGTCAATTATTTTCAGAAAACAACCAAACGGCCGACAAGCAAATAACACATGCCCCTGTTATATGAACATAACTTGATTATGCCGGCGATATCATTCATGTTGCGGTGGCCGTGTGGATAGAGTGCTTGTTTGATAAATGGCTTTTTGCTGGTTTGATCCCCAGTTCATCCCCTTCTTTTAATAATGGGAAACAATATCAATTTTTTATTTTCTTTTGATTTTTTAATATTTTGTACTTGTTATTATTATTATTTTTAGACTTGTTATTATCTAATAAATTACATTGGCTAATTATGATAAATTTATCCCCTTCGGTGGTAGCTCCCAGCTGACCGAAAGTATGTGAGATGTATGTAATGTGTACACTTGCATATGTTGTTGTATGTTATAATAATAAGCCAATGTAATTTATTAGATAATAACTAGTCTAGAAATAATATTATAAACATTTAAAAACAAGTAAGAACGTTGCAGACGGACTTACCCAACAGCAGAAGTACCCGCTTTCAGGTACGGTATATTTTTGTTTATTTTTGGGGTGGGAAGGAGAGAAAATTAAAACATTATTTCAAATTTGGTGAATCTATCTGAACAGTTGTTTACACTTGTTGTTTACATTTACAGTTGAAATACATTTTGCTCATTTGCGGGGCAGTGGGTGGCATTACTAAAATTGTTTTTGTATTTGTGCGTCAATATTTGTGTATCCTAAAGCGAGTTGATAGGGCTGTTGTAGTTCATTTTAATAAGTCAATTACATTCTTTATTAAAATTGTCCTCCTACGCGTTTCGGGGTTTTTTACGCCTTCCTCAGGGAGTCTGGTTTTACATGCATATAAAAGACATTTACATACATATGTATAAAGATTTTAACAAACATTTCGATTTACATTAAAATACATACATTAAACTTATTGTAGTATTTCCTAAAGTGTCGTCATTGTTCCTACATCTAAATTGCTCTTTTGCTTATGTTTTATTTCTATCGTCTTTGCGCGTCAAGTTTTGTTTGTCAACTGGTATTGCTGCCGCGTAAATAAAGTTCATCTTTTCAATGTCTTCTTTGTGGTTTACAGTGTTCTCCCCTTGTTGTTGTATTCGTAGGCTCTCTAGTGTCAGTCTTGTTCGTTCTCTTCTCTCAGTGTCTAATATTTTGGTGTTGTCGAAATCAGCTGTGTGTCCTGTTGTTGTGATATGCTGCGCAAGTGCTGTTGTCATTTTCCCTTTGTTTGCGTCTCCCTTATGTTCTGCAATTCTTGTGCCTAGCGCGCGTTTTGTTGTTCCTATATATACTCCGTTGCATCTTTCACCTTCTTTTCCATGCACTTGATCTCATATATGACGTGTTGTTGTTTGTTTTTTTGTATTTTGTCTTTCGTGTTCGTAAACAAATTTCTTGTGTTTGTATGTGCTTTGTACGCGTACATTAGGTGTCTGGAATTATTTTGGTTATTGTTTGCCGATTTGTTAAATTATTTATGTATAATGTATTGCTTATCCTCTTTTTACTCCCTGTACCCATAAAATGGGTAAAAAGGGGGTACTAAATCTGTGCACATGTATGTAACAGGCAGAAGGAGACATCTCCGACCCTATAAAGTATATAATTATATTCTTATCCTTCCGTTGTGGAAAAATAAAAAAGGGATAAATAGTATTTTTGAAATGTTCGTTTATTCCATTGAGTAGTTTGTTAAGACTAAGATACAATATCTGCTTATGTTAGTATTTAAAGCTTAGAATAGTTGGAGTACGTGACTCTTTGCAATGAGTCAGCGATTGGGATTTGTTTACAGTTTGGTATTCTACTGACCTATTGCCGTTCATCAGTGTATGTTTTTACAATTGTTTGTTGATATTAAGTTCAGCTGCAGAAGGCATGCTGTTGATCTGTTTGGAATATATTGACACTTATTAAGTTCAGCTGCAGAAGGCATGCTGATGATCAGATTGGAATTCGCTGACACTTATTAAGTGCGGATGCAGTTGGCATGCTGTTTGTACGATTTTAATTAGAGAATTATATTCGGTATTTATTGACATTATTTGAATGTGGCTATAAAAGCAGGCCACTGTTATGAATTTTCAATTCAGTCCACTGTTATGAGTTTTCAATTTGTAAACATACAGTGGGTTACAATATGCAATGCAATCTGTGAATTACAGTGGCTCAAAAATGATATTGCTATAAATATGTCACTCCTCCACACTAAAAATAAAGCATGTCCTCATGCGTGTAAGGTAATAAAATATTTAAAAGTTTGTTGTTAAAGTGCTGAGTACATTTTTGGTAAGTTATTTAAATTCTCTTTCTCCTCTTCAACTATTGTTTCGAGTGGGAGTTCATTTGGCTGTTGTCCATAACATTTAGTTTTTTGACAAATATTCGTTTAGGTATACTTTTAAATTTATAGAATAGGTACATTATTATGCATTATATGGTAAGTATAATGTACAATTATTATTATTTGGTATGTTTCTTTCGTATTTTCAAAAATTATTTCTTTTGCTTGAATGTACGACAGTTGTTTCAATTTGGTAATATTATTTCTTACATATATGCTTTGTGTGTAATCTGCGTTCAAATTAGTTATAGATATATCATTATATATAGTTATATTAAGTATAACTGAACAATTAAAAATTTTAATCATGTTATTTCCTTCAATTATGATGTCGTTTTTCAAACAATTTTGATTTAAAAGGGTTTTAGGTAAGTTCCATGTTATGATTATATTTGGTTCAATGTAGTTAGTTTGAGTAATTAAATGTGTCTTTGCATACCTGCAACAAGTATTAGTTTGTTTGATGATGCCAAATAAACATGGGTTAATAATTTGTTTATTTTTGTCTTTGTTGTATAAATTATTATTATGTGAATAATACTTGTACTGAGTTTCGTCTTGTAGAATATTTTTATTATCATCTGGGTACGGTAAAATTTGGTATAATGGTGCTTTAATTATTTCCCTTGGAATATGTGAAATAATTAAAATTTCATTGGTGTCTGATCTAAGCCAAGTAGATGTTTTTATGTTAAGAAGTTTTTCTGAGTTAACGTGCTGCAGATAGTCGTGTTTTAATAATTTTGGATTGAAAATTCCCAATCTTGTTAATTGCATACCCATTTCTAGATCTTCAATATATTCTGTAAACTGTTGTATATTGAATGCTAGTAATTCTAGTTCTTGAGTTTCCTCTCTCTCTTCTTTGTTCTTATTTAGTGTTTCTATACCTTGGTTAACAGCATCAATTACATGGTTGAGTTCGTTTATTTGAACACTGTTCTGAGCTATTAAATTAATTTTTTCTTCGAGTTCCTCTTTATCATTGTTATCTAAAGTTCCAAATAGGTATTTGTAAGTTGTTCCTACCATATTCAGTAATCCTCTTTTACTTCTTTTTGCTATCCTAATACCATTCATCTCTCTTTGCAATTTTTCTGTTAAGTATTGGATTTGAATTCTTTCTTTATAATTGTTAGCTTGTGTTATTAGTTTGTTATAAGTGTCTTCGGTCTTTGTTAAATTTATTGTTAGACAATGATACTCGTAACTATCTGGAATATCTATCGTACTTATTTTAAATAATAAGTATCCATTATTTGATTTAATGGGGTTTATATCTATAAATTGGGATCTATTTTCGACTAAAAGTGTTGACATCATAAGTATACAAAATATGAAGGTTAAAGATCCTGATATGGATTTTCGTCTACCTACAAATATTTGCTCTTATTTAGTTTCTTTTGTTTTTGATAATTTGTTTTATAATGTTTAATTTTGCGACCTCTATTAGTCTCTTCGAAGTGATCCTCGTCTAATTGTTCTATTTTACAGTAGGCTTGTAAGGATTATGCAGTTTGCCGTGAATAAGGGGGGCTTTCCTATACTTCGTATTTATTTTGAATTCTTGTCTGTTTTTATTAAGATTGTTTATTCTTGTCTGTTTAATTTTTGGGAATTGTATTCAGGAGTACCTGCGTAAATAAAAATGTCTGCCGGAGTTCTACCAGTAGAGTTATGTTTTATTTTATGATTATAAGTGAATATAATAACCTCCATTTTCATGAGTCTATTTTCTTCGTCATCGTCAGTGTTTATTATACGAATTTTTTCATTTATTGTCTTATGTAGTCGTTCTACGTCCGCTTTACCATTCTTACTTGTTGTAATTTGAATGTTTACCTTTTCTTTATCCAACCATTCTTTCAATGCTAAACTCATAAAGGCACTATCCCTATCTGTTTTTAAAGTGATGGGCTTTCCCATATTATTAAATATTCGAATTAGTCCCCTTTTGCTTCCATCCAATCTTTACTGTTTAACTCAATAACGTTTGCAAATTTGGAATACAAATCAATACATGTTAAGTAGTTTTTACTCCCTGTACCCATAAAATGGGAAAAAGGGGGTATTGGATTTGTGCAAAAGTATGTAACAGGCAGAAGGAGACATCTCCAACCCTATAAAGTATATATATTCTTGATCAGTATCAAAAGAGATTTCGATTTGGCCATGTCCGTCTGTCTGTCCGTCTGTCCGTCTGTCTGTCCGTATGTATGAACGCAAGGATCTCAGCAACTATAATAGCTAGAGACACCAAATTTTGAATGTAGCTTCGTGTATAGCGGGAGCAGGTCAAGTTTATTTTGGATCCGAGATATTCCCCCATTGCCCCGCTATTCAATAAAACGTTTTACAGCCACAGTTTTATAGATATAGCTTTGGGATTTGGCATGTATAATACATTGGTCATTCTTGATATACTGTCCAAATTTCAAGTCGATCGGATAATAAACACGGAAGTTATTCAACAAACAAGATTCAGTACTGCAGGCTTGGCAAGCAGCAACATGAAGGCTTCAGCATATGTATGTACATATGGGCGAGCGAGCGCGAAGCGCGTGCATTTTCTATTAAGTACTTAAGGCTTAACCATGTGTGCGAGCGAGCGCGAAAGTGCAGCGGGTCTTGTACTCGTGACGTCACGACATACCAAAACACACGGCATCAGCTGATGCACATGTCGCTTTTAAGCAACACAAGCCCATATGGTTTCATAATTGCTTATCGGTACGCAAACCATACGATAAATTTTAAGCACCTGATCTGCTTGACATTTTTCTTTGTGAGACATGCGCCATCTGCATGACTTTATTTTCTTGAAACATATTGTTATCAATGCTCTGCATAGTGCAAACTATGCATCAAAATTCAAAAATTGACTGTTGGCGCGCAGCCAATTGGCCTCTTCGATAAAATATCGATAAGTATCAGCTCTTCGATCAGTCTCGCTCATCTCTGCACGGTTGGCCATAAATTTAGCACTGCAGCTAAGGGCCTGCCGATTACAACTCTGGGTACAGGGAGTCTCGTAGTCGAGTGTACTCGACTAAAACATTCTTACTTGTTTTGATATGTTATTGTATAAATGTCAACGACGTAGATTTCCCTACAATTTTCTACTTCTGGTGTAATTTTAAATTTACATGACGTATTCCTGTGTTCAATCTTCGCTTGGTTGCAAATTTCACATTCGTTGATTATATTTTGGATTAAATTTTGATAATCTGGATAATAGTATGTTTCTTTAAAAAGTCTGACCATTTTTTCAATGCCGGGATGCAAGAGTTTCTTGTGATTACTAACAATTATTTCTTTAAATTCTGCATAGCTTCGAATATCATTTAATTTAATGTTTGCTCGTAATATACGTGTTGTTTTTGGGTTCATAATTTCCTTGAAAGCTTGCTGAATTAATTCGAAGTCAGAGTCGTGTTCAATGTATAATGCACTTGTTTTTGAGCAAAAATATTCTATTAATATTTGTTTAGCTTTTTCAATACTTAGGCTTAAGTATTTTATTTTAACTTTTGTTTTTTTAAAATATGATTCAATTTATACATTTTCGGTGTCACTTCTTATCATCTCTATTTGTCTTCTAAAATAATTAAATGGTTTTTCTGTTAACGGTATTAAGATTTCATTATCTTCGTCAGCGCTATGTACTGTAGCTTGTGTATTAATATTTTGTTCACCTGACATATTTTCTTCTATTTTAATACGTGAAAGTGCGTCCGCTACATGATTTAATTTTCCTTCCAAGTATTTAATTGTAAAATCATATTCGCTTAGTTTGATACGCCAACGTTGCAATTTCATGTTGGATTCCTTAATGTGGTTTAACCAAACAAGAGGCTTATGATCACTTAGAATTTCAAAAGTTCTGCCATATAAATATGGCCGAAAATATTTGATTGACCATACGATCGCTAATAGTTCTTTTTCTATTGTACTGTAATTTTGTTCATGATCATTTAAGGTTCTACTTGCAAAACTAACTGGCTTGTTGTCTTGTGACAATACAGCTCCTAACGCAAAATTACTAGCGTCAGTTGTTACTTGAAATTTCTTTGTAAAATCTGGACAAATTAATATGGGGTCATTCATAATTAAAAGTTTCAATTTTTCGAAAGCTTTTTTATATTCTTCATTGTTAATGTCAATTTTAGTTCCTTTCTTTAAATAGAGCGTCATGGGTTTTGCAATTTTTGCAAAATCCGGAATGAATTTGCGATAATAGCCACTTACACTTAAAAACGATTTAATTCCTTTTGACATCTTTGGCAAAGGGAATTCATCGATTGCTTTAACCTTAAGTTTGTTTGGCCGAATGCCTTCTGGACTTATGGTGTGACCTTAAAAATTTGTTTGTTTTTTTTTAAATTCGCATTTATCTAATTGGAGGTTTAAATTTGCCTCCCTTAGTTTTTCGAATACTTTATTAAGAGAATTTAAGTGTTCATCAAGTGATGTGGAGAAAACAATAATGTCATCCAGATACACAAGACAATGTTTATTTATTAAATCGCGAAGAACATGATTCATGCACCTTTGGAAAGTTGATGGTGCGTTTTTAAGTCCGAACGGCGTTCGAGTATACTCGTAATGTCCGTATTTAGTTGAAAATGCTGTTTCAGAAATTGACTTTTGATCCATCTCAATCTGATGAAAGCCTTTAGCTATATCTATTGTTGAAAAATACAAACAATTTTCCCAAAATCTCATCCATATTTGGAATGGGGAATTTATCATTAATTGTTATATCGTTTAACCCTCTGTAATCAATCACTAATCTAAATTTTTCTTTTCCTGAAGCATCTTTCTTTTCGGGTACTATCCATAATGGACTACAATAAGGTGACTGGCTATGCCGAATGATACCTTGGTTCAACATGTCTTTAATTTGTTGTTCGACTTCTTGTTCGAAAGCGAAAGGGTAACCATATGGTTTCCCGTAGATTGGATTTTCATGTTGTGTATTAATTTCGTGCTTAACAATACTCGTGAAAGTCAAATTGTCACCTTCCCGATATTGAATGTCACTGAATTTTTTTAGGAATTTTAATAATCTTAATTTTTCTTCGTCGTTTAGATGATCAATTCGGTAATCTTGACCCGAAGTTATTTCATTACTCATTGCGTAATTAATTTCTTGTGTAATACCTTTTGATTGCAAATAGACTTCAAAATTTGTTTCTGTATTTGGATCAAAAATAAATTTTCTGTGTGTAAATGATCTCTCGCTAATTATTATTATGTCATGAGTGTAATCAATGACTGCGTTATTTTCTATTAGCAAATTTCTACCTAAAAGCATGTCATAGTAAGGGGAAAAATCGTGTATGTAAAAAATTTGATCTTGTCTAAAAAGTTTATTAGGTGCAATAGATACATAATGGTTTAATTTTGAATTGCCTGTCATGGTTCTAATACAAGTAGTTTTGAATAAACTGGAATATTAAGAAAATTTTCCCTCATCATGTTTATTGACGACCCAGTGTCAACGTCCATTATTTATTACGATCTCTATGTATTGGTTTGTTCCGAGGCTCCCAATGGAAAACTTTCGTTTTTTATGCCATCATTTTGGAATTGCTGATACTCTTCTTGATGTTGGTCGTTTTGACTACCATACCCTGTTTGTACATAATCATTTTGATTATTATATTCTGTTTGCTGATAATGCTCATCAACTTGCATTCTTTGCGAAACACTAACATTTCCTCGTACACGCTTGTACGCTTGATTTGCTATATTTCCACCTTGAGTAGTGGTCTGATTAAAAGGATTGTTTAATTGTCTTTGCTGTAAATTCTGTCGGAACTCTTGAAGTAGTCCCCTATTTTGGTCAAAATAATTTTGTCTATTTTGTTGTCTGTTCGGGGGATATCGAAAGAATTTCTGATTCTTGTAATTGTTATTTGTGTAATTTGGGATGTATTGGTTAGAATATTGCGGTTGAGTGTTTCGTGTATTTTTGTTAGTATTCTGACTTTTATCTTTACATTTTTCATTTTTGTTGTAATCATTGCTATAATTTTCTTCATAATAGCCTTCCATTTGTGCCACTTGTATCAAATTGGAAACAGTAGAAATATCGGATCTAGCAAGTGTCATATAAAGTCTATCTGGTAATTTTCGATTTATTAAATTTTTAACGGTATTATTCATTGCGTTCGTATACAATCTGGAATTTTCTAAATTCCCTTCTAAAGCTAATTTAGTACTTATAATGAGGATCTTGGCCTCTACATCATTACAAAATTTACGTAGGTTACCTTGGTAACTGGAATTGTATAAGCGTCGTAAAAGTTCTTCAACACGTGTTTGCGTCTTATATTCCTTGATTAGCGTTTGCCTGAGCGTGGGCCAATCGTTGATTTGCATCAATTGCAGTGGCTTCTGCGCTTCACCGGATATTTGGAGCTCAATTGCATACAGTGGGTTACAATATACAATGCAATCTGTGAATTACAGTGGCTTAAAAATGATATTGCTATAAATATGTCACTATATATATTCTTGATCAGTATCAAAAGAGATTTCGATTTGGCCATGTCCGTCTGTCTGTCTGTATGAACGCGTCGATCTCAGCAACTATAAGAGCTAGAGACACCAAATTTGAAATGTAGGTACCTGTATAGCATACGCAGATCAAGTTTGTTTCATATTTCAGATATCTCCCCCGTTCCCCCGCAAATCGATAAAAACCGTTTTACAGGAACAATTTTCAAGATATAGCTTTTAGATTTAGCAAGTACAATACTTTAGTCTTTCTTAATCTACTGTCCAAATTTCAAGTCGATCGGATAATAAACACGGAAGTTATTCACGAAAGAATATTCAGAAATGCAGCGAGAGGGGGAAGAAGAAGCACAGCCACCAATTAAAATGCCTCGCTTGCGCTGTCGCTTTTGCCGCCTGTGTGCGTGCGTCTTTGTGTATGTGTGTGTGTATGTGTAAGTGGACGTAGATGTGATTGAATATTTTAGACCTGGGTACAGGGAGTTTCGTAGTCGGGTATACTCGACTATAGCATTCTTACTTGTTACTCCCTGTACCCATAAAATGGGTAAAAAGGGGGTATTGGATTGGTGCAAAAGTATGTAACAGGCAGAAGGAGACATCTCCGACCCTATAAAGTATATATATTCTTGATCAGTATCAAAAGAGATTTCGATTTGGCCATGTCCGTCTGTCTGTCCGTCTGTCCGTCTGTCTGTCCGTATGTATGAACGCAAGGATCTCAGCAACTATAATAGCTAGAGACACCAAATTTTGAATGTAGCTTCGTGTATAGCGGGAGCAGGTCAAGTTTATTTTGGATCCGAGATATTCCCCCCATTGCCCCGCTATTCAATAAAAACGTTTTACAGCCACAGTTTTATAGATATAGCTTTGGGATTTGGCATGTATAATACATTGGTCATTCTTGATATACTGTCCAAATTTCAAGTCGATCGGATAATAAACACGGAAGTTATTCAACAAACAAGATTCAGTACTGCAGGCTTGGCAAGCAGCAACATGAAGGCTTCAGCATATGTATGTACATATGGGCGAGCGAGCGCGAAGCGCGTGCATTTTCTATTAAGTACTTAAGGCTTAACCATGTGTGCGAGCGAGCGCGAAAGTGCAGCGGGTCTTGTACTCGTGACGTCACGACATACCAAAACACACGGCATCAGCTGATGCACATGTCGCTTTTAAGCAACACAAGCCCATATGGTTTCATAATTGCTTATCGGTACGCAAACCATACGATAAATTTTAAGCACCTGATCTGCTTGACATTTTTCTTTGTGAGACATGCGCCATCTGCATGACTTTATTTTCTTGAAACATATTGTTATCAATGCTCTGCATAGTGCAGACTATGCATCAAAATTCAAAAATTGACTGTTGGCGCGCAGCCAATTGGCCTCTTCGATAAAATATCGATAAGTATCAGCTCTTCGATCAGTCTCGCTCATCTCTGCATTGTGCTGCTAGTATTTCTTTCACTCTACCGTCGTTCGTCATCGTCATCGTTCTTCATCGAGTTCCGATTTTGATAAATCGATAAAACCATAAATTTAGCACTGCAGCTAAGGGCCTGCCGATTACAACTCTGGGTACAGGGAGTCTCGTAGTCGAGTGTACTCGACTAAAACATTCTTACTTGTTCTGTCTTTGTTTTTGTCTGTGTTCTAGTTTTGGTTTGTCGCGTTTGTTATTAAATTGTATATAAGTTTCTCGTGGAAGCTATTTTTACTCCCTGTACCCATAAAATGGGTAAAAAGGGGGTATTACATCTGTGCAAATGTATGTAACAGACAGAAGGAGACATCTCCGACCCTATAAAGTATATATATTCTTGATCAGTATCAAAAGAGATTTCGATTTGGCCATGTCCGTCTGTCTGTCCGTCTGTCCGTCTGTCCGTATGAACGCGTCGATCTCAGCAACTACAAGAACTAGAGACACCAAATTTGGAATGTAGGTTCCTGTATACCATACGCAGATCAAGTTTGTTTCATATTTCAGATATCTCCCCCGTTCCCCCGCAAATCGATAAAAACCGTTTTACAGGAACAATTTTCAAGATATAGCTTTTAGATTTAGCATGTTCAATACTTTAGTCTTTCTTAATCTACTGTCAAAATTTCAAGTCGATCGGATAATAAACACGGAAGTTATTCACGAAAGAATATTCAGAAATGCAGCGAGAGGGGGAAGGAGAAGCACAGCCACCAATTAAAATGCCTCGCTTGCGCTGTCGCTTTTGCCGCCTGTGTGCGTGCGTCTTTGTGTTTGTGTGTGTGTATGTGTGTGTGTATGTGTAAGTGGACGTAGATGTGATTGAATGTTTTAGACCTGGGTACAGGAAGTTTCGTAGTCGGGTATACTCGACTATAGCATTCTTACTTGTTTAAAAATAATGTTTTTAATTTTATGTATATTTCTGGTCTGTGTATTTCATCACTAATCGTATATGCTTTGTGTATAATGTTTTTGCTGTATTTACTTTTTGACTTATCGGTTGGTTAGAATGAAAGTTCATTATACGTCCCGATGCAATCATTTTTGTGTACCATTTGAATAAAAATAAAATGCTGTTTTCCAGTTCTGTGTCCAAATATGCAATTTTGTTGTTATTTTCCTTTTCGATCGTGAATTGTATGCTTTTGTGTTGATTATTTAGCGTGTCCAAAATATTTTGTGCATCCTTTTCTTTTATAAAACTCCAGCTTATACCTGCGGCGTTGCTCGCATTGAATTTAATTTCATTAAATTTCAATTCTTATAATTATTTATTATTTATTGCTGGAAATACCCCGGACTCGCCCGGCAAAATATTTAAACAAAAGTGCATTATCTTGAATTTTACTACTTTCGTCAACCGTAAGAAATACACAAAAATAGCGTATCACAGTTTTCCCTCCCGTGGAAACTAAATAGTTGAGTCAAACGCCTAATGATTTGTTGTGTAGGGCTGTGACAATGACTTTGAAGCCGGTCTAACTAAACAAATAATCTCACTTATTTGACTTTGACCCCCATTTCTTGCCCGTGGCGACGGGTGGGCGTAGTACTTTAAAATATTTTTGAAGTTAGAAGAATAATACTTACATTCAGAAAATAGCGGAATTCAAGTGAAAACTCTTATAACAATCATTTGCATTGTTAAAACAACCCTACATTTATCGCATTCTGTTTGCGTAAGTCCCGTGCAATGCGGAAATGTTCACCGCAGTCAGCAAAAATTCAAAAGCCTCAAATTAATACTAACAAATATCGACCGACCAGTACATTTATGGAAAATCGATCAACAATCTATAATGAGAATGCAGCTGTTGCGATTTACTACAATTATTATGTATTGTGTAGTAAATCAGCCCAGCAACATTCGCATTATATTAACTAAAAATTTACATAACTAATTAATAAACTTAAATGATTAAAATTAACCAAATTGTAGTACTCCAGCAGTAGCGCGCCAACTACCGTAGATCGATAGCAAAGCATAGGCAAAGTCTGAGAGACATGAGCAATGTGCCGATTTCAGTCGCACTTATAAGTTTTAAGGCCGAGAGAGCGATAAATCGCGCTTATTATTTTAAGCGGCGTATTCGCATTTTATTTTAAGCTATTATTAACAAATTCAAATTTGTGCGGTTCTATACCTGCCTGTCTGGCAACTCTGGTAAATATTTGATGTTTTCCAATACTAAGACGAACAACTAGCGGGTCGATATACACATATCGGTCAACTTTTATTTGCATTAATTTCATTATTTCGACAATAAAGTTTTGTCCCGCCGACAGAATTTGCAATCTAATCGTCAGACATTTTGACGCAGTCTTTATATGGGGGCGCTATTTTTTTGTGTTCTGGACGTTGATGTACTAACGAACAGTACATACAAATGGCCCAACGACACCAAGCACGGGCTTGTTAACGCGCGGACCCAAGCATAAATGCAACCCACATCCCGCCCAACCGACCGAGGGGCACGCCGCATAACGTACGGTAGCGAAAGATCGCGGACATGCAAATAAACAATAACATTATACAAAAGTTCCTAAGGATTACATAAATAACGTAAGAGTAAAGTTTAAAGTGTAGAAATTGAAGTAGCATTACTTATTAGATGAAAAATATTGTTATAGTTAGCGCATAAGATTCGAAAGGGGTTATGAATAGCATAATTAGAACTACAAGCTTGAAGAGATAGTGGAAGAAAGTTTCTAGAACATCTGATCGGAACTGCAAAACTAATTTGGCTGATTAATTCAGAAGAATCAACCGATTGGTTCTACAATCAGAAAGAGAAGGAAAATTTATTAATAAAAGTCTACTACGATAAGAAGGCAAGCGAGTATTAGTATTCCAGCTAAGACCCCGGAGTGCAAAGAGCAGAAATTGTTTTTGTACCGATTCTAATCTATCCTGATGAACCTTGTATTGGGGACACCAAATACAAGAACCATATTCAAGAATAGGTCGCACAAGAGAAGTATAAAGAGTTTTAGTAATGTGGGGATCGTTAAATTCCTTCGACCAACGCTTAATGAAACCCAGGACACCAAAGGCACGATTAGCGGTGGAAAAAATATGTTTGTCAAACTTAAGCTTAGGATCTAAGAGGATACCCAAATCATCAACCGACTCGATTCGAGCAAGCGGCTTACCATTAAGAATATAATTATTAAGAAAGGGCATTCGCCTGTAAAAGGACATTACGTTACACTTACCACAATTAAGATTTAAAAAATTTACCCGACACCAGGCTTAAAAACTATCAAGATCAGTTTGCAACCTTTGACCAGATAAGAAATCAGTAGATGACAGACAAATTTTAACATCATCGGCATACATCAGCACCCGAGAGTGATTTACAACAGAAGGAAGGTCATTTATGAACAGAGTAAATAATAAGGGGCCAAGATGACTTCCTTGTGGAACTCCGGAAGTAACTTGAACAGACCTAGAAACTAAGCCTTTGAAATAAACTTTTTGGGTTCTAAGAGTTAAATAATTGGAGATCCAAAGAATTAAGTTATTTGGAAATCCGAGAAGGTGAAGTTTATGAAGTAAAAGAGAATGATTAACAGAGTCAAAGGCCTTACTGAAATCAGTGTAAATAACGTCTGTTTGCTTTTTAGATAAAAATCCCTTAATGACAAATGAAGTGAATTCCAATAGGTTAGTGGTAGTAGATCTATATTTCACAAACCCATGCTGGCAGGGTGAAATTATAGATCTACATAAATGTTGAAGTTGAGAAGTTATTAATTTCTCAAAAATCTTAGGAATAGCAGACAACTTAGAAATACCTCTATAGTTCTGAACATTAGACTTGTTTCCTTTTTTATGGAGAGGAATAATAAATGATTCTTTCCAAATGTTGGCGAAAGAGCACAACTCCACGGACAGTTTAAAAATAAAAAATAGTGGCTTTAAAATACCTTCAGCACAGTACCTAAGCACACAGCTTGGTACTCCATCAGGTCCCGGTGAAAATACGGGCTTAATGGCCTTTAAATCACGTAGAAGCGAACTTTCAGTTATTAAAGGTCCAAAAATGCAGTTGGAGTTATTTACATGATAAGGATAAGGCGAAACCATATGATAAGGTTGTAAACTATAAGTCGTTTGAAAAAATTCGGCAAAAAGATCGGCAATAGCCTGATCTGAGTCAGCTGTCTTTTTTCGAAAAATACCGTTGATGGAAGTGTTGATGACCTACGCTTCGCATTAACGAAGTTATAAGACCTTTTAGGATCCCGCTGAAACTGTAACCTACAGCTTCTGAGGTAGTTGTTATAACAGTGTATATTAAGTACAGAGAAGTTAGATCGGGCAATCAAATAGCGCGAAAAATCCAAGAAAGAGCCAGATTCCTTGAACTTTTTGTACAATCTCGACTTTCTATTTTTTAAGTTAGTTAAATCCCGTGTAAGCCACGCAGGTTTGTAAGACCTACGTGGGGTACAAAATGGAACACAGGAATCAATTAATGAATTTAAAGTTAAATAAAAATATTCGATTGCATAATCAATATCTCTACACATGTACAGCTGGGACCAGACAGTATGGGATAGCAGAGCAAGTTTAGAAAAATCGGTTTTCCGAAATTGACGAACTCGCTCTGTAAATTTTCTGCCTGGGCTTGGCATCCTGGCTGGTAAGTCAATCAACACTTCCAAAGTCGGGTGATAAGGATCTTCAGGAATGGATATAGGTTCAGTACGGGAGAGAGAATAGAATGAGGAATCCAAGACAAAAACAAGATCAAGCATTTTATGTGAAGAATTTGGGATATCATTGATTTGACACAATGACATCCCAAATAAACTATCAGTAAAATCATGCTGAGTCGTGGGTGTCAACACGCTGGAGTCAGGACTAGAAATCCAGGTAGTTCCGGCAATATGAAAATCACCAAGAACTACAAGAAAATCACGATCAGAAAGCATAGATGAGACAGAATGTATAGCAGAAGCATGCGAAGAATAAACAGAGAAATCTGAAGAAGGTGGTATATATGAACAAGTAATAAAAAAACAAACACCACAAAAACGAACTTTAACAGCAATAAATTCAATATCTACAGAGCTATCGGTTATTACTATCTCAGATGACAAATCAACGTCAACAGCAATAAGTACACCACCACCACGACGAGTAGTGCGATCTTTTCTATATATAGAGAATTTATTAGAAAGAATTTCAGAATTAAGAATGTCGGGGCTTAGCCGTGTTTCAGAAAAGGCAACGACGTGGAAAGGAAAAGTAAATGTATTTAGATAAAGATTACTAAGTTTACTACAAAGACCTCTTACATTCTGATAGCCCAATGAGAGGGAGGATGTTAGTTTTTTGAACTATCAGATACTACAATATGTGGGTTAGAGCTACCACCGGAGGAAGGAAGTGAAATCGGAGGCCGATTTTTCTTTTTTGCCGTATATTCCTTAACAACTTAGTGGTCGGGCCAGAATTCTTTGCAACAAATGTTGTTGAAATACTCTGCCGGAACACTTATCTTAAATGACGATATTTCCCGAGAATACGTGAATTTGAATTTTTCCACCGTAATGTGGGGTTTAGATTTAGCCTGTATAAAGGCCTTCACATAATCAGATGTAGTATCAGGGGCAAGCCTAGAAACAAAGATTTGTTTCCGTAGTGGGTCTTCTTGGTAGCCAAAGCAGTTGCATCCAATGGAGCCACAGCATTGGTTACTAGACCAGTTGATTCGATTGGTATATTATCACTAGTGTGTTGATATGAAACAACAGTGTTAATAGCCACCGAATCAGAATGCTCTACGGGGTCAGAAGGAACAACATCCATGGGTACGATGCTATTCTCGTCATCTTCTGATTATTAATCTATGAGGAGAGGGGGACGATAAATTTATCAATTCTAACTGTTTAGTAGTTACGGATGTAGTGGAAGCATGTGTAGGGAGCTGCAGTTCATTGGGGCCAATAGACAGCCTAAAATTAGCCTTCTTCCGTTTTGGAGACTCATTTAAAAGTTTCATACTTTTAAATTCGTTCTCCAAGTCGGAAAAACCATCGAACAGTTTTTTAAACCGCCCGAAAATGTCACCAAAGCCTTTCTTACTCTGCCTCATAAAACCCATGATGTCGCTTTCAACATCCCTACAGGATACACATGTCCACTTGAGGCCAGATCTTGACTCAATCTGGTCCACAATTCTGCCGTTAAGGCCAGCACATTTTTCGTGTGATACATTATCACACAGCCAGCAGCAAACAAAGCCCATCTTAGAGTTTGCTCTAACCTGGCAATTTTTAGTATAGCAGACACATATTTTATGAAAAGAAAAATATAAATAGATGAAAAATAAAATAAACAGGAACCACTGCACAAGAAATAGAAAGTACAAAATAAAAAAGAAGGTACCCTAGGATTAAATTTATTGACGCTGATTTGTACTTACGCACAACAACACCAATTAAAAAATATTAAAGCGCGGGCGCGTCGACTGAAATCAGCAACGGAATACAAAACAAAGAGAGGAACCGTAACCAACACCAACGATAGACGTGCACGAGAGCGTTAAGCAAACGTTGAGAGCGCGAATTAGTAAAATTACAAAAACAAATAAAAGCACAATGCAAACTGTACAAATCAACCACCAGATTGCTTGTGATGCAGTTTGTTGTTGTATTTGAACAAATTTAGTAAATATTAATGCTATTAAATTGCAATTTTGTGTCCAACAATGTGTTCACACAACCGATGTATAACACACGTCACAAGAACAAAAGACAAGTTATCACTTGATATCACGAGGAAAATAAACAAAAACGATGCGCAAGAAAAAAACACGTCCGTTGCGAATGCGTATGCGTATACTAAAGAATTACCCGCCAAACACATGTCGAGCGGCATCGCGCCATCTACCGTAGATCGATTGCAAAGCTAGGCAGAGTCTGAGAAACCTAAGCAATATGGTGATTTCAGTCGCACTTATAAGTTTTAAGGCCGAGAGAGCGATTCAAGAGAAAGATTTTTTATCTCTTTTGCACTTTCACGTTGTTATGTAGCAGCTGGCGCATACCGAGATTTTCATACAATTTTCAAATACAATTTTCTTATAGATATACATAATGCAGCCGCTCCGCTGCTGGCTTCACCGCAGCGCAGCTTCGCGGTTTAAGCTAACTCTAAGTAAATATGTAAACGAATAAGACATTCAATAAATGAACGTACAAGGCAAAGCATTGATGTTATTATACACATTACTGGGTGATTCTAAAACATGTCGACCGTGACAGGACGTTAAGGAACTCTCCAAGAATCTGCGCGACTACTCGCGCAGCATTGCTGGCAAGGAGCAGCTGTCGATTGCAGCGATTGAAAAGGGCCTGGAGATCATACCTAACCAGCTGTGCGACAATTCCGGCTTCGATGCGACCAACATTCTCAACAAGCTGCTCTGTGCACCCAGCACCGGTGCCCCATCAGACAACTAAGCCTATGCAGCCTGCACCGGCACTGCTCGACGTAACAAGTTGAGCCACGGAGAAGTGAACCGACAGCGCTACACAGAGCGCACATCGTTTATTATATTTTTTTATTAATATTAAAGCCATACAAAAATATATAGGCAGGAAAAGAAATGTATTAAAATGTATTAAAATAAGTTACAACAAAAAAAAAGAAAAAATTTGTTTCATTTTTTTTTTTTTACATATATACAATATTTATTTAACAAATTTTTAATTCAGTAACCCTTAAGACTAAATTTTTACATTTTGCTGTTACTCAAAGTTAACTTATAATGTAGTGTTGTATTTGAATATTTTATGTACAAATCGTGGTTTCAGAGTTTTTGTGGGTAGTCCTAGATGAAGGGGTTTCATCAGCTAGTATTTATTGTATAGGTATGGAATGAATATATGGTGTATTATATTCGTGATTGTAGTTGTGTGAGTAAGTATTTACAGGGTGTGGTTACTTATCATCTATGTGTAATAGAATATGTTATATTAGGTATCAATGGTGTTATTTACATTTGTGTTGTGGTATGTTGTGAAGTTATGAAATTTATTTACAATTGGTTTGTGTTTATTGTTATATTTACATTGGTGAGCTAGCTGTATATTTTTATTTATGAGCTACATCCTGCGATTTGCCAGATCGGCAGGGTGTATGCGCTTTAGCCTTCTTGGCGCTCTGCAGCCGTTTACTGTTCCTGCTTTTAGGAGTCTTCTAGCCAGAATGTTAGGGTGGGATGCTAGCTTGCTTAAGTATTGGGTAGCCTGTTTATTTATTACATCGCCGACCAGAGGTACTCGGCAATCCCTTTCTATGTCACGCGTTCTGATGTACCATTTAGCGCCTGTAACTTTTCTAAGCAGTTTAGCCTGGAAAACACGTATTCTGTTTATGTGGGTTTTAGCGGCAATTCCATAGACCTGGAGTCCGTATCGCCAGATCGGTGCAAGGATGGCTTTGTAAATCATAATTTTATTGCTGAGTGACAGCTTGTTGGTGGAATTGAGCAGCCAGTACATCCTGGAGGCCTTGGCTCGGAGATTGCCGACAATCTCAGTGATGTGCTGCCTGAACGTAAGTCGTCTATCAAGAATGACCCCAAGATATTTGTGTGCGGTTCGCTGGGTCAGGAGTTCTCCATGAAGGAACACACCAGGGCGGGAATCTTTTCTAAGTGCATGTGTAACAGTGACGCATTTCTCAGTGTTAATTGAAATATTCCAGCGGCAGGCCCAATTCTCAAGGCGTTTCAGATATTCCTGCAAGACATCTGTAGCTACGTAAATACATGTGCTACGAGCTAAAACGGCTGTGTCATCGGCAAAGGTGGCAACAAGGAGGCTCTGCGGGTTTGGGATAGAAACTTCTGACGCGGTGGGCATATCGCTGGTGAAAAGACTGTAAAGTGTCGGTCCGAGAACACTACCCTGTGGTACACCGGTATAATGGTTTTTTTGTTGCGAGCTCATCCCGTCCTGCACAACGCTAAAGGTTCTGTCAGTTAAAAAGCTCTTTATAACCAGGTAGAGCTGGGGGTTGAGCAGAGTTTTCAATTTATACAGCAGCCCAGGATGCCAGACTCTATCGAAAGCTTGCTGGATGTCAAGATAAGCTCCGACGACATATTCCTTTGCGTGAAAACCTTTCAGTGTAAAGATCACCACTCGGTGCAGTTGCTTCGGTGTGCCGTGTCTAAGGCGGAACCCGAATTGAAACTTTGGCATTGCTTCTTTAACTGCCGTCGTGTCCAGGAGCTTAAGTAGAATACATCACTCATATATTTTACCAAAAACTGGAAGTAAGCTTATCGGGCGGTAGGAGTCCAGCTCGTCCGCTGACTTTCCATTCTTGTGGAGCATAATTATGTTGGCCTTTTTCCAGGCTATGGGAATATATCCCAGTCGCAGAGCCGCGTTGTATATTATACGAGAAACAATAAAGCCCTGTGAGGGAGCAATTTGATAGACCGGTTGTCAACTTGATCCTCTCCAGGAGCCTTACTGTTCTTGAGTGTCTTGATCTCCTCCATGACCTCCCTCAGGGTACTTGGAGCGACAGGAAGTGACATTTGGAAAGGAGCATCTAGGGCATCATGGACAATCTGCATCCTGTGTTTGGAAGCCGTCTGGAAGGCTTGTTTTTTATCGCCTTGTTAACTTCCATAAGGGCAATTTGAAGCTTTCATCAGCGGTGGCCTCTTCCAGCATGGCATCAGAGGCTTCCTTTCTAAGGAAGGCTAGCTCCCTCATCACCCTATTGGATATCCTCCTGTATATTCTGTCAATGGCTGGATCATTGGTCATAATGTATTCCCGTCTAAGCCGCTTCTTTAGAGCCAGAAGGCTTTCGGCTGCCGGGGAAAGGATCAAAGAGCCGGGTGTAGTTTGCCTGGAGGGTGAATGAATTGAAGCGGCGTTTTGAGCCGCATCCTTGGCTTTAAGAAGCAGCAACTCAACTGCAATGTCGATGTCATCGTTAGTGCAGATCTCCATATTAAGGTTTAGCGAGTCACTTAATTTATTTTGAAACTCTGTGATGCTAGTACCATAGCTCTGACAGGAATCCTTTGTGGCGTTGCTGATAGTGTGGCGATAAGTGGCAGGTGATTAGAAGAGAGCTCATGCACCTCTCTCACTGAGAGCCTTCTGTTATCAACTCCACGATACATGTAAAAGTTTATACTCGTGGGAGTACTTCTTCTGTTGTACGGGTAATGAGTTGGTATGCCTGTAGCTAGGACTTGTGTTGCGCTGTTGGTGATGGCATTGTGCAGCGCTGTGCGTCTTGGGTTCGCTCTCAGGTTGCCCCATAGCCGGTGGTTCGCATTAAAATCACCACCGATTATGAATTTATGGCCCAGCTGATCCAGGAGCCTACCGAATCTAGCTTCGGTCCAGGACAGAGTGGGTGGCGGGTAGGCGGCAGCGACAAGAATTTCACCCATGCAAGTGGACACCGTTATCGAAATCAGCTGTACGTGATTAGTAGTAATCAGGTGAAGTTGGTAATGTATAAGATCCTGTCTGAGTAGTACACAGGCTCCTTCTCTTGACCGCCCTCCTGGATGGTCTGCGCGATAGCAACTGTATCCTTCCATAACGAAGTAGGTTCCAGTGTGTAGAAATGTTTCTGAAACAAGTATAATGCCAATTTCATGTTTGTGTAGAAACAATTTAACTTCGTTCGCATTAGGGATGATGCTGCAAGCGTTTCAAGTTCCAAGGCGCAGTACAGTTATTGTGGCCTGGAGTCTAGCAATGGTTTGCTGTATAGAAAAAATTATCTGAGCAAATGGGCCATCAAGACCCAAGTTTCAAGGTGTGTGTTGATGCAAATTACGGCATGAACGACCTTGAGATGAGTCCCGCTGTGGAATACTAGATTCTGGGTGGTTATGGTGGACTGAGCGAGCATGAGTTTCAATTTGCAGAGGAAGGTTCTGGGTACGGTGTACTCTGCTGGACTGCTCGCAACGCATCAGCGAATGAAAGGCCTTGCTGTACGAGCGCGGTAGGGAGCGAATGGTGTACCACACGGCGAGTTTGAAGAGGCTGACCTATGCGAGTCAAAGGAGCAAGGTTGATACCAGTACTGCGGTTTTTTAGGCGGTGCTGATACACTGCAGCTTTTATTCGTTGCATCATAAGTTTTGACCTGACATGAATGAGAGTTGTTTTTCGTATGGTCAAAGCCAAAGCAGCGGTAACATTGACGCACATTCAGATTATTTTTTGGCAGTTCGCAGGAAACTCTTTTTTTTTTATTTTAAGAACATCTCTATTATTATTGGTTTTTTCAAAAATTTTGTTAGTTAATGAATAGCAACCGAATTAGTAAATCGGTTGAAATTTTTTATATAAGTTAGCACGCGCAAGTCAAAATATGCCGATCAGGCTATTAGACCAGACGCGACGGCAACAAAGTGGCAGACGGAATCTGACACCCACATGTCAGCGCTGAGTGACCGCTGCAAGAAGGGTCACGAGGCGCCGAGTCAGCATTCTGTTGCCGGTTCTGCCGCGAGTTATGGACTATGCGCCGGCTCTGCCGCAGGCCATGGGCCATGCCGGGTAGCATAATTTGTATTTAGAATCAGTTTTTAAACAGAAGCTCAATCGCTCGGTTAAGCAATATTAATAAAGTCACTTATAACTTACGAACGAATTCGTTTACTAGCGCCCAACGGTCAAAGTACCCACGATTTGAAGTGTTAACACAGTGATATAATTTTTAGCGTGCTGAAAAATTGCTGACGCGTTTCTTAGGCCAAACGGGAGTCGTGTAAACTCATATTTTCCGTTGATCACGGAGAAGGCGGTTTTCTCTATGTCGGATGTTTTCAGTGAGATTTGGTGGAATCCGCTTTTAAGGTCTTGTAAAGAAGTTTCTTGGCCGGGGTACAAATCTCAGTCTAGCCAAGGTTCTGTTCACAAGAATATTTGTAAATCGCTGGGGTCCTGAAGAACGGGGTTCGTAGACAAACCAAATACGCAATTCCTACCGGCTACACTACCCTACACAATTTACGCCTAATGATGACCGGGCAAAAGCCGCAGACACACACTGCCTACTAGCGGCCGGGCAAGAGCCACAGACACACTCTGCCTACTAGTGGCCGGGCAAAAACCTCAGTCACGGCGTACCTACTAGCGGCCGGGCAAAAGCCTCAGTCACACTATACCCACTAGTGGCCGGGCCGACGCCTCGATCACACTCTGACTCCCTCACACTCACAAGCCTTACGCGAACAACTGCCACTCGCACCTTTCCACTTGCACTTTTGCCGCCGGAACACACAACTCTACTTGTCACTATGCGGGGTAGGGGGTTAGATTATTTATAAGGCAGTGAGTGAGTTTAATAAGCATTTATTACATTAACTTCAAACTATTAGTTAGGTTATCACTAATGAACGTAAGGCAAAAGGTGCTTACTTGGCTGTCACCCCTTCTTGCAATTCCGTTATCCTCTTGCTGTCTCGATTATCTCTATCACTTTTTCTCTACGCGCACTTTTTACTTCGATCCACTCTGGAAGTAAAACTCCCGAATATCTGTTCGCTTCAAGGGTTGAACTCACAATCCCGAGCTCCTCGCGACCAAGTCGCGCGCTAGCCTCGGTCGCCTTTCGAGCTTTCTCTCTCGCGAGAGACGCGCTCTAGTGGCGAGATCAGACGGCCGCTCAACACTGCAGGCTTGCATTGGCCCAGGCCGTTGGATTCAAATTCAAATCTAAATGTTAACGACTTGCTCTGCTAATGTGCGTTCCGTGCGCCTTTTAATGACAACATTAAACTAATTTTAATCCTAGCGCTCCTTGCGCGTCACTCATACGGGTGGTGCTCCTTGCAACTTAACATTAATAACAATTAATTACTAACATATCCGATCGGTGCTGCTTGCACAAAACATTAATCAGAAACATAATCATAATTATAATAATGATAATTATATAAACAGCTTATGACATACAACTTAATAGAATAGGTAATTATTGTTAGGAGATCCGGGAGGACTCTCCTCACACCCCCCTTTCTCTCCGGGCGGTGATTGAGACTCGGTGCTCGCCGGCCAACGTCACCTTATACGCTAGTCCTTCGGCCTTTAGCGTAAAACGTGACCGGCGACAATTGCCTGAGGCACGACGCATCCGGCAACGCACTCCGGTTATGATGCTCTCCGGTATGAGATCGTCCCACGTATGAATGCGCCAACCGGTCGGTGGACGGACCCGTGGGTTGAAACGTCCCGATGGCAGGGTTGACTGCCGTTGTGTCCTCGGCTGGCTCACTGGTGGTGGGTGTGCCGGCGTGGGGCGTGCCGTCGCCCGTACGCGGGTGCGGCGCGCTGCCAGCGACCCGCGCGCTTCTGGCGGCAACGCCCACTGGTGACTCCGTCCCGCCGCTTGCTCCGACGTTGACGACCACTCGTCCTGCGACCCCCGTGATGGTGGCTGCAATACTCCTCCCAAACACATCGACGGTGGTTGCTCCTCCTCCTGTTCGACCGGACGCATTGATGGCGTCGCTGGCGGTTGTTCCTCTTCGCTGTCTTGCTTGGCATCTATCTCTGCCAACTGGTCGAACAAGTCAATGACGTCCTCCAGGTGAGCCTCCGACCACGGCGGTAGGTACGTCAACGTGGTGGTTGGGGTCGACACAAGCGGTACCAAGGGAGGCGGTTATCCCCCGTACTCACTGCCAAACCGCGCCTCGGGTTCTATCGGCGACGGCGAACCTTCACGCGCAACTTCTACTGGCGCCGGGACGACACGGGCTGGTGGAGATGGCGACCTTCCACGAATGGTTTCTGGTGGTGGGCCTACTGGCGACGGCGGCCCTCCTGGTGCCTCGCTGGTGGGCGTCGGTGTGACGAGCGTTAGTGGCAGTAGCGAGTCGTTGCAAGCTCTCTTGGGCACCGTCTGCTGGCGCTTCGCGGGTACCGGTTTGACTGCACCCGGGGATGGGGCCCGTTTATCGACTGTCTCCGCCCTCCTCCATTCTTCACCAGACACTTCTGGTGGCGCCGCGTACTCGCCCTCGACCGGGTGTCGGGGTACGCAACTCGTCGGCATGCGGCGCTGCGGGAGGCTAGACGCCTTGTGCGACGGGGTCGGTGCGTCCGTTTTCTTCACTTTCGTCCGACCAGACCTGGGGGTCGCTGCCGCAACCACGTCGGAGCGCGAGGGCTCGGGCTCCCCCTCTCGACGTCTTCCTCCACTCGTCGCCGCTCGGCTTTTTGCTGGTCGACCCTTATCTGCGCGAGACGTGCCATCGCCCGTACGCGGGTGCGGCGCGCTGCCAGCGACCCGCGCGCGTTTGACGGCGGCGCCCTTGGCTGCCTCTTTTGGGGTCTCCCCTCTATTGGGGCATGAGTGCCTCGGCCGGCTAACTCGCGGCTGCTCCTCCTTCGAGTGTGTCTCCCCTCGGGACGACTTGTCTCGCGTCGACCGCTTACGCTGCGGCGATCGCTGAGGTAGGGATTGTAGGGCTGGCTGCTTGTCGCAGGATCGCTCCTTGCGGCCGCTACCGGCACCGGTTGCCCCGCCGGATTCATGCCGTCGCCCACTGCCTTCCCGCGCTGTTCGAGTCCCCTCCGTGCGGCTTTGCGAGCTAGCCTTCTGGCGTCGGTGGGTGTACGACCCTGAGCGCGGGTCACTCCTGGTCGCCGATGTCGGTCTCGCACCCGTCTGTGACAGGATCGGGCCTTGTGGCCGGGATTGCTCCTCTGACGCCTCCTTAGGGGCCGCTCCATCCTCGAGTTCGCTACTTTTCGCTGGCGGTTCAGGCAGCGTCAACAGGGGAGGCGGCGATACCGGTTCGGTCACATAGGGTGGCGAATTCCTGGCATTGGGACATTCGATGAACACGCTCACCGTTCGCACCTGCCGAATGCAGACGTACCCGTCGCACACATCCGTGAACGCCTCTTCGTGCACATACTTGGTGTGCAGACGGGGTGGCAGCGGCGGATGGTTATTGCGCCGCGTGTAGCCTTCTTCCTCCGGTCACCCCCCTGGATAGGCGCCATGGGCTCGCCCCGCGTACTGATCCGGCTCAGGGTTACTATCCGTTTCCTCGTCGTCCTCAAGGAAGGCCTCTCGTTCCGGCTCCTCGTCGCTTATGGAGATTACGTCCGACATCTATGGGAGCAATACCTTAGTTAATATCTGTTTTGCTTACGTATTAGTGTACCTTCTAATTACTACGAGTTATTTTGGGTTACTGGTTAGCTCAACACATCTAACTAATTTACTCTCTCTCTCTTTTTTTTTCTTTACCCGGGCAGCGTGTTAGGCGAACGCTGCCTCTATTCCTCCTCAGTCGGCTTCGCGTCGTCGACTTGTTCTTCTTCGTATCCGGGCTGGTCCTGGTGATACGGTTTGAGCACCGCTATATTGGCCTTTCTCCTCTTCCGCTCACCGTCTTTTGCCAGCAGCACGATATTAGGCGACACGAATTTTACGACTTGATAGGGTCCGTCATATTTCGCTGCCAGTTTTGCCACGAATCCGTCGGCGGCCTTAGAAAGTAAATGCTGGCGCAACCATACTAGCGATTTGAGGGACGGCCTCCACTCTCGTCGTCGCAGGTTATAATGCCGACTCTGATCTTGAGCGGCGCGCTGCATGTTACTGCGTGCTATATCGAAGACTTCCTTCAGCTTATTCGCCTTCTCATCTGGCTGCTGTGGGGTACTCGCTGATCCTGGCGTTACTTCGTCGTAGAGTGCAGCCGGTAGTCGCGGCTCTCTCCCCTGTATTAGGAACGCCGGAGAGTACCCAGTCGAATCGGCTATACTCGAATTCACGGCCAGAGAAATTTCCGGCAGGAGTTCAACCCAAGAACTCTACCGATCTTGGATAGACTGGGCGACCATCGTCTTCACCGTGCGGTTCGTCCTCTCCGTTGGGTTCTCCTGTGGGCAATACTGCGCCGTGTACAGTAACTCTACTCCCAGCGTCTTCATGAACGATTTAAGGCCCGACTCGTAAATTGCGCACCGTTGTCGCATACCATTTTACGAGGGACTCCGAATCGGCATAGTATCCTCTACCTGAAAGCAGTTTGTAGATGTGTAGTGGTGGCCTTCCTCAGGGGGATGAGCTCCACCCACATTAAGAATGCATCATGGAACACTAGTAGGATTGTGTTCCCATGTTTAGACCATGGCAATGGGCCTACAAAGTCTGCACACAGCACGGCCCATGGCTCGGCCACTTGACGGGTCAGCATGCGGCCTGCTGGCTTAAACTGTTCTACTTTGAACTTTTGGCACGATTCGCAGCACTTTACATACTGGCAGCGTCTCTGAACATACCTGGCCAGTAGTACCGCTGAGCCAGTCTGGAAATCGTCTTCCTCACCCCCTGGTGGCCCGCCGTCGGTGCATCGTGGCACTCCTGTAGCACTCGTTTCCTGTCACCGCTTCCGACGCACAGCTTCCAGGGCACGTAATCCTCGTCATCGGCTCGGTAACCCAAGTGGCGGTACAGATTCCCGTTTTCGAACACGTAGTCTGGGAACTTCTCAGGATTCTGGCCGATTCGTTCCAGCATACTCGAGATCCAACGGCATGGGGATTTCTCCTCCACCGCCTGCTGAAACGTCTCTAGAGGTTGCCTTGACAGTGCGTCGGCCACCACGTTGAGTTTTCCTCTCCTATAGTGTACGTTGAATTGAAATTGCTGCAACTCCTGAGCCCAGCGTGCGATCCTGCCTGATGGACTCTCAATGGAGTTCAGCCATTTGAGCGCCATATGATCAGTTATGACGTCAAATTTGTAGCCCTCCATATAGCATCTCAGCTTCCGTATCGACCATACTATGGCCAAACACTCTTTCTCGGTCGCCGAGTAGTTGATCTCGGCCTTCAGTAATTTGCGGCTGGCGTAGGCGATGACTCTCTCCTGGCCCTCGATGCTCTGCGTTAAAATAGCGCCAAGCCCATGATTGCTGGCATCTGCCTGAAGAACGAACTTCGCGGAAAAATCGGGACATGCGAGGACGGGGGCCGTCGTCAGACTCTCCTTCAAGCGACTCAGGGCCTCCTCCTGTTCCGCATCCCACGACCATTTCCTCCCTTTCTTCAGCAACGCTGTCATTGGCTGCACCACCGCGGCGAAGTTTGGCACAAAGCGCCGATACCAAGATGCCATCCCTAGGCATTGGCGCAGCTCCTTCAAACTCGTCGGGGGCCTCAGTCTCCTTATCGCCTCCACTTTCTCGGGGTCTGTTCTTATACCCTCGTCGCTCACCACATGCCCTAGGTACACCAGCTCCTTTTTAAAGAACGAGCACTTCCTTATATTCAGCCTCAGGTTGGCCACTCTCAGCCTCCGGAATACCTCCTGGAGATTAGCCATATGCGTCGCGCCGATGACAATTATGTCATCGAGGTACGCAAACGCATGCGGCTCCATCTCCGGCCCGATGACTGTATCCAGGGCCCTCTGGAACGTAGCGCACGCCGAGTGTAGGCCAAACGGCATCACTCTCCATTGATACAGGCCTCGACCGGGCACCGTAAACGCTGTAAACTGCTTGCTCTCCTCGGCCATCGGAATCTGCCAATACCCTTGTTTCAAATCCAGCGTCGATATGAAGCGTGCGTGCCTCAGTCGCTCCAGAATGTGATTGTTCCTCGACTTGGTCGTCAATCACCTTCTGCATGGCCGGATTTTTGGGGAAATAGCGCTGCTTTAGGGGCTTATCATCTTTCATGATGATCCGGTGTTCCGCTATGTGGGACACACCTTTGAGCCCGTCAAACAACGCCAATTCCTCCTCCAAAAATGCCTGCACGTCCGGTTCCAGTTCTGCCGATCCTGATTCCACCTTCTTCTCCGCCTTTATATCGGTGGATATCGTAGCTGGTGACGCCGTCGGGGTGCTCGGACGGGAATAACTCCCCACCGCCGCCTCCGACTTCACCATGGCCACCACACCGCTCGCCTCTCGAGCCTGTCGATCCAAATTCGACGCACTCAGCTCGTCCATGTCACCAGGCCTCGCGTTCTCCACACGCGGGCGCTCCCTACTTTTCTGACCTAATCTCGCCTCTCCGCTCTGAGGCTCGGCACGCCGTCGGGCCCTTCTCCTGCCCTGTGCTGACGCTCTCGTCTCGTGTTCCGTTCCCGCGATCACTCCCTGCCCGTCACTATGGCCCGCTTGCCCATCAAGCGTTCCCTTCTTCTGCCGGGGGACGCCACCCGTTGGCTCCTCTACGGCGATGGCCCTAGCGTTGTCCTCAACTCGTGCCCTTTCTCTCGTCAACTCTAACTCCGCGTAACCGCACCGTAACGTTGTGCCGATTGCGCATAAAAAGTCCATCCCCAGGATTAGTTCATCCAGCATGGACACCATTATCAACAACGTCATCTCTACTTCTCGTCCCGCCAGCCCAACTCTCACTTTCAGCACCTGTTGAACCTCGCGGGTCGTTCCGTCGGCCAAAACTATCCGCGTTTGCGCCGCCTGCAACTCCCCGTACTCTTATATCCACCTAGCACACTTCTCACTAACAAAACTCCTCGTAGCGCTGTAAAGAAGTATCTTGGCCGGGGTACAAATCTCAGTCTAGCCAAGGTTCTGTTCACAAGAATATTTGTAAATCGCTGGGGCACTGAGAAAACGGGGTACGCAGATAAGCCAAATACTCTTATTCCACTGGCTACACTACTCTACACAATCCACACCTAATAACCGGGTCGAAACCTCAGTCGCACTCCGCCTAATAATGGCCGGGCTAGAGCCACGGGCACGCACTGTCTACTAGTGACCGGGCAAAGCCGCGGACACACGCTACCTACCAGCAGCCGGGCGAAAGCCTCAGTCGCACTACACCTATCTGTGACCGGGCAAAGCCTCGGACACACGCTACCTATCAGCAGCCGGGCGAAAGCCTCAGTCGCACTACGCTTAACTGTGACCGGGCAAAAACCGCAGTCACGCTACACCCACTAGTGGCTGGGCAGAAGCCTCAGACACACACTATCTACTAGCAACCGAACGAAAGCCTCAGTCGCACTACACCTAACTATGACCGGGCAACAGCCTCAGTCGCACTACACTCGCTAGTGGCTGGGCGAACGCCTCAAACACACACTACCTACGGGTGACCGGGCGAAGCCGCAGACACACACTTTTCCACTTGCACTTTGCCGCCGGTGCGCACTACTTTACTTGTTGTTATACGGGGGGGGGGGGGTTAAAGTAATTATTAGGCAGATATGTAATGCAAGTTCAATCAGCATTTATTACTTAAATTATAAGCTAGTAGTTAACAGGGTTAATCTTATGCTCCAAGTAAAGATGGCTTACTTGTCTACTCGGTTATTTTCTATCCTCTCTATTCTTATTCACACGCGACTTACTGATCACTTATCGCACGCACGTCCGTTCGCTTCAAAAGTCCGGCTTACTCTCCTGAGCCCTTCGCGGCTAAGCTGCGCGCTGGCCTCGCTAATCCGAAACGGTTGGCAGCTTTCGTGCTCTGCCTTAGAGCTTTCGCTCTCCTGGTAGACGCGCTCTAGTGGCAGGATCGGGCAACCGATCAACAGTGCTTGCTGCGGCCCAGGCCGTTAGATTCGAATTTGAATTACATGCTAACTGCTTACTTTACATTTATGCGCTCCGTGCGCCTTTCAATATTATTACTTAAATATAACCTAGCGCTCCTTGCGCGTTGCTAGTACGGGTTGTGCTTAATATTTATATAATAATAATCGAGTAATATTAATAAACAATAGGTATTGTGAGGGGATCCGGGAGGACTCTCCTCACACCCCCCCTTTCTTTCCAAGCGGTGATGGACACTCGTTGATTGGCCGACGTCACCTTGTAGTCCAGTCCTTCCAAATTTAGCATAAACGTGAGCGACGACAAAGTTCTGATGCATCTCGCATCCGCTGGCGTATCCTGACTATTTTACTCTCAGGTAGCAAATCGTCCCAGGTATAGATACGCCATCTTTTTGGTGGGTGGGCACCGTCTGGTGCCCGGTGGCAGGGTAGGCTGGTGCGATGGTGGCTTGCACGTCGGTGCGGGGCGTGCCGTGTCCCGTACGCGGGTGCGGCCTGCTGCCAGCGACCCGCGCGCGTTCGACGACGTCGCCCACTGCTATCTCGGTTCTGCCGCTTGCTCAGCGCTGCTGTCTCGTCCAGTCTCTACCTTCCCCAGCAGATCGACTAAATCGATCACGTCGCCGATGTGCGCTTCCGAGCACGGCGATAGGCACGCGAACACGCTAGTTAAGGTCGACCTTCGTTCGTCGTCGCTTGGTCTCTCGCGGCTCCTCGTCACAGATTGAAATCATGTCGGATATCTGTAGGATCAAAATTTGTGTTAATATATTTTATTGTTCTTCCTTTACCCGGGCAGCGTGTTAGGCGAACGCTGCCCCTATTCCTCCTCCGTCGGCCTCGTGTCGTCGACCTGTTCCTCATCGTCTACGGACTGGTCCTGGTGATACGGCTTGAGTTGCGTTATGTTGGCCTTTCTCCTCTTCCGCTCGCCGTCTTTTGCCAGTAGCACAATGTTGGGCGACACGAACTTTACGACCCGATAGGGTCCGTCGTATTTCGCCGCCAGCTTTGCCGCGAAACCGTCTGCGGCCTTAGAAAGTAAATGCTGGCGCAACCATACCAACGATTTGAGGGATGGTCTCCACTCTCGTCGCCGCAGGTTATAATGCCGGCTCTGATCCTGAGCGGCGCGCTGCATGTTACTGCGTGCTATGTCGAAGATTTCCTTTAGCTTCTTCGCCTTCTCGTCCGGCTCTTGTGGGGTACTCGCTGATCCTGGCGTTACTTCGTCGTAGAGTGCGGCCGGTAGTCGTGGCTCTCTTCCCTGTATTAGGAACGCCGGAGAGTACCCCGTCGAATCGGCTATACTCGAATTCACGGCCAGGGAGATCTCCGGCAGGAGTTCATCCCAAGAACTCTGCCGATCTTGGATGAACTGGGCGACCATCGTCTTCACCGTGCGGTTCGTCCTCTCCGTCGGGTTCTCCTGTGGGCAATACGGCGCCGTGTACTGCAACTCCACTCCAAGCGTCTTCATGAACGATTTGAACGCTCGGCTCGTAAATTGCGCACCGTTGTCGCACACCATTTTACGAGGGATGCCGAATCGGCATAGTATCCTCTCCCTGAAGGCAGTTTGTAGATGGGCCGTAGTGGCCTTCCTCAGGGGGATGAGTTCCACCCATTTTGAGAACGCGTCGTGGAACACTAGGAGCATTGTGTTCCCATGTTTAGACCGTGGCAATGGGCCTACAAAGTCTGCACACAGCACGGCCCATGGCTCGGCCACTTGACGAGTGAGCATGCGGCCTGCTGGCTTAAACTGTTCTACTTTGAACTTTTGGCACGATTCGCAACGCTTTACATACCTGGCAGCGTCTCTGAACATGCCTGGCCAGTAGTATCGCTGAGCCAGTCTGGAGATCGTCTTTCTCACTCCTTGGTGACCCGCCGTCGGTGCGTCGTGGCACTCCTGTAGCACTCGTTTCCTGTCACCGCTTCCGACGCACAGCTTCCAGGGCACGTAATCCTCGTCATCGGCTCGGTATCCCAAGTGGCGGTACAGATTTCCATTTTCGACCACGTAGTCTGGGAACTTTTCAGGATTCTGGCCGATCCGTTCCAGCGTGCTCGAGATCCAACGGCAGGGGGATTTCTCCTCCACTGCCTGCTGAAACGTTTCCAGAGGTTGCCTTGACAGTGCGTCGGCCACCACGTTGAGTTTTCCTCTCCTGTAGTGTACGTCGAATTGAAACTGCTGCAACTCCAGAGCCCAGCGTGCGATCCTGCCTGATGGACTCTCAATGGAGTTCAGCCACTTGAGCGCCATATGACGTCAAATTTGTAGCTCTCCAAATAGCATCTCAACTTCCGTATAGACCACACTATGGCCAAACACACCTTTTCCGTTGCCGAGTAGTTGATCTCGGCCTTCAGCAATTTGCGGCTGGCGTAGGCGATGACTCTCTCCTGGCCCTCGATGCTCTGCGTTAAAATAGCGCCAAGCCCATGATCGCTGGCATCTGTTTGGAGAACGAACTTCGCGGAAAAGTCGGGACATGCGAGGACAGGGGCCGTCGTTAGACTCTCTTTCAAGCGACTCAGGGCCTCCTCCTGTTCCGCATCCCACGACCATTTCCTCCCTTTCTTCAGCAACGCTGTCATTGGCTGCACCACTGCAGCGAAGTTTGGCACAAAGCGACGATACCAAGATGCCATCCCGAGGCACTGGAGCAGCTCCTTCAAACTCGTTGGGGGCCTCAGCCTCCTTATCGCCTCCACTTTCTCGGGATCTGTTCTTATACCCTCGTCGCTCACCACATGTCCCAGGTACACCAGCTCCTTTTTAAAGAACGAACACTTCTTTATATTCAGCCTCAAGTTGGCCGCTCTTAGTCTCCGGAATACCTCCTGGAGATTAGTCATATGCTGCTGTTTCGTCGCGCCGATGACAATTATGTCATCAAGGTACGCGAACGCATGTGGCTCCATCTCCGGCCCGATGACTGTATCCAGGGCCCTCTGGAACGTAGCGCACGCCGAGTGTAGGCCGACTGGCATCACTCTCCACTGATACAGGCCTCGACCGGGCACCGTAAACGCCGTAAACTGCTTGCTCTCCTCGGCCATCGGGATCTGCCAATACCCTTGTTTTAGATCCAGCGTCGATATGAAGCGTGCGTGCCTCAGTCGCTCCAGAATGTGATTGATTCTGGGGACTGGGTATGCATCGGGTACAGAGTGTGCGTTCAATTGTCTGTAATCGATGCACATGCGCCATTCGCCCGTCTTCTTCTTTACCAGCACAATAGGTGCGCTGTGAGGACTGCGAGACGGCTCGATTGCACCAGTCTGGAGGAGTTCCTCGACTTGGTCGTCAATCACCTTCTGCATGGCCGGATTTTTGGGGAAATAGCGCTGCTTTAGGGGCTTATCATCCTTCATGACGATCCGGTGTTCCGCTATGTGGGACACACCTTTGAGCCCGTCAAACAACGCCAATTCCTCCTCCAAAAATGCCTGCACGTCCGGTTCCAGTTCCGCCGATCCTGATTCCAATTTCGCTTCTGTCTTTATCCCGGTGGGTACCGTAGCTGGTGACGCCGTCGGGGTACTTGAACGAGAGTGACTCCTCGCCGCCGCCTCCGACTTCACCATGGCTACCACTCCGCTCGTCCCTCGAGCCTGTCGATCCAAATTGGACGCACTCCGCTCGTCCATGTCGCCAGGCCTCGCGTTCTCCACACGCGGACGCTCACTGCTTTTCTGACCTAACCTCGCCTCTCCGCTCTGAGGCTTGGCGCGCCGTCCGGCCCGTCTCCTGCCCTTTGCTGGCGCTCTGCTTTCGGGATCCGTTCCTGCGTTCGCTCCCTGTCCACCGTTATGGTCCGCTTGCGCGGCAAACGTTTCCTTCTTCCGTCGCGGGACACCACCCGTTGGCTCCTCTGCAGCTACGGGCCTACCATTGTCCTCAACCCGTGCCCTCTCTCTGGTCAACTCCAGCTCCGCGCAACCGCACCGTAACGTCGTGCCGATTGCGCACAAAAAGTCCATCCCCAGGATTAGCTCATCCAGCATGTACGCCATTATCAGCAGCGTCATTTCTACCTCTCGTCCCGCCAGACCAACTCTCACTTTCAGCACCTGCTGAACCTCGCGGGTCGTTCCGTCGGCCAGAACTATCCGCGTCTGCGCCGCCTTCAACTCCCCATACTCGCTCATTCCCTTAGCACACTTTTCGCTAACAAAACTCCTGGTAGCGCCCGTATCGACAGTGGCCGACACCTTCTTGGCCCCCACCTTTACTACGGCCACTATTCGGCCGTCCTCGACGCCCAACGGTCCATCTAATTCCGGGTTGTACGGTCGCCGGCGCCTACCGGATCCCGGTCCTGGTGGCGCCTCGGCGAGTTTCCCTGGTTGAGTCTCTGGCAACAATTCCTCGTGTCGATGCCCTTCGCACCACACATCCGGCAAAAATCCACTCGCGGGTTGGGACAAGTACGCGCAAAATGCCCTTCGCCTGCACACCTGTAGCAGACTCGTTGACTATCGAATGTCGCAGCCTGCTGCTGCCCGATCATCCGGTGGGTTGCCTCCTCGCGTCGTTCTGAGGCCGGATTGGGGATTGCTCCTCCACCCAGTGCCGTCGGAGTTGGTTGCGGGTCTGTGCGAAACGGGTTGTATGACGCGCCGGGGCCACCACTCGATTTACTATATTCGATTGGTGACCTAGCGGTACCGGTCCGCCCGGACTGGGTACTACGCGTATACTCCAAATTTTGTCTACACACTCTCTCATACTCGACTGCCATCTGGGTGAGTTGTGCCAGGTTGGAGAAGTCGTTCGGCCGGATATACAGCCGATATTCCGGCGCGACGTTCTCGTACACCCGGTGCAGCTCTCTGGCGGCATTATACCCAGCATGATGCATGAGTACCCGCAAGTCGATTATAAAGTTCTTAAAATTTTCCCCCCTTCGCTGCAACCGGCCCCTAATCTGGTCCTCCAGGTTCTCAAAATACCTGGGGGGCAAGAAAAACTCCAAGAAGCCCGACTTGAACGTTGCCCACGCTACGTCTCTAAGGCGGCTGGTCACGAACCAGCGTGCGGCGTTATCTGTTAAAACTTCATCCATGGCGCGAGGCAACCTATCTAGGTCTATGCCATAAGATATCGCGCGCTCCTCAAGTGCCTCCACAAACGCTAGAGGGTCACCTTGCCCGTCAAAACGCAGACCCCATTTCCTAACTTGGTCTGGCACTACGATCCGCTCCCTCGGGTCCCATTGTAACCGCGGCGCTGGGGTCTCGGCAACGACGATAGGACGAGTACCAGATGGACTCCCCTCTACGCCGCTGCACCTGCCTCCGGTTCCTAATTCCCCGGGTCTGCTAATCGCTTCCCCTCTACAAGCCTGCATTTCGGACACGAAACGCGGCTGACCGACTAGGCCACTCAAATCCCCTTCCGATTTGTAGCGCCCACTCGAACCCAAGTCGCCGACGGCGAGAGCATATTGCACTTTGGCAAACTGTGCCTCTAACTCGGCAAGGCGTGCCCAAGTTTCGGCACTATGTTCTTCATCCCTTATAAAAGTCGCCAACCGTCGGCGCAGCTCGTCTACCTTGCCTTCTTTATCCAGCCCAAATTCTGTGGCGATCCCCTCTAGCTCCTCTTTACGGCGATGATATACCCACCGCACTCCTACGCCAGGGTTCTTACATTTATGTGAGTCCATTTCTGTTATTATATCTCGTCACACAAAAAAAAACTCCGTGGCCTGAGTACCCCTACTCAGTCGTTCAGCGCGTATCTTCTATGCTTGTCTGCGTTGATCCCGTTACTTTTAACTGTCGCTTTATTCGGCAGCGTCGCGACAGCGGTACAGTCTCGCTCACTGTCTCAGTTATTTTCGCCTGCACTAACACTGCCTGCGCGCCGTTATTTTTCGGCCCGTTATCCCTTGCGCGCTGTTGTTGTTCGTTTTCGTTACGCACTAGATGTCTGCACAACGAAAACCAAATTGCCCCGCGCAACAAAACAACTACGCGCGCGCCGTTACTCAGGCGCCGTTGCCTACTAGTGTGTTGTTGTTGGTCGTTTTCGTTGCGCGCTAGATGTCTGCACAACGAAAACCAAATTGCCCTGCGCAACAAAAACAACTACGCGCGCGCCGTTACTCAGGCGCCGTTGCCTACTAGTGTGTTGTTGTTGTGCGTTTTGCTTATTCGTTTTGGCTGTGCGTTTTGTCTATGCACAACGAAAACGAATTGCACTGCGCGACAAAAACCAAACTACACTGCGCAACAAAATTTTCGACCCAACCACTATCACGTTGTCCGAACGATTCCTAAGTGGATTTCTATGCTTTGTGGCACTTTGGTGGGGCTTTATGTCACCAATATGCCACGCCCCGCTACGCCCCCAGTGTCCCTGCTCGGGCGCCACTTGTAAAGAAGTATCTTGGGGTACAAATCTCAGTCTAGCCAAGGTTCTGTTCACAAGAATATTTGTAAATCGCTGGGGCACTGAGAAAACGGGGTACGCAGATAAGCCAAATACTCTTATTCCACTGGCTACACTACTCTACACAATCCACACCTAATAACCGGGTCGAAACCTCAGTCGCACTCCGCCTAATAATGGCCGGGCTAGAGCCACGGGCACGCACTGTCTACTAGTGACCGGGCAAAGCCGCGGACACACGCTACCTACCAGCAGCCGGGCGAAAGCCTCAGTCGCACTACACCTATCTGTGACCGGGCAAAGCCTCGGACACACGCTACCTATCAGCAGCCGGGCGAAAGCCTCAGTCGCACTACGCTTAACTGTGACCGGGCAAAAACCGCAGTCACGCTACACCCACTAGTGGCTGGGCAGAAGCCTCAGACACACACTATCTACTAGCAACCGAACGAAAGCCTCAGTCGCACTACACCTAACTATGACCGGGCAACAGCCTCAGTCGCACTACACTCGCTAGTGGCTGGGCGAACGCCTCAAACACACACTACCTACGGGTGACCGGGCGAAGCCGCAGACACACACTTTTCCACTTGCACTTTGCCGCCGGTGCGCACTACTTTACTTGTTGTTATACGGGGGGGGGGGGTTAAAGTAATTATTAGGCAGATATGTAATGCAAGTTCAATCAGCATTTATTACTTAAATTATAAGCTAGTAGTTAACAGGGTTAATCTTATGCTCCAAGTAAAGATCGCTTACTTGTCTACTCGGTTATTTTCTATCCTCTCTATTCTTATTCACACGCGACTTACTGATCACTTATCGCACGCACGTCCGTTCGCTTCAAAAGTCCGGCTTTGAATTACATGCTAACTGCTTACTTTACATTTATGCGCTCCGTGCGCCTTTCAATATTATTACTTAAATATAACCTAGCGCTCCTTGCGCGTTGCTAGTACGGGTTGTGCTTAATATTTATATAATAATAATCGAGTAATATTAATAAACAATAGGTATTGTGAGGGGATCCGGGAGGACTCTCCTCACAGCGCCCGTATCGACTGTGGCCGACACCTTTTTGGCCCCCACCTGACGGCCACTATCCGGCCGTCCTCGACGCCCAACGGCCCATCTAATTCCGGGTTGTATGGTCGCCGGCGCCTACCGGATCCCGGTCCTGGTGGCGCCTCAGCGAGTTTCCCTGGTTGAGTCTCTGGCAACAATTCCTCGTGTCGATGCCTTTCGCACCACACATCCAAAATCCATTCGCGGGTTGGGACAAGTACGCGCAAAATGCCCTTCGCCCGCGCACTTGTAACAGACTCGCTGACTATCGAATGTCGCAACCTGCTGCTGTCCGATCATCCGGTGGGTTGCTTCGTCGCGTCGTTCTGAGGCCGGATTAGGGATTACTCCTCCACCCAGTGCCGTCGGAGTTGGTCGCGGGTCTGTGCGGAACGGGTTATATGACGCGCCGGGGCCACCACTCGGTTGTCAGGTTGGAGTACAGCCGATACTCCGGCGCGACGTTCTCGTACACCCGGTGCAGCTCTCTGGCGGCATTATACCCAGCATGATGCATGAGTACCCGCAAATCGATTAGAAAGTTTTTGAAATTTTCCCCCCTTCGCTGCAACCGGCCCCTAATCTGATCCTCCAGATTCTCAAAATACCTGGGCGGCAAGAAAAACTCCAGGAAGCCCGACTTGAATGTTGCCCACGCTACATCTCGAAGGCGGCTGGTCACGAACCAGCGTGCGGCGTTGTCTGTCAGCACTTCATCCATGGCAGCCTATCCAGGTGGGCCATAGGATATCGCGCGCTCCTCAAGTGCCTCCAGAAACGCCAGAGGGTCACCTTGCCCGTCGAAACGCAGGCCCCATTTCCTAACTTGGTCTGGCACGATGATCCGCTCCCTCGGGTCCCATTGTAACCGCGGCGCTGGGGTCTCGGCAACGACGATGGGATGAGTACCAGATGGACTCCCCTCTACGCCGCTGCACCTGCCTCCGGTTCTTAATTCCCCTGGTCTGCTAATCGCTTCTGCTCTGCAGGCCTGCATTTCGGTCACGAAACGCGGCTGACCGGCTAGGCCACTCAAATCCCCTTCCGATTTGTAGCGCCCGCTCGAACCCAGGCCACCGACGGCGAGAACATCTAGCACTTTGGCAAACTGTGCCTCCAACTCGGCAAGGCGTGCCCAAGTTTCGGCACTATGTTCCGCATCCTTTATAAAAGTCGCCAACCGTCGGCGCAGGTCGTCTACCTTGCCTTCTTTATCAAGCCCAAATTCTGTGGCGATCCCCTCTAGCTCCTCTTTACGGCGATGATATACCCATCGCACTCCTACACCAGGGTTCTTACACTTATGTGAATCCATTTCTATTGTTATGTCTCGTCACTCCTTATACACCTAATGACTAATAGCCAGCCACACAAAAAAAACTCTGTGGCCTGAGTACCCCTACTCACTCGTTTTGCGCGTGTATTTTTCGTCTCTCTATGTTGATCCCGTTACTTTTTACTGTCGCTTCTTTCGGCAGCGTCGCGACAGAGGTACAGTCTCGCTCACTGTCTCATTTTCTTTCGCGCACCGAATTGTCCGCCTGCACTAACACTGCGTGCGCACCGTTATTTCGGCCCGTTATCCCTTGCGCGTTGTTGTTGTTCGTTTTCGTTGCGCGCTAGATGTCTGCACAACGAAAACCGAATTGCCCTGCGCAATAAAACCAACTACGCGCGCGCCGTTATTCAGGCGCCATTGCCTACTAGTGAGTTGTTGTTGTGCGTTTTGCTTGTTTGTTTTGGCTGTGCGTTTTATCTATGCACAACGAAAACGAATTGCACTGCGCGACAAAACCCAAACTACACTGCGCAACAAAATTTTCGACACAACGACTATTACGTTGTCCAAACGATTCCTAAGTGGATTTCTAATCTTTGTGGCACTTTGGTGGGGCTTTATGTCACCAATATGTCACTCCCCGCTACGCCCCTCAGGTCCCTGCTCGGGCGCCACTTGTAAAGAAGTTTCTTGGCCGGGGTACAAATCTCAGTCTAGCCAAGGTTCTGTTCACAAGAATATTTGTAAATCGCTGGGGTCCTGAAGAACGGGGTTCGTAGACAAACCAAATACGCAATTCCTACCGGCTACACTACCCTACACAATTTACGCCTAATGATGACCGGGCAAAAGCCGCAGACACACACTGGCTACTAGCGGCCGGGCAAGAGCCACAGACACACTCTGCCTACTAGTGGCCGGGCAAAAACCTCAGTCACGGCGTACCTACTAGCGGCCAGGCCGACGCCTCGATCACACTCTGACTCCCTCACACTCACAAGACTTACGCGAACAACTGCCACTCGCACCTTTCCACTTGCACTTTTGCCGCCGGAACACACTACTCTACTTGTCACTATGCGGGGTAGGGGGTTAGATTATTTATAAGGCAGTGAGTGAGTTTAATAAGCATTTATTACATTAACTTCAAACTATTAGTTAGGTTATCACTAATGAACGTAAGGCAAAAGGTGCTTACTTGGCTGTCACCCCTTCTTGCAATTCCGTTATCCTCTTGCTGTCTCGATTATCTCTATCACTTTTGCTCTACGCGCACTTTTTACTTCGATCCACTCTGGAAGTAAAACTCCCGAATATCTGTTCGCTTCAAGGGCCGAACTCACAATCCCGAGTTCCTCGCGACCAAGTCGCGCGCTAGCCTCGGTCGCCTTTCGAGCTTTCTCTCTCGCGAGAGACGCGCTCTAGTGGCGAGATCAGACGGCCGCTCAACACTGCAGGCTTGCAGTGGCCCAGCCCGTTGGATTCAAATTCAAATCTAAATGTTAACGACTTGCTCTGCTAATGTGCGTTCCGTGCGCCTTTTAATGACAACATTAAACTAATTTTAATCCTAGCGCTCCTTGCGCGTCACTCATACGGGTGGTGCTCCTTGCAACTTAACATTAATAACAATTAATTACTAACATATCCGATCGGTGCTGCTTGCACAAAACATTAATCAGAAACATAATCATAATTATAATAATCATAATTATATAAACAGCTTATGACATACAACTTAATAGAAGAGGTAATTATTGTCAGAAGATCCGGGAGGACTCTCCTCACAGTCTTATACGAAAAACTTTGTTGTCACCTAATTGGGCAAACACCTCGTTTAGTTCTGGAATAGGACATTTATCGGCTATTGTGAACAAGTTTAATTTTCTGTAGTCTATGACCATACGATATTTTTTCCTTTAAAGCGTCTGTTTTTTTAGGTACTATCAATACAGCTGAATTGTATGGCGACCTTAATCGCCGGATAATACCGTCGTTAAAGAGTTCAGAGACCTGTTTATTAACCTCATCTTTCAGGGTCATTGAATATTGGTCAAATTTTGAGTATACTGTTATACTGTTTTTGTTAGTTTCGTGAGACATTTATATGAATTTTTAATACACGAACTTTTGTATTTTTATGTTTTTTAATCTGAAATTTGTATTATTTCAATTTCCAGTGTTGACTAATAATAGTTAACATTGTTAAATCAATAAAAATAAACATAATTTACATAATAACTCAAGCCGATGCGCGAAAGCGCTGCTTGAAAATCACTAACTACTGCTATAATTATAACGGTTCGTATCTTTATGTGTATTTTGTAACTTAATGTTCAGAACACAACGACAAACAGACAGTAGTGACGAAGAACTGATTCCTTCGTACCGACAGACTATAGTAGAAAACCATTTGAGTGAGCAACATGTAGCAAGCTTAGAAGCCCAAATGCGCGCTTGCCTTACGCAACAGACACATATTCGAACAAAAATTAGCAGCAGTTACAGAACAGCTCAATAGCCTTAAGGGGACTGTGCCAGAGGTAGAGGTGGTATATCAGACAACTGAAATTATACCAGGGCATACTTGTGATGAGCCTTTAGACATTGTAAAGTCCATTCCCGAGTTTGACGGGAAACGGGAAAATAAAGTCTCATGGAGACAAGCAGCCAATACAGCCTATACAATTTTCGAGCCCTACAATGGGAGCTCTAGGCACTATCAGGCTATTGCAATAATTCTCAATAAAATAAGAGGATCGGCAGATGCAGTGCTTGCATCTTTTAATACCGTGTTCAATTTCAAAGCCATCATTGCGAGACTCGATTTCACATATGCCGATAAGACACCGGTCCATGTGATTGAACAGAAAATTGGTGGAAAACTCTGGCATTCGACATTTTTAATTTTCATGCGATTGGCATCAAATTCATTTTCATTGTTCTATAGAAAAACTAAATAGGCGCGGAGCGCAAAGATCTATCCCCAAATCTACTCCCAAGTTCGGAAAATTCGCGGAAAAATTTTGTATGCAACTTTTTTGATTATCGTCCGATTGACTTCAAACTCATTTTCAAACTTTTCTGTTTATCATTATTTTGAAACTAATTTGCAAAGCACCTCACATTAAATAATTCGACACATGTGCTACCGGTTTTGAAAAATGCACTCCCACGGTCCGAAAGGGGTGAAGTCTGAAATTCAGCTTCATAATAATTTCCAAATATAAATAAAAAAAACCTCGGTACTTTGCGGGCAATACAACGGGCGGAAAATAGTTGGAAAGCTTTAGTCTGGATTTTTAGTATTATTCGTTGAATTATTTTTCAAATGCCAAATGATTTTGGAAAATCTACTCCGCGTCGCCACGGGCGGGAAATGGAAGTCAAGGACAAATGAGTGGGAATATTTGTATAGTTACATGGGCTTCAAAGACATTTTCATAGCCCTACACAAAAAACATTAGTCACGTGGCTCAATTATTTAGTTTCCTAACCCCAAGGGAGGGAAAACTGTGATACGTTAGTTTTGTGTATTTCTTACGGTTGAACAACAAATCAACATAATGCATTTTAATCTAAATACTTCGCCGGGCAACGCTGGCGTTTTACCAGCTAGTAGGGTATAAAAACCCATGGATTCCCAATAAATGATTAGTACCAACTGAAGTCGCGACATATTTGTTTGCATTTCATTGGGAAAGAGGCAGTGCGACAGTCTCACTAATAGCTGTAATTCTTAGGAGTTGCGCCGCAGTAAGACAAAAGTTGCAACAAGCATTATAAATTGGATTCGGCCAGTTTATATGGTACAGTAGGCTTCCATGCCCTGGTGAAGATTGGTAACGTTGTCCACATGCGCCTTATATAGTTCAAAAGTGCTGTTTGGATGTATATATGACACGCATATGCAAATTGTGTCAATGTCACCGGCCCAAAAGACAGCCAACTGATCGAGTGTTGAATCCTTAATGGCAAGCGTGCGAGCCAACTACGCAAATTTCACCGCACAGCCACTATGACACCACCATCTCTCGAGTGCTGAAGTTTAACAGCGTCTCTGTCTTTACGAAAGACATGAAAGGTGTTGATGTCAACAAACTCAACATCATAGAAATTAGAGTTGAGCCACGTCTCAACTGGAACTATGACATCAAAATCACAAACGGAAGTTGCCAATCGAACCAATTGCGAGTTGGTTCGCATTCCAGAGATATTTTGATAATAGATGCTAAAGGTGGGAACTCACTTTAATCATGATCGCGATCATGCGTGTACGTGTGGATCGCGATCATGATAGTCACTAGCCATCAGATCATGACTTAAGAGAGAGCAACTTATAAGTTTTTCATTAAAATTCATAACAATCAAAACGACCAACAACAAAATGCAATAGGCAGAACGCATCGAAATGCTGCAAACATAACATAAACAATCAATACGGACAAAGCAGAGAACGCCAACGCAACTCAATGAAAAGCAACAACACATATGACTCTGAGCGCAAGCCATTCGAAGAGCATGTGAAAAAACCACCACCAAATATGCTAATGAGCGTAATTTGGCAACAACAAAGCTTCATGATCGGAGAAAAATATCAAGCATATGTTGATATTCCGCTCCGATCAAGAAACTTTCGGTTGAGAGGAGTGCGCTCTTTAGTTTCTGTAATCGCGCTCATCTTGATCGCGATCACAGACAGAGCTCACATGGACGACGCACACATGCATATTTTCGCTCAACTCTACGCATACAATGATGCTGGATCACGATCTAGATTGAAGTGAGTTCCCACCTTAAGGCTTAATTGATCATCCATCTAATGAGCAGCAGGTACAGGTACCCACGGGAGAGAAGGCAATATAGATGGCACCGTTTTATCAATTAAGTTATGCGAAAACCAGAGCGAGCGTTCGGCACGAGGCCAAACTGGCGTAGAGAGCGAAGTATGCACCGTAGCAGCAGCAGAGTTCCAGAGCGCCAAACAATCCAAGCGATGACAAATGCAACGGCGCAGAGAGCATAGGCCTTATCAAATAGTAAAAGCGTCTTGGCGATATGCAAAACGAGAGTGGGTGATGAAAGTGCCACTCTTAGGTAAGGGCAGCGTGCAACGATAGAAGAGCCGAGCTGCAGCAGCATACGACAAGTTTACCATCTCGGCAGCACAGCAATTGTTACGCAGAGTAGAAGCTGATAGCTGTTGACGAAAGTGTTGTTGTAGATCCGACGTAGGAGAGAGTGCGTGAGAGAAGCTAAACTCCCTAACGCATAGTCGGTAGCTAATTGTTACAACAACGCTAGTATTGACGACACTGGCGTCGCTTGCTGGGCGTTTTTTGGAATTGGCGAAACGTTTCAGAAGCAATCCCGGATCGGCCATGATGTTCGGGGATGGTTGGAGGCTTGTAGTTTAACGGCCGTAATTTCAGGATCAGCCCATGGTTTGTTTACAAATCTGGCAACCTTTACAGATAAAGGCCAGAACAAATTACAGAAGACGTCTGAATAAAAAAGGCTCAGGAAGTTTAATATTAACAAATCGCATTGTGGCTAAGTCTGCATCACGTTTTACTAGCTTAAAGCAAAAGAGCACATTAGAATTAACTTTCAGCTTGTCAGCAACATATTTTAACACCGCCTCTGGATCCGTTTGCGTTGAAAATTTAGCAACATGCAAATATTTTAGGCTGTGTTTTACCTCCAGACCGTTACAGTTAGAAGCAACACCAACAACATTCTTGTTGTTATTGTTTGCGCGTTTCTTGGCTTGCTTTTTCCGTACGTCACAAAATCATTGATGACTTGCTGAGGTTGTAGATCAGCTGCAATAACTGGCAACTGACCTGGGTCAATGACCTCGGCAACTTCAGAACGCGAGTTCTCACAGGTAGCAACATAAGTTAGAGAAGCATATTTAACTTTGGTATTGTTTTGTTTGGCAACAAGGATAGTTTTGGTCTTTAATCTAGTCTTTAGCTCATCGTGAAGAAGTTCAAGTTTCTGCACTTTAGCACTAGTCATCAATTTTGAAGTGAGAGTTATTCGACACAACACATTAGTCGCACTGCCATAAAAGATTAAGCAAATGCGTTAAAAGATTGATTGCCTCCGCCGATATTTCAATACAAGCCATATGATAAACACGGCGGCAGATTGAATAGCATTGAATTGCGAAACGACATAGCGAATACAAAGAAATCGTCCGTACGCACCAAATGCAAACTGACAACTCGTTTTCTACGATTTGCAAATTATTTACCCAACTGGTAGGATATGTTACCGGCGAAATAATGTTATCCTTTACCATACATTCAACTCTTGCTCTAATGCACTGAGAGACTGATTGCTGATTGCTCTAATAACTGATTGCTTATTTGGCAGCTTTGCAAGTCCTTCCTATAGATGCTTGAATTTTTCAACAAATTGTTCTTTGGTGGTAGTTAAGTTACATACTGAATCAATATTTAAATGTTTAATGAGATTTAATTCAACAGAAGACTTAAGACCTATTTTAGGTTTACATTTTGTGTCTACAACTAAAAATTCAATACACTTGCAAGTCTCTAAAATCAAATCAGAGCAGCTCCCGCCCCCGCAATTTCGCGGAAACCTATATCTTAAAATTTTTATTTTGAGCTAGAATCACAAAATTTGTCACACAGAAACTAATGTTGCCCTCCTTCAAAAATTTGCATCAAGAATTTTTTGCCACCCCCACCACTTCAGCGGCAACCAACATAGCTTTCCCCAAATCACGTTTTTGACAGGGGTATATTTCCTACAGTTTCATAGCTAGAGTCACCAAATTTGACATACAGACTACTGTTGACGCCCTGGACAAACCAGTATAACACAATTTTTGCCAGCCCCATTCCCTTCCCCGCAAATGAGCCATTCTGTATCTCCCATACCAGTATATGTAGTCATCAAATTTGGCACACAGACTACTGTTGACTCCCTTAACAGATTTGATAAGGCAAATTTTGGTTCTCCCATCCCCTCCCCCGCAAATGAACAAAATCTATAACCCAAACACCTGTTCAGGTAGATTCACCAAATTTGAAATACAGACTTCTGTGATTTTTTCCCTTTCCCACCCCACAAATAACCAAATTATACCGGACTTGAAAACGAGTATTCTGCTGTCCGACTGCAACGTTCCTACTGGCTTAACTTCAAGTTTAAATTTTAACCTATATTCCGCATTTGCTTTGCATTTGCATCGAACGTGTTTTTTTCTTGCGCCTCGTATATTTTGTTTTTCCTCGTGATTTCAAGTTATAACTTGTGTTTTTTTTTTATCTTGTGTGATACATCGGTTGTGTGGAACACAAGTTGGACATTAAATGTTAATAAATATTATTACTTTTATAAATTTGTTCAAATACAACAAAAAAACAGCAGCTTCAAGCCCATTTTCAAGGTTCTATAGGAAAACATAATAGGCACGGTGGTCAAAGATTTTGGAAAATATACCCCCAAGGTCGAGAAAAACTTCTGTATGAAACATTTTTTATTATAGTTCGATTGAATTCAAACTCATTTTCAAACTTTTCTGCTTACCATCCAATTATTTTGAAACTAATTTTCAAAGCACCTTACATTAAATACACATGTGTGATCGGTTTTGAAAAACGCACGCCCACGGTCGGAAAAGGGGAGAAGTCTGGAATTAAGCATTTTCTTGTTTAACTTTAAGGAGTAATAAAGTGCAAAGGTCGCGGATCTGACCGTCAGCCAACCCTCCCGCTGCGGCGGCGCACGTCAAAACAGGGCTCTGGTGACCGAGTTGGGGCGGTATAACTCCCATCGGTTAAACGACAAGGGGAAACCATTGGCCATCGAGGGACTCCTTTCTAGTCCTGGTTAGCCGTGATAAGACCATGGATCTGGAGGAAGCGGCAGCCTTCTCGCGGCGCCCAGCGCTGCAGAGAACCCCGCCACTGCAATGGTCCACGCCAACTGGGACATGGGCCAGGAGACACGGGGAGAAGCAACCGGAGGGCGAATGCTCTTTGTGGAGCAGCAGACGGCGACGCTAACCTGCGCAATATTCTCACCAAGCTGGTTGAGAAATCCACTGAGCTCTCAAAGATGTTCAGGGATGCCAGATACCTGAACAAGGACATGAAGGAACTCGCCCACGAGTCCCAGTGCTCACCGCAACCGGCACTAAAGAAGTTCACTCCAATGCGAGCGAAAGGCCCCAATGCCGTAGGAATTCACAAAAAATCCTCGGCTGTGAATAATGCCGCAGAAAAACTCGCCACCAATGTCGTGAGCTCAAACGGCTGGCAAAAAGTCAAGGGCAATCCCAAACTAGACACCCGGAGACAGCCGAAACTGCGCTCAGAATCAATCTTGATTGAGGCATGTGAAAATATGTACTATAGTGACATTCTGAAGATGGTCACCAGAAGCAGTGATGAAAAATTGAAAACTGTTGGCGAAAATGTGCGCAAGGTGCGCCGCACAGCGAAGGGTGCCCTGCTGATGGAGCTAAAAGGCACCATGCTGGAAAACCTGGAGCAGCTCAGAGAGCACATTGGCCATGCCACGGTGAAAAATTGTAAGCACGGGCGCTTACGCAGAAAGCCTTGCTGGAGGTCTCTGACCTGGACGCAATGACGTGGGTACAGGATTTTCGATCCGCGTTCCGCCAACAGCTGAATGTTGAGCGGAATACGAAGGCCATAAAGAGTCTACGGCCGGCTTTCTAGGAGACCCAGAAGGCGATTATTAGCTATCCACTTACGGTGGCTGAGCGAATACTTAAAATCGGCAAGATTAAGATTTCGTGGTCGGTGTGCAAAATAAGAGCCAGGAACCTGCCAACAAGGTGCTATCGATGCTGGAGACAGGACACATTGCAGCCAGATGCAGCAGTCCATTCGACAAAAGCGACTGGTGCCTGCAATGCGGAGGGAGTGGCCACAAACACACGACTGCAAAAACGAGGCGAGAACGGCAGACATCACAGCCACATAGCTGGAAGACGGCGATGCCCAACAACCATGTTTAAGTTTATTCAAATAAACCTAAGCCACTGCGAGGCAGCCCAAGATCTGCTCACGCTGTCAGTGCGGGAGCTAAACGGACGTGGCGATCATCAGCAAGCCCTACAGCACAACGACTGGACCTGGATTACCTCAAAGAAGGCAGCAATCTAGTCCTGTGGCGTGCTCGGTCAGCAGCTAGCCTCCACATTCGCAGCATCGCATTTTGTGTTCACGCAGTACTGGGTATACAGCTGCTACCTCTCGCCTAGCCTGAGCCAGGATGAGTTCTGCAACGCGATGGACGAGCTCGCAAACGATGTACGGGACCACAACCCTGCGATCGTAGGTGGCGATTTCAATTCCTGTGCGCTGGAGTGGAGCAGTACCGCCACTAACGCAAGAGGACAGTCTCTTCTCGAGGCTTTCGCTACGCTAAACGTTGTCTTGCTCAACCATGGGTCAAAAAACACGTTTAACCGCGGCGCTCTGGGATCTGTAATCGATTTCACCTTTGTCAGTAGCCGTCTCTTTAACTCTGCAACATGGAGAGTCAGTGAGCACTACACTGGCAGCGACCACGAAGCCATACTTTTCTCCATCGGCGAGACCCTTACGAGCCACCAAGTCCGCTCGATCGGAGGAAAATCGTACCGCGCGAACACGCTGAGCACAGCCAACTTCGCTGCAGCGATGGATGGCCTGGTGTTGACGGGCTCAACACATTGCATGGCCGACCAGGTGGCTCGTCACGTGGAAGCCGCATGCGACTCTAGCATGGCGACTGCAAACGACTACAGAATGCACCACAAACCAGCTTTTTAGTGGAATGACAGCGTTGCGCAGGTGCGTAGCACCTGCCTAGCCGCAAGACAGCTTTACCAGCGCGTTACCAGGAAACGCCAGAGGGGCAACTGGCCGGAGCTACAACTCAACTTTAGCGAAGCCAGGAGAGTCTTAAGGAAGGTCATCCAGAGCAGCTAGCGAGAATGCTTTCTCCAACTCTGCGACTCATCGGACCACGATCCCTGGGGAAAGGCGTATAAGGTGGTTGTCAAGCGAATATTCGCCAACAGGCACGAGTCACCGCCAGACCCAGTACGTCTAAAAGCGATTGTGGAGACTCTATTTCCATACCGCGAGGATCGCCTGCTATCCAGGGGCGACGTACCAACTGGCAGCGGTCGTCTGTCCGTCTTTGAGGCCGAGCCAGTGAGTGCTGAGGAGGTGCTTCTGATGGCTCATTGGGTGGCGCCCAACAAGGCGCCTGTCGCCATGGCAATATGGCTTCCGTAAGGAAAAATCAACCGTTGACGCCATCGACAGAGTGATCACGCTCGCATCAGAGGCAATAGAAGGATCCCGTTGGAAACGTGGCGCAAAAGCAGAACTGCCTCATTGCAACTCTGGACGTTAAGAATGCGTTCAACACAGCCGACTGGGAATGCACTCTTGACGCTCTATCTGCATTTGGAGTCCCTCCTTACCTACTTGCGCTGGTGAGGGACTATTTTGCTGGACGAGGTTTGCGCTACGTTACGTTCGATGGCATCGCGAAGCACCAGATTTCAGCGGGAGTGCCTCATGACTCTGTGGAACGTCATATATGACGGTATCCTTCGCCTAGCGTTCCACAGCGGCACACACATTGTCGGCTACGCCGACGATGTAGCTTTTGTGGTAGTAGCCAAACACCTAAATGCAGCGGAGCATATCTGCAGTGCGGCCATAAGAGTCGTCACTGAATGGCTTAACTCTGTGGGCCTTGAGCTGGCCGCCCAAAAAACGAGGCCGGTGCTGGTAAGCAGTCGGAAGGATGTGGAGACCTCGGGGATGACACCATCGTATCAAAAAGGGCCATCCGTAACCTAGGTGTGATGATTGACACACGGTTAAGTTTCCGCGAGCACCTGTAGTTCATACAGGGAAAGGCAGGGAGCTCGAGCCGAGCATTGTTTAGAATTATGCTCAACACGAGAGGTCCTAAACAAGAGAGGAGGAGGCTGCTAACTAGCGTTGTACGGTCGACGATCCTATATGCTACGCCAATCCGGGCTAACGCTAGGGCATCCCCGAGCTATATTAGGGACATTCAGTCGACGCACCGTCTTTGTGCGCTGCGAGTATGCAGCGGGTTCCGGATCATTTCTGACGACGCCTCACTGGTCATTGCGGGTATGCCGCCAATCGACCTCCTGGCTACTGAGGAGAAATCCGTCGCATATGCCACTAGGGAGAGCCAGCCAAGAAGAAGGGCTCGTCTGGAGGCAACAGAGGAGAGCGTCTCGCGGTGGCAAGAACCATGATTGGGCATGGCTGCCTTAGGCTGCTTAGGTTTGGCCATGACTCCTCGCCGTATTGCGTTTGGTGTGGTGAGCGAGACCGTTGAAGACGCCAGTCATATCCTCATTCACTGTTGGCGTTTCGAAGTAGAGAGGCAGCAGCTCCGCTCGGTAGTGGGTGTGACGCTCACTGAGCAGAACCTGACCGAGGAGATGCTCGCAAGTCCAGAGGTCTGTACGGCAGAGTGCAACTTCTCTGCTCTTGCAATGCAAGAGATACGCAGAGTGGAGCGGGAGAGAAGCAGAACATTGTAGATGCTGCACGCGCCCCGCGAAACAAAAATTTACGGCCATACCGCAGGGGCCAGTCACTCTACAACACAAAACAAAAGCTTCCAGTTTGTATTTTATTTTTGTAGATATACATTTTTAAGAAAATAAATGATGAAAAAATAAAAAAACAGACAGACAGACGGACGGACAGAGCCAAATCGTAATCTCTGTTGATACTGATCAAGATATATATACTTTATATGGTCGGAGATGTCTCCTTCTGCCTGTTACATACATTTGCACATATTTAGTACCCCCTTTTTACTCATTTTATGGGCACAGGGAGTAATTACACCAAGTATGGTTCTACGATCAAAAAGAGGAAGGAAGGTTGATTAGTAAAAGTCTACAAAGGTATAAAGGCAAGCGAGTGTTAGGATTCCAGTTGATACTATGGAGTGCAAATGGCAGAAATTGTTTTGTACAGACTCTACTGTATCCTGATGACCCTTGTATTGGGGACACTAAGCACAGGACCCATAGGCCGAACAAGAGCAGTATAAAGGGATTTAGTAATGTAGGGACCGGTAAATTCCTTCGATCAACGCTTAATGAAACCCAGGACTCCAAAGGCACGATTACCGGTAGAAAAAAAATCCTGCGCAATGCCGACCCGGACAGTGGTGCGAGCTTTACAATATGGAAGGCTACGCGCAATCTCAAGAGGCAGGCTATCAGGAAACTTCCCATTAGACGGTCGGATGGAACGTTGTGCAGATCTGACACGGAGATCGTGACGGCATTTGCTGATGAGCTGCAGGATCGGTTCACGTCTTTTGATCTTGCCAGTGTGGCTGACGTTGAAATTACAAGATCTTTTTTGGAAACCGAGCCCTTGCCAGCGGAACCAATTGCACACATTACGCCAGATGAAGTGAGAGTGAGGAACCAGATCAATAGACTAAAGCCCACTAAGACCCCGGGCTACGACGGTGTTGATGGCAAAACAGCCAAAGCACTCCCAAAGAAAGCCGTCCTATTCCTGGTGGCTCTTTTTAATGCTATGCTCAGGGTCAAACATTTCCCATCCCAGTGGAAATGCGCCGTCGTAATTATGATTCCGAAACCTGGCAGAAGTCCTGACTGCGTTGACTCGCATCGGCCAATCAGCCTGCTTCCAACATTTTCAAAAATGTTTGAGAGAATCTTTCTTGGGCGACTATTGGCTGTGAATTCTTTCCAGGCAGCTCTTCCCGACCATCAGTTCGGTTTTCGACATAAGCATGGGGCACCAGAACAAGTTCACAGGGTTGTACATTTTGCACTAGAGTCCCTTGAGAACAAGGAGTTCTGTTCTGCCGTTTTCCTAGACGTTAAGCAAGCATTCGATCGAGTATGGCACGATGGCCTGCTCTTCAAACTTAAAAATCTCCTCCCAGCCACGCATTACTGTATTTTGAAGTCGTTCTTGCATGAGCGTGGTTTCATGGTCGAGTTGCGAGTTGCGAGACGAGCGATCGAGCATTCGCCGCATTGAAGCTGGTGTACCGCAGGGCAGCGTCCTTGGCCCTGTGCTTTACACACTGTACACCGCGGACTTGCCGACTCCAGTTGCTGATAACACACTGGTTGCCACATATGCGGATGATACTGCCTTTGCGGCCCGCAGCACCAATGCGAGGGAGGCCGTCAGACTCACGCAGGAGTTTCTCAATGGCTTCTCTAATTGGGCAAACCGTTGGAACATTGTTGTGAATGGTTCCAAGTCTCACAGCTGCGTGTTTGCACTCAGAAAACCCCGCTGTCGGAGGGTGAAATATGAAGGGCAAATCATTCCAAGAAGCAACACAGTCAAGTACCTTGGCGTGACCCTGGACAGCCGGTTAACTTGGCGACCACACATCCTCCAGGCTGCTGCTGCTGCTAAGAACAAAGCAACCAAACTAGACTGGATGCTAAGGCCACGTAGCTACCTTAGCCTAGAAAACAAGATCAGGATATACAATATGATCATATGGCCTGCCATGGCGTATGCCATAGCACTGTGGGGGTGCGCAGCGCGCAGCCAACTATTCTATTCAGGCCATTGAATCCACCCAGAGCAAGATAGTTCGTAGGATAGCTGGAGCCTCAAGATTTATGAGAAACGCAGACATATACAATGATTTGCGAATAAACCCAATATGCTCACAAATAAACCTGCACACCAGTCGATACAGACACAGGCTACAACAGCACGCCAACTCTCTAGCCAGAGGGCTAACAGCAAGCAATTGCACAAGACGGCTAAAACGGCGCCACCCGAATGACCTATGGTCTCATGGCCGGTGTCCTGAAGGTCGACTTTTATAAAACTCATTATATATATATAATTCAAAACTCACACACAAACACACCAACATTGTTTTCCCCCACCCACGTCCCCAGTCAAATTTACACCCTTACACGAACATTTTAAATTTATTAGGTTAAATGATCAATGTTTCAAGAAATTAAATGCATATCAAAAAAAAAAAAAAAAAAAAAGGACTCCAAAGACACAATTAGCAATTAAGCTTGGGATCTAAAAGGAAACCCAAATCATCAACCGACAGAATTCGAACAACCGGCTTACGACTAACAACATAATTAATATAATTAATTATAAATAGATTAAATTACACTTACCACAGTTAAGATTTAATAAATTTTCCCGACACCAGGCTTGAAAACTGTCAAGATCAGCTTGCAACCTATGACCAGATGGGAAATCAGTAGATGACGGACAAATCTTTTACATTATCGATATACATATTTGTCGTGAGAATATAAATAAAATAGGGCGAAACAACGTATGCCAGCACAGCAAGTATATTAGAAAATTATTGACAGAACTTCGTCAAAGATAGTAGACATTAACCACGTCTCTATAAATAAAACACTTTCAGATTCAATAGAAGTATTACTTCAAAAAGGCTTTTAAGATTAGTTATAAGGCCTCTTAAATTCTGATAGCGCAAGATAGTTAAGTCGATGACAAACCTTGATTTTTTGAACATTTCTAGTGGATGCTTGTAAATTGGAGGTACCACCTGGAAGCGTGACAGGCAACGACCGAAATCTGGTTTTAGATTTGAATATATGGAAAATTATACAAAGGGGCCAACATTTTTGTCATAAATGATTATAAGCGAATTATCATGGACGCTAATTTTGGAAGAAGAGATTTCGCGAGGGGAATACTTTTGGAAAGCTTTATAAAATATGTGCAAAAATATTTATTTTAATACAGTATATAAAACTTTAAAATCTAGTAAAATTGTTTACATATACAAATTCATTAATTTATTTTATACCATTCCAAATCATCAGGTTTGTGGGAAGACGGTGTACTAATGATAGTTTGAGCATCATTAAAAATATTACTGCAAATATTATCTCCGATCTGAAATTAAAAATATAATTTTTGAGTTAATACATTTTTCGCACTGGTGGACTATAATTAAAAGTTAAGTTAAATAACTGGAACAGAAATCGATTTATATTCCCTAAGCTAGACACTCCTTTTTATGCATCGTTCATCGTGCACCGTGTTAAATAGTATGTTGTATATTTTGTAAGATAAGTATGTAGCAATATTGTACGTTTGACATTGTCATATTGTGAGCGTGAAAGAGATAAAAAAAAAAACAAAAGATCATCTACGAACACTATGAGAACGTAGAGCGAACAAACTCATTTAAAAGTGTTTTCGCTCAACAGTTGTTCCGCTCGGAGCTACACACTTGTTTTTGTGTTCTCTTTGGTTTAGTCTATCACTGACTACTTTAATCGGAGATTTTCATCAAAAGTGTTTTTGTGTATGCATACGTGTGACTGTGTGACTTGTGCATAACAGCGAACTTGATTCGGCGATTGACAGTCGCAATTGCATATGCATTGATTTAACCATTGTGATTTAAAATGGGTCGTGAAGAAAATAAAAAAGTATATTTGTTTTTCTTCATAAGATTTATGCCGCTTCTTTTCTCTTTCTCGCACACAGCAAGAAAAAACACTTTTTCCAGATACTTATTGTACAGTAGTCTATTAAAAACAGTTTTGCAGCAAGCGCTCACTGAGCTGTTGTTGAGAGACCGATTCGGACCAAAGAGAGCAAGTGAAATGAAAGTGTTCCGCTCAGATAGAGATCGTGTATGCAAAATTTTTCTCTGTTTTGTCAGTGTGCAGTAGAGTTGGAAAAACATCGATGTTTTAGAAGGAAAACATCGATTATAATCGGTGTTTTAAGAAAGAAAAAACCTTTATTTTGCGCCTATATTTTTATTTGAGATCCGGTAGGAATTTGCTTTTGAAGGAATGAATAGTAATATTTTAACAATGTTGGATTTTAGTGAGTTCCTGCGCTCGCTTATTACTTGGCCAGCTTTGCTGAATGTCCTTTCAGAGGCCGTGGAAGATGTTGGCACGCATAGATACTGCTTTGCAGTATTCTTGAAGGCTTCTATTGAATGAGGTCTCATCTATACAATTTTGCTCCGCTTAGGACTATATAAGTACAATGTCCTTCGTTATGTCCAACGTCGTCCAACACAGTTGCTGTTCCTGAAATAAAAAACATATTAGTCAAAAAAGTTAATTTGAGCACTTTTTATGCACATGTAAATACATATGTATACATGTATGCATGAATGTATACACGTTTTTTCGCATACATGTATACATGAGTATGTACAATGTACCAAATGATCTACTAGTCCATTGAAATTTTCCGAAAGAAAGCCAATGGCTTTTATCTTTGGGACCAAAGTTTGCTCTCCCAATAGACAACCAAAACGTAGACCCGATACACATAATTGCAGACCTAGAACAAGGAATACAGACAATAAAGGACTAAAGACAAAGAGACACTGCCTGAGGAAACCTAGAAACCTAAATAACTTCAAACATAACAGAAGGAATAATCAAAAGGACAAGTGTACATTAAATATTGCAAAAATTACGAAGAAAGTTGTCAAAGAACACCAAGCCAAAGTCATTATCACACAAGCAGATAAAGGTAATAAGACAAAATGTTACAATTATTAAATGAAAAAACAACTTATAGAGCAATGAGAAAGGACCCAATACAACAGCTGATAAAAAATAACAACACAATTATTAACGACCTTCATAAACAGAATCATATTGACTGGCGACTTAACTCAAAATTGTTTTGTTCAGGAGGACACACACCAAGGATATTCGGACTACCAAAGATACACAAGGATGACAACCCACTTATACCGATAGCGGCCTCCACAAATGTTCCATGCTACAAACTGGCAAAACATATAGAGGAATTACTTAAAAATATATCTTCGGAAAGATATAACATTGACAATGCAATACAATTGAAAAACCAACTAAAAAACCCCACAATGGACGACGATGAGATTCGAATGTCTTTTGATGTGGTCTCATTGTTCACAAACAGATAAAACTAGCTATATAAAATATAATGGAACGATGGACTAAAATAACGCAACACACAAATATACCTAAGCCAAAATTTAAGGAAATTCTTGACTTTATACTGATTAACAAAAATTTTTTATCGTACCATGACGTCTTATATAACCAAATATTTGGCATGCCCAAGGGCAACCCAATATCACCAACAATAGCTTACATAGTATTGGACAAAATTCTTGACAATGCCACAGACGAACTTAAAAAGAAGAATATACGTATAAAACATATATCAAAATATGTGGACGACATATAATGCATTATAAAAGAAAAGGATGCAAAAATTATTTTTGACATGCTTAATAATCACCACAAAAGTATACAAATTAAGATCGAAAAAGAAAATAACAACAAAATTGCATATTTGGACACAGAACTGGAGAACAAAAAGGGCAGGATACTATTCAAATGGTACACAAAAATGATTGCATCGGAACGTATGATGAATATACTATGATGAATATATACTATTAGTGACGAAATACACAGACCAGAAATATATATAAAATTAAAAACATTATTTATAAACAAGTAGGAATGCTTTAGCCGAGTATACTCGACCACAAAACTCCTTGCATCCAGGTCAAAAATTTCCAATCGCATCTTCGTACACTTACACATACACAAATACGAACATGGACGAGCCATAGCGCAAGCCAGGCATTTCAAGTTGTGGATGTGCTGCTTCTTCCCCCGCGCTTCAGCATTGAATCTTCTCTCGTGAATAACTTACGTGTTTGTTATCCGATCGACTTGAAATTTGAACATTAGATTAAGAGTGACTAAAGTATTGTACATGCCAAATCCCAAATCTATATACTTTGAAAATTGTTACGGTTAAACGGTTTTTATCGAATAGCGGTGGAACTGGGGGAGATATCTCAAATCTAAAATAAACTTGACCTGCTCCCGCTATACACGAACCTACATTCCAAATTTGGTGTATCTAGCTCTTATAGTTGCTGAGATCCTTGCGTTCATACATACGGACGGACAGACAGACGGACATGGCCAAATCAAAATGTCTTTTGATACTGATCAAGAATATATATACTTTATAGGGTCGGAGATGTCTCCTTCTGCCTGTTACATACATTTGCACTGATTTAGTACTCCCTTTTTACCCATTTTATGGGTACAGAGAGTAAAAATAGCTTCCCCGAGAAACTTATAGACATTTTAATAAAAAACGCGACAACCCAAACAATAACACAGACAAAAACAAAGACATGGAAAAAGAGGATAAGCAATACATTAGTGTACCATACATAAATAATTTAACAAATCGGCAAACAATAACCAAAATAATTCCAGACGCACATTCTAAACACCTAATGTACGCGTACAAAGCACATACAAACACAAGAAATTTGTTTACGAACACGAAAGACAAAATACAAAAAGACAAACAACAACAAGTCATATATGAGATTAAGTGCAATGGAAACGAAGGTGAAATATGCAACGGAGTATATATAGGAACAACAAAACGCGCGCTAGGCAGAAGAATTGCAGAACATAAAGGAGACGCAAACAAAGGGAAAATGACAACAGCACTTGCGCAGCATATCACAACAACAGGACACACAACTGATTTCGACAACACCAAAATATTAGACATTGAGAGAATAGAACGAACGAGACTGACGCTAGAGAGCCTACAACAAGGGGAGAACACTGTTAACCACAACGAAGTCATTGAAAAGACAAACTTTATTTACGCGGCAGTAATAGCAGTTGACAAACAAAACTTGACGCGTAAAGACATGACAAAGACGATGGAAAAATATAAACAAATGTGCAATTTAGGCTTAGGAACAATGACGACACTGTAGCATTACTAGCTGCAATAAGTATAATATATGTATGTGTGTATATGAATGTAAAGTGAAATGTTTGTTAATTAATTATATGTATGTAAATGTTTTTATATGCATGCAGACTCCCTGAAGAAGGCTTAACAAACGCCGAAACGCGTAGGAGGAAAATTTTAATAAAGAATATGATATTGTTTTTAATAAAATGAACTACAACGGCCGTAATAAGTCGCTATAGGAAACACGAAATAACTTTTTACAAACTTGTCCATGGTGCTCTCACTATGCCTGCCAACCCTAAAAATTACAATCTATAAATGTAAGTAGAATAGATTAATTTTTGTAATTATATTCGCATAAATTGTTCACTTACCTTACCACGCATTGTTTCTATCCGGTTGCCAGAGACGATGATCGATTATTGAAAATCAAACATCGATGTTGAAAATTTTGTGGCAACATCGATATAATCGGTGTTACATTGATTAATTTTCCAGCACTAGTTTGCAAACTGCGTTGGAAAATCGGTTGAAGGTGTAAGGAGGCTTTAAGCAACCCCCTTACAAGAACAGAAAAAGCGCCGAAAGCATGAGCGCATGAAGCGCGGGCGTATGATTTAAATATTAATTATATATACTCTTCTTGTTAGTTAGTTAAGTAAGGGCGCGAAGCCGTTGCGCAAGGAGCGCTACCCAGCTCCACGATGGAAGAGCTAAGGCTGTGATTCGGGCGCACCAGTCTTCCAAGACTTCGCCGCTTTTTAGAATTGCGGCCGAAATTAAGAGGAAGCAGGACAAAGGAGTCCGAACGCCACAAACGAAGCGTAGCAGAGGACCAGTCAATGCTGCAGTCCAAGCAGATTCACTAGATTCACCCCCCAATGTGGATCCAGAATCGACACCGGTTACCGTACCAGAAGGCGGTAGCTGGAACAAGGTGAAGAAGAAAGGTGCCCGCAGAAGACCTAATGGGACATTATCTGAGAAATCGCGACCGGACGTTATAGTTATATTGACGAAGGATACCGAGAAGTACTCGGAGATCCTGAAAAAAGTCAAGGCGGACGAAAAACTGAATGGACAGGCGGTTGCAAAAATCCGGAGAACAGCTAAAGGGGAACTTCTACTGCAATTAAGCAAATCTGGAGAAGAAACCTCAGAGTTTCGTGACTTGGTAGGTGAAGCTCCGGGCGATGAGGCAGAAGTGCGGACGCTATCACATAGTCACAATCGCGTGCAAGGACCTGGATGAAGTCACGACTAAGGAGAATATTCGCGAAGCCTTGAAAGCACAGATGCAGCTGGAGGATATTCCGTTAAAGGATATCTACCTACGTGAGGCGTGTGGACAGACCCAAATAGCTACGATTAAGATGACAACCGATAACGCTCGGAAGGCTCTTAAAGTAGGTACACTTAGAGTAGGGTGGGTCAGCTCCAGACTTCGGGAGCGGATACCTATTACCAAGTGCTTCAGATGTCTCGAGTTTGGCCATTTGGCGAAACACTGTAGAAGCCAGGTTGACAGATCTAAGCTGTGCCGACGTTGCGGGCTGGAAGGCCACCTCGCAAGGGACTGCAGTAAGGATCCAGAGTGTATGTTCTGCAAACATAAAATCACGGATGCGAAGCATGTTGCCGGCAGTGGTAGGTGCCCCCTGTTTACGAGCGCACTTGCAAAGCGACAATGAAGTGCACCCAGCTTAATCTCAACCACTGCGAGGCCGCTCAGGCCCTGTTGATGCAGTCCTTGAGAGAAAACAGGACCGACATCGTCGTTATTTGTGAGCCGTACAAGCCAATCGGAGGTAGCGGATGGATTGCATGTACAAGTGGCAAGGCAGCCATATGGTCCCTCAAGACACCACCGCGAGAAATAAAAAGCAGTCACGACGGCTACGTAAGGGCCAAAATCAATGGGGTCACCTTCTATAGTTGCTATGCTCCCCCGAGCTGGGGACTATCACAATTTCAAAATATGCTAGAGGCTATCACGGACGATGCACGCGGTAGGGCCCCCCTAGTGATAGCGGGAGATTTCAACGCTTGGACAGTGGAGTGGGGCAGCAAGGAAACAAATGCTAGAGGAACCTGCCTCCTCGAAGTATTTTCTCGGCTTGATGTAAGCCTGGCAAATGATGGAAAACAGCTCACGTACCGCAGGGCAGGAAAAGGGTCAATAATAGATGTCACCATGATCAGCAACTCGCTCTGCCGAAAAATGTCTTGGAAATTCAGCGAATATTTTACCTTTAGTGACCATCAGACAATCCACTTCAACATCTGCGAAGGGAACAGACGCAACCAGCAGCGACCAAAAACAACTGGGCCAAAATGGAAGGACAACTGTCTAGACGAGCGGATATTTGCAGACACACTGTGCAACTTTGAGCCGAGCAGGGGACCAGCTGAATACATGGGGCAGCAGCTAACAGGCAAAATAAAAACTGCGTGTGATGCCTCCATGCCGAGGAAAAAACAAAGTCGACACGGAGCTCCGTGCTACTGGTGGAACGAGAAGATTAACCAGCTAAGGAAGGCTTGATTGTTGGCAAAAAGGCGCTCACAAAGAGCTCGCGGTCGCCCAGACTTCAACTCAAGGCTCGAAATCTTTAAGATAGCAAGGCGGGCCCTTAAGCATAGCATCAAAAGAAGCAAAGCCTCATGTTTCCAGCAACTCTGCGAAGATGCTGACATCAACCCCTGGTGTACTGCGTACAAAGTGGTGACAAAGAAAATCCGTAGCCAATATATGCCGCAAGTTTCGTGCCCAATCGCGCTGGGCACAATAGTTGAAAGTTTATTCAAGCGCCACCGTCAGATGAATAGAGATTATCCGAGAAAAGATCCGAGATTATCCCGAAATTGACGTCTGATGAGTTGACAATGGCCAGCAGACAAATAGGTGACAGAAAAGCCCAGGGACCAGACGGCATCCCAAATAAAGCCTTAAATATGGCAATTGAGCTAAGGAAGGATATGTTCTTGGATATCTATAACAGATGTTTACAGGAAGGAGTATTCCCAACAGCGTGGAAGCTCCAACGTCTTATCCTCATACCGAAAGGGGACAAGCCAACTGATGAGCCATCCGGGTATAGGCCAATCTGCCTGTTAGATAGGGTCGGAAAGGTCTTAGAAAGAATCGTATACAACCGACTTCTAGCAATATTAGAGTGGAAAAAAGCACTTTCCGAATCCCAATACGGGTTTCCTGAGGCCCGCTCTACGGTGGATGCGATCCAGGTGGTTGTGGACATCGCAGCTAAGGCAATCGAAGGAAGGATGGGGCACGAAAGAGTACTGCGCCATTCTAACACTGGACATCCGCCACGCCTTTAACTCGGCAAGCTGGTCGAGTATCCAACGTGCCATTGATCGGATCGGGATACCAAGCTACCTGAACAGGATAATATCTAACTATCTGTCAGACAGGACATTGGAATACGACACGGATGAGGGCCCTCGGTGCTACAGGGTTACGACAGGTGTTCCACAGGGGTCGGTTCTTGGGCCACTCCTGTGGAACCTAATGTACGACGAAGTTCTTAGGCTCCAACTGCCACAGGGCTGTAGACTGATCGGGTTTGCAGACGACTTAGCGCTGGTAGTGGTGGCCAAAGAGGTAAAACAGGTGGAGGCGGCCGCTAGTGCCGCAATACAAGTAGTAAGCAGCTGGATGCTAAACGCTAGTCTTGAACTCGGAAGCCATAAAACGGAGGCCGTTCTGGTCACGAGCAGGAAAACGGTGGGGTTTGTGAGCGTGCAGGTGGGTCATACTACAATCAGGTCAAAGGAGGCAATTAAATACCTGGGAGTGATACTCGACAACAGACTATGTTTTCGACCCCACATCGAACACGTCAGCCAAAAAGCCTCGAGAATGCAGGCAGCACTGTCGCGGATACTTCCCAATATGGGTGGACCCAAGGCCGGAAGACGCTTACTGCTGGCGAGAGTGGTAGCCTCTGTGCTACTCTATGCAGCACCAATATGGGCGTCGGCACTGGACGCAAATAACCAGGAAGTTCTCAGCACCCTACAGGATAAGCGCACTACATATCTGGGTTCAGGACGGTCTCTGAGGATGCAGCGAGGGAGATGAAGGAGATACACGCTTGGCGGGTGGTGAGAAACACCATCCCAACAGCGGAAACGATTCGGAGGACGGAGCGAAAAGCATAAATGGCTACATGGCAGGCGAGATGGAGCATGGCGACTAAGGGGAGATGGACTCACAGACTGATCCCTTGTCTTAGTGAATGGATTGAGCGAAGCGATGGAGAGATCAACTACCACCTCACGCAGTTTCTCATAGGCCACGGTGCCTATAGAAAATACCTGCACAGGTTTAAGCATGAGCCCACCCCCTGTGCCCAAATTGCCTATATGTCATCGAAGACCCGGAGCACGTCCTCTACCACTGCCCGAGGTATAGAACAGCCTCAGACACAGTTCCTCCCCCAGAGGAGCTAATCAGGTTTATGGCGGAGAGTGAAGAGAACTGTAGAGATGTTAGCCAACGGATCATACAAATCCAGAGCGACCTTAGAAGATGCGAACGTGAGCGGCGGGTACCGGATAGCAGCTAAAAACATCCTGCAACCGTCCCTGTGTGGTTGGCGGGGCATAGAATACCACCACAGCATGTGAAAGCTTGTCGTACGAGGCGACTAAAAATTAAAATAACAAGTAAGAACGTTGCAGTCGGACGCACCCGACTGCAGAATACTATGTTCCCAGTCCTATATAATTTGGTTATTTGTGGGTTCGGAAAGAGATGCGAAAAAAACAGTAGTCTCTATACCAAATTTTGTGACTCTACCTGTACAGGTGTGGGAGATATAGACTTTTCTCATTTTCTGGGGAGGGGGTGGGGGGTCCAAAATAATCTCGACAACGACGGAAATGCTGGCATTTTACCAGCTAGTTATCTATAAACAAGTAAGAATGCTTTAGTCGAGTATACCCGACTACAAAACTCCCTGTACCCAGGTCAAAAATTTCCGATCACATCTATGTACACTTACACATACACGCACACATACACAAAAGACGCACACACACGAGCGACAGCTCGAGCGCAGCGCAAGCGAGGCATTTTAAGTGGTGGCTGTGCTGCTTCTTCCCCCGCGCTCCAGCACTGAATCTTGTTTGTTGAATAACTTCCGTGTTTGTTATCCGATCGACTTTGAACAGTAGATTAAGAGTGGCTAAAGTATTGTACATGCCAAATCCCAAATCTATATACTTTGAAAATTGTTACGGTTAAACGGTTTTTATCGAATAGCGGTGGAACTGGGGGAGATATCTCAAATCTAAAATAAACTTGACCTGCTCCCGCTATACACGAACCTACATTCCAAATTTGGTGTATCTAGCTCTTATAGTTGCTGAGATCCTTGCGTTCATACATACGGACGGACAGACGGACAGACAGACGGACATGGCCAAATCAAAATCTCTTTTGATACTAATCAAGAATATATATACTTTATATGGTCGGAGATGTCTCCTTCTGCCTGTTACATACATTTGCACAGATTTAGTACCCCCATTTTACCCTTTTTATGGGTACAGGGAGTAAAAATGAATAAAACTTATTTGTAAAGGTCTTCGTGATATTTTTCTTTGTTACGGCATCGTTGTTGTTGTTATCATCAATTTTTTGTATTTTTCCCTTGTTTGTCTTACGTTCGAGTGCATTCTGATTTTTGCCATGCTGTGGAAACACAAATACAAATACAATATATAAAATTAGTTTTTTTTATTAAACAGTATATAGGATATAGGTATTTATTAGTAGTGTGTACTTACATTATGAACGCAATCTGATCATCAAATAATTTTAAGTTATTCAATTGCAGCTTCGGAGTAGTTTTATCAATCTATACATAATAAGAAAAAATTAGTTACTTTCAACAATTAATCACTTTAAATATAAATTTTATACTTACATGGTTTACACAAATCAAATCGCTCTTACTGTTATACTTCAGTCACACCCGAGCTGCAAATTATAACTGACGGCCGTCGACGAAAATCAAAAGAAAAAACAGACGAGCAATATTCCGTTATTTCCATTTATCTCGCCTTTTTTATCAACTTGTTCGTTTTTGTTTTGACGAACGATCGCTTCGAATTTATCTATTAATTACTTATAAAATTACGTCTAAAAGCAGGCAACGTCTCATGATATGCGCGGGCTTAGCCTTCCAAAATAGTGCAAAGTGAACTACTTAATTAAATCTGCAGGCAAATGCTGCCGGTTATGCATGCAGATGATTTGTGTGTATCTTACGAACGATGACTTCGTATTTATTTTCACGAAAGCATTGGCATGCTAAATTACGTCTAAGAGCAGGCAACGTTTCATGATATGCGCGGGCTTGGCCTTCCAAAATAGTACGAAGTGAACTAATTAATTTCGCATGCAGATATTGCTAGTTTAGTTTGAACAAACATAGTTGTACTTCATATTTCGGAGGCGAAATTAGCAACTGAGAAGGCATACAACGTGGAACCACATTCTCCCATTTCTTATAGGGCAGTTGTACCGACGACGCACGGTGTCGTCTTTAATCATTTTACTTTGCAAAAATCATATTTTCTGAACGAAACAAGATGTATTATTTTCAAAATGTTAAAAACGTTTGAAAGGGAATTCCCGTTTGAAATGAGTGTAAGATCTTTAAAATCGGAAGAATTGGTCAAAGTTGAAGTTTCTTTTCATAGGAATTTACACCCAAACAGATGAACCAAATTCCAAAAAAATCATATCCATAAACTATGGCTAATTCTCTATCAAACTGCATTTGCCGTTTTACATTTGCTCACCATGACCTTTTTGATTTTTTCCACGTGCCTCGCCCAAAGGCGCCACTGTGCGACGTATATACTCATACATATGTACATAGCAACGGAGAAGTGCACCGACGACGCACATACATAAATACAGCGATCATGGCACCAAAACGAAATGTTAAGACGCCATTAACAACAGGCAATGCAAAGCAGCATGGTGAAACTGGTGAAGTGTTAAAAGAAGACAAATTTGAAAGATTTGTAAATATAAATTAGTTCAAGGGCCTCACAATAATAATCGGAAAGACTATATATAGTGATATATCCATCTCCAGTATTACACACACTTAGCAACCACAAACCACTTAGCACCCAAATAGTTCATAAGCAACCTAAAATATTGTAAACAAAATCTGTTGATAACATCGACACTGGCGGATGTCGTTTACACATAAACAAAAGACCCTAAATTCAAGAACCCAAGCCACTTGTCGAAGTTAGCATCAGACCACCACTTTCCCACAAGAAAATGCAGACGCTGCACAAATGTCGGCTGACGCAATGTCGCAATTAAGAGAGCCAAAAGATCGCTCTCAACATAAACGTTCAATTCAAAGCTTCCTAAAAGCTTCGGTCCGAGGTTTAATCAGCGCCCACGCATTTAGAGTAATTGAGATCATTTTTGTATTCCATATGATTCGGTCAAATTTATTCAATGAATAAATTATATATTTTTAATACACTAAAAAATACCGTTTCTTAATTATATATATATTTGTGGTAGTATATATCTGTTTTGTTGATATTATATGTTATGTGTGTTTTTTCTGCATTTTAAAAATATGCCTCAAACGTAAATTTTATAAAGAAAATTTTAACTTTGAGAAGAGATAACTAACGTTTTTAGCTTTTTTTAGCAATGTGTATATATACATTTTGTAGAGTTACCAATTCTGAATTCGGGACATTAAGCTTAACATGCACTTTTGTGCACTTTTCCCAAAAATCTCATTTGTAGCCGGTAACATTTTGAGCAATTATTATAACATAATTTTTAAGTGTGACGCAAACAAAAAAGACAAGATAATGGAGAAAATGGCGGTTTTTTTATAAAGATATTTACATTAATTTGTTACAATAAATAATTTTTCTAAAACATTCTTTTTTCATACAAAAGTCGATTCTTGAACAAAAGTTCCTATGGGATCTATATGATATAGTAGTCCGAACTTAATAATTTTTTGTTATAAAGTTAAAAGCATATTAATACACAGAACCTGCTAGTTTGGTCCGGAAAGCTTGAAAAACAAAAAATTAACATATGGCGGTATTAAGAAGGAAGGCGTTGCCACGCCCAACATTCTCGGCCCTACTGTCTATTGATATTACAAGACGAATGCAAAAAAAACTAGACCAAAAAAACTTGATTTATTCTCGAGTTATTAATGAATTCCATAAAAATGGTCATTCCCCATAGTGCATTGTTACCAGTTGAAGATATTGACCATATTCGAGGTCCAATGTTATTTGACGACATATTGGAAAAATTTAATATATCACAACGCATGTCATTTATGCAGCGTTATCAGGAGTGTTTTATGTGTTGAGTTTCTAACATTCTTAATTTATTTATTTATTAGATTACTTATACTTATTATTTGCTCAGATTGTATACACCATAAATTTTCGACCTAGAAGTATGCACCAGAATATTTTGTTCTGTTGGTGGCGTCTTGGGGAGTTCTCAGCAGGTTTGTGTGTTGGGTTTATGCGCCGATAGTTGTCGCTCTCTTAGCACGCACGTAAACAAACAGTGCACTATTGGATATTTGCTAATTACGATTCCGGGGAGTCGACTAGTTTGCCGGGCTTAAGAATCATTGAAACTAAAGCCTTCTTCCAGACCTCTGGAAAGAAACCAATCTTTGGGCAGGCATTAAAAATCTTAAGCAAGAAACGAGTACCGCATACCGGAAGAGATTTGCCGACACGCCCACAAATACCGCCCATACCAGGGACCTTTCTTGGCTTTAGTGCTTTTATCTTCCTTTCTAGCTCAATCATGGGTATGCTTAATGGCTCGTCATAATGATCCAATTCGCTCTGGAGGTCATCATGGATGGAGGCCACACTGTCGACTGGCGCCAGGCAAAACGGAATAAAGCGATTCGTCGGAATAAAGCAATTGTGATGAGTAGGGGAATGTGGTCAGAACTCAGCTCACAACTACTTACAATGTCAACAGTTGAGGATGGTATTCCACCAAAAATACCAAGCTCCAACGCATTGGGCCTCCGCAATCTATCGTATGGGAAGTAGGTGGCCGAGTCTGTTGCACAGATATTCCATGAGGAGGACATAGTAGAATCCCTGATCATACGATCACGCGGACATGCCCCATGACAGCCCCATAATTGATGTTTCGCATTTCAATCACCAGCGATTAAGAACCGAGGGGCTGACGAGATGATTCGGCTAAAGTCAGCAGTCGTTAGTGAATCCGGGGTAAGGGCGGGGCGAAGATACGTTGCAGCGACAATAAAATCGCCTGAAACGCATTGAATTTAAACTCCAACTACTTGGCCATAGTTGAAACGGTGGAAAATCACAGGGTGATAGATGTTGATTTTCAAAATGATGGCAGCTTCCGCGAAGATGCAGTTTTCAGGTTGGTTAGCCGCATAAATAGAAAAACCGTTCCTCCGAAGATAGGAATTGCTGTTTAAGTGAGATTCCGAGATCAGCATCACGTCCAACTCCTCTTTCATCTACGCGGCGAGCTCCAGGTGGTGGCGGATGAGCCCGTTTGCCACTCCTTCTTGAAGTGTAAAAATCGAGTGACTGATCGATTCACGCCAGTTTTGCAGCTGCACCAATTGCTCATTGATAAAATCGATGCGTCTCAGGAGCACCATTGCACCATCAATTGAATCTGATACCACAACGGGAGGCATGTCCTGTGGAAGAACCATATGCGGGGGAAAGAGCAGCATAGCCGCACAACACATTCCAGACTTTATTATTATATATTATTATTATATATTAGCCACGAGAAACAGCCATTGGATGAGGCTTCATGGGAACAGCTTTGCGCTTTGGCAAGGGTTTCTCCACCGCAGATGAGGAAGGTGGAAATTTGACTTATGACAGTAAGCCTGAGTGTGACCAAAGTTCAGAAAACGAAAGCATTGGGGCATAATAGGCTTAGCCCGAGGCGGCTCCACTTTTACAACCTCGTGGCACACACATAGTGATCTCGAAGACTGTCTTATTGTTTTCTTTTTGTTCAAGTTTTTTCTGTTGGTTACAGTTATTGGTACATTTTCGCATCTTATGCCCTAAAAGGGCGATCTCTTCCTTAGTGGTAATGTGGTTCAGACCCTTGACCACACATCTAAAACCACGATTCTCCTTGAGCTGCCACGAATTCCAAGATAATTTAGGCTGAGTATCAAGCCAATTTGTGAAGGTACGATATGTGTCCGAAGATGAGCAGTTAATTCGTATAGAGAGTTGCTGACGTGCATTTTTTGAGACCTCATTAACGGGAATTAAATCATCTATATATATAAAAGAGTTCGTGCTGACTGACTGACTCACTGATTGGCAATCATCGCACAGCCCAAACCGTAAGAGCTAGGATGCTAAAATTTTCCTGATGGAAATGCACACTAAGATGGGATTTTGGAAAGTTCCACCCACAAGCATGGAAAATCGCGGAAAGCTGTTGTATGAAACTTTTTTGTTCAACATCCAATCGGCTTGAAACTCATTTTCAAAGATCTACACAAACATTCATTTGACACATATGTCACAGAAAATCCACCACCATGGGCGGAAAATGGGGGTCTCAAGATTGTATGGGCGAACGTCTAATTTTAGTCCGATCACCTTTAAATTAATTTTAAAAGCTCTTCACCTAAAATAATTCGACACGTATCTCAGCGATTTTGGGAAATTCACCCCTATGATCGGAAAATTGGTGGAGAACTCTGGCATTCAACATTTTTAATTTTCATGCGATTGGCTTCAAACTCATTTTCAAGGTTCTACATAAAGTCATAATAGACACGATGCTCATGTTTAAAACTATACCATAAATAATTTAAGAGTGTGCTAACCGATGATAGAATGATGTTCCCCAGCCTGCCGCCACGGGCGGGAAATGGGGGTTAATGTGAAATGAGTGAGATTATTTATTTAGTTAGATCGACTTGAAGACATTTTCATAGCCCTTCACAAAAAATCATTAGGCTCAACTTTTAAGGCAAGTTTACTCCCACCGGCGGGAAAATTGTGGTACGCTATTGTGTGTATTTCTTACGATTGACGAAAGTAGTGAAATCCAATATAATGCATTTAGATCTATATATTTCGGGCAACGCTGGGGTTTTAAAATCTAGTCTTTTATAAATGGTTTTAACGGCATTTTTTCTTGAGTTTATATATTGCTCAAAAGGGAGGCCTGTTGAGATAGCGAAGATTCCAAAATTCTTCTTCGATATTTACGTGACTAAAAAAAGGCCTGCAAATATTACCAACCGATCTTAAGATTGTGTTGTGTTAAACAGCTGTTTTAGATTTTGTAAATTGTAAGCTGAGCTTCTTCCTTCAGAAAAGGAGAAAAACATTGCTTTAATTAAAGAAGTCGAGCTAAGCCAGACTTGTGGGACTCCGCAAATAAAAAGCATTTCGATTTAGATAACATAGGAACAGAGATAAAAAAAGCTTACATAATATAAGGGACTCAGTTAATTAAATATATTATTATTGCGTAGGGGGATATGAAAATGTCTATAAAGCCAACCTAAGTAAACAAATCATTTCACTCAGTTGTCCTTGACTTCCATTTCCGGCCCGTGGAAACTACTTTGAAAATTCCAGCATTCTAGCTTATTTTCATTTCAATTTAATTTCTCTTTGTTTATCTATTTGTGCGCGCTTTTAAAATAAGTGTGACCAATTTTAGCCATATCTACATATGCACCTTTCACCACATAAGGCTCACTCTTAATGTATGTTTGATGCGATATAAATATCAAACATGTAAGAATGCTATAGTTGAGTATACAAAACTACAAAACTCCCTGTACCCAGGTCAAAAATTTCCGATCGCATCTGCGTAAATTTACACATACACAAAGAATCACACATACAAGCGACAGCACAAGCGTCAGCGCAAGCGAGGCATTTTAAGTGGTGGCTGTACTGCTTCTTCCCCCGCGCTGCCGCATTGAACCTTGTTTGTTGAATAACTTTCGTGTTTATTATCCGATCGACTTGAAATTTGGACAGTAGATTAAGAGATTATTATACATGCCAAATCCCAAATCTTTATCTTTAAATATGTTGGTATAAAAAGGTTATATCAAATTGCGGGGGAACGGGAGGAGATATCTGGAATTGGAAACAAACTTGATCTGCGTATGGTATACAGGAACCAACATTCCAAATTTGGTGTCTCTAGCTCTTATAGTTGCTGAGATCGACGCGTTCATATGGACAGACAGACGGACATGGCCAAATCGAAATCTCTTTTGATACTGATCAAGAATATATACTTTATAAGGTCGGAGATGTCTCTTTCTGCCTGTTACATACATTTGCACAGATTTAGTACCCCCTTTTAACCAATTTTATGGGTGCAGGGAGTGAAAAGTATCATACAACAGCTTTCCGCGAATCTTCCGACCGTGGGGATAGATTTTTCAAAATTGTTGAGCACCACGCCAATTTTGTTTTTGTATAGAACCGTGAAAATGAGTTTGAAGTCCATCGCATGAAAATAAAAGATTGACAAATGCCAGAGTTTTCTACCAATTTTCATACCATGGGGTTGAATTATCCAAAATCGGTGATACACCAATCGAATTATTTAATGTGTAGATCCTTACAAATGAGTTTGAAGCCTAAAACCAAGTGGAAAAGGTGATTAATTTGGATAGCTGACGATAGTACACATCCGAGTTAATAGTCTCATTCCGTGGCATCAACTCAAGGTAGACGATAGCTTTGAAATTCCACGAATCAAGCAGCGTTACTTTCCTTTGGAATGAGGTTAATTTCTCTCACTTCATGTGTTATCTAAATATTGAGCTTCTTAACGTACGCAAGCTTCATTTTTAAAAACTTTGCTGGCAATGTTCCCATTATTCGAGTTTCCCTAGCCTACTTTAGGCAGGTTCAATTTTTTTTAATTCTGGACGTTGATGTACTACGAACAGTACATACAAGTGGCCCAACGACACCAAGCACGGGCTTGTTAACGCGCGGACCCAAGCATAAATGCAACACACCTCCCGCCCAACCGACCGAGGGGCACGCCGCATAACGTACGGTAGCGAAAGATCGCGGACATGCAAATACAACAATAACATTATACAAAAGTTCCTAAGGATTACATAAATAACGTAAGAGTAAAGTTTTAAGTGTAGAAATTGAAGTAGCATTACTTATTAGATGTAAAAGATTGTTATAGTTAGAGCATAAGACTCGAAAGGAGTTATGAATAGCATAATTAGAACTACAAGCTTGAAGAGATAGTGGTAGAAAGTTTCTAGAACATCTAATTTGGCTGATTAATTCAGAAGAATCAATTTCCCCATTAATTAGTTTGTGTAAGAAAATTACACCCAGCATGGTTCTACGATCAGAAAGAGAAGGCAAATTTATTAATAAAAGTCTACTACGATAAGAAGGCAAGCGAGTATTAGTATTCCAGTTAAGACCCCGGAGTGCAAAGAGCAAAAATTGTGTTTGTACCGATTCTAATCTATCCTGATGAACCTTGTATTGGGGACACCAAATACAAGAACCATATTCAAGAATAGGTCGCACAATAGAAGTATAAAGAGTTTTAGTAATGTAGGGATCGTTAAATTCCTTCGACCAACGCTTAATGAAACCGAGGACACCAAAGGCACGATTAGCGGTGGAAAAGATATGCTTGTCAAACTTAAGCTTGGGATCTAAGAGGATACCCAAATCATCAACCAACTCAATTCGAGCAAGCGGCTTACCATTAAGAATATGATTATTAAGAAAGGGCATTCGCCTGTAAACGGACATTACGTTACACTTACCACAATTAAGATTTAATAAATTTACCCGACACCAGGCTTGAAAACTATCAAGATCAGTTTGCAACCTTTGACCAGATAAGAAATCAGTAGATGACAGACAAATCTAAACATCATCGGCATACATCAGCACCCTGGAGTGATTTACAACAGAAGGAAGGTCATTTTTGAACAGAGTAAATAATAAGGGGCCAAGATGACTTCCTTGTGGAACTCCGGAAGTAACTTGAACAGACCTAGAAACTAAGCCTTTGAAATACACTTTTTGGGTTCTAAGAGTTAAATAGTTGGAGATCTAAAGAATTAAGTTATTTGGAAATCCCATATGGTGAAGTTTATGAAGTAAAAGAGAATGATTAACAGAGTCAAAAGCCTTACTGAAATCAGTGTAAATAACGTCTGTTTGCTTTTTAGATTGAAATCCCTTGATGACAAATGAAGTGAATTCCAATAGGTTAGTGGTAGTAGATCTATATTTCACAAACCCATGCTGGCAGGGTGAAATTATAGATCTACATAAATGTTGAAGTTGAGAAGTTATTAATTTCTCAAACATCTTAGGAATAGCAAACAACTTAGAAATACCTCTATAGTTCTCAACATTAGACTTGTTTCCTTTGTTATGGAGAGGAATAATAAATGGTTCTTTCCAAATGTTGGGGAAAGAGCACAACTCCACGGACAGTTTAAAAATAAAAAATAGTGGCTTTAAAATACCTTCAGCACAGTACCTAAGCACACAGCTTGGTACTCCATCAAGTCCCGGTGAAAATGCTGGCTTAACGGCCTTTAAATCACGTAGAAGCGAACTTTCAGTTATTAAAGGTCCAAAAATGCAATTGGAGTTATTTACATGATAAGGATAAGGCGAAACCATATGATAAGGTTGTGAACTATAAGTCGTTTGAAAAAATTCGGCAAAAAGATCGGCAATAGCCTGATCTGAGTCAGCTGTCTTTTTTTCGAAAAATACCGTTGATGGAAGTGTTGATGACCTACGCTTCGCATTAACGAAGTTATAAAACCTTTTAGGATCCCGCTGAAACTGTAACCTACAGCTTCTGAGGTAGTTGTTATAACAGTGTATATTAAGTACAGAGAAGTTAGATCGGGCAATCAAATAGCGCGAAAAATGCAAGAAAGAGCCAGATTCCTTGAACTTTTTGTACAATCTCGACTTTCTATTTTTTAAGTTAGTTAAATCCCGTGTAAGCCACTCAGGTTTGTTGGACCTACGTGGGTTACAAAATGGAACACAGGAATCAATTAATGAATTTAAAGTTAAATAAAAATATTCGATTGCACAATCCATATCTCTACACATGTACAGCTGGGACCAGTCAGTCTGGGATAGGAGCAGAGCATGTTTAGAAAAATCGGTTTTCCGAAATTGACGAACTCGCTCTGCAAATTTTCTGCCTGGGCTTGGCATCCTGGCTGGTGAGTCAATCAACACTTCCAAAGATAGGTGATAAGGATCCTCAGGAATGGATATAGGTATAGTCTGGGAGACAGAAAAGAAGGAGGAATCCAAGACAAAAATAAGATCAAGCATTTTATGTAAAGAATTTGGAATACCATTGATTTGACACAATGGCATCCCAAATAAACTATCAGTAAAATCATGCTGAGTCGTGGGTGTCAACACGCTGGAGTCAGGACTAGAAATCCAGGTAGTTCCGGCAATATGAAAATCACCAAGAACTACAAGAAAATCACGATCAGAAAGCATAGATGAGACAGAATGTATAGCAGAAGCATGCGAAGAATAAACAGAGAAATCTGAAGAAGGTGGTATATATGAACAAGTAATAAAAAAACAAACACCACAAAAACTAACTTTAACAGCAATAAATTCAATATCTACAGAGCTATCGGTTATTACTATCTCAGATGACAAATCAAGAATTTATTAGAAAGAATTTCAGAATTAAGAATGTCGGGCCTTAGCCATGTTTTAGAAAAGGCAACGACATGGAAAGGAAAAGTTAGGCTATTTAGATAAAGATTACTAAGTTTACTACAAAGACCTCTTACATTCTGATAGCCCAATGAGAGGGAGGATGTTAGTTTTTTGAACTATCAGATACTACAAGAGGTGGATTAGAACTACCACCGGAAGTAGGAAGTGAAATCGGAGGCCGATTTTTCTTTTTTGCCATATATTCCTTAACAACTATGTGGTCGGGCCAGAATTCTTTGCAACAAATGTTGTTGAAATACTCTGCCGGAAAACTTATCTTAAATGACGATATTTCCCGAGAATACGTGAATTTGAACTTTTCCACCGTAATGTGGGCTTTAGATTTAGCCTGTATAAAGTCCTTCACATCATCAGATGTAGTATCAGGGGCAAGCCTAGAAACAAAGATTTGTTTCCGTGGTGGAATACCTATAAGGGTCTTCTTGGTATCCAAAGCAGTTGCATCCAATGGAGCCACAGCATTGGTTACTAGACCAGTTGATTCGATTGGTATATTATCACTAGAGTGTTGATCTGGAACAACAGTGTTAATGGCCAGCGAATCAGAATGCTCTACGGGGTCGGAAGGAACAACATCCATGGGTACGATGCTATTCTCGTCACTTCTGATTATTAAACTATGAGGAGAGGGGGACGATAAATTTATTAATTCTAACTGTTTAGTAGTTACGGATGTAGTGGAAGCATGTGTAGGGAGCTGCAGTTCATTGGGGCCAATAGACAGCCTAAAATTAGCCTTCTTCCGTTTTGGAGACTCATTTAAAAGTTTCATACTTTTAAATTCGTTCTCCAAGTCGGAAAAACCATCGAACAGTTTTTTAAACCGCCCGAAAATGTCACCAAAGCCTTTCTTACTCTGCCTCATAAAACCCATGATGTCCCTTTCAACATCCCTACAGGATACACATGTCCACTTGAGGCCAGATCTTGACTCAATCTGGTCCACAATTCTGCCGTTAAGGCCACCACATTTTTCGTGTGATACATTATCACACAGCCAGCAGCAAACAAAGTCCATCTTAGAGTTTGCTCTAACCTGGCAATTTTTAGTATAGCAGACACACATTTTATGAAAAGAAAAATATAAATAGATAAAAAATAAAATAAACAGGAACCACTGCACAAGAAATAGAAAGTACAAAATAAAAAAGAAGGCACCCTAGGGTTAAATTTGTTGACGCTGATTTGTACTTACGCACAACACCAATCAGAAAATATTAAAGGGCGCGTCGACCGAAATCAGCAACGGAATACAAAACAAAGGGAGAAAGCGTAAACAACACCAACGATAGAAGCGCGCGAGAGCGTTAAGCAAGCGTTGAGAGCGCGGATTAGTAGAAATACAAAAACAAATATAAGCACAATGCAAACTGTACAAATCAACCACCAGATTGCTTGTGATGCAGTTTGTTGTTGTATAACACACCAAGATCATGGCGAAATGCGACTTGACTATGACCAAAAGTCTGTAACTTTTGAAGCAGGTGAGATAAAGGGTTGAAATATATATTCTTAATACTTTAAAGAAATTATTGAAAGACAAATACGCGTGGCACAGAAAAGGGCGTAAATTAGTTTTAACCGTAGCGTGTTAAAGTCGCACACCAAAGAAGGATATGTGCCAGAGCTTGATCATATCATTTGATTGTAAGTGGTATGGAGTTGTATAGATGCGTTCGTTTCCAACGACGCACAGTGGCTCGATTTCTCAATACAGGTTGCAAAAATAATAACTTTTAAGCTATTTAAGATATTGGGCTAATTTTTTTCACAGTTATCTTATAACTTCAACAATTTTATTACATGTAAAAGTTTAGTTTTCCATAAACGTTTCCCAAAAAAATTCTTAAAAAAATCAAATAAGAATATTTTGCTCACCCGTTTGGGAATTCATATTCTAAAATTGTACCTTATAACATAAAGACTTTCGTCAGTCACTGACCTTAAGTGATTTTTATGAGACACGCATATAACTTTACACTTTTAAGCAAAATCTTGTATCTATTTAATATGTTAATATGTCCAACTTTAACAATCTATAACAGCTAATCAAAAATTTTTAATGCATTTTTCAAAATTTGGTAGCTTCATGAATTCTAAATGTATAAACACTTTTGCCCAATTCAATAACTCGAAATTGATTTTTGCAACCTGATTTGGAAAATAGGCCATTGTGCGACGTTCGCTAGCGACTTGATCAATGGAAACTCAAATTGAGCACTCTGGTGGGAGGCTATGAACCTAGGACAATCAATGCGAGCTATCCAGCATGTCCAGAATTTTATGCAAACAGTCAGACATATCGCAAAGCAGAAATGTTTCCGTACAGCGAGAGAAACTGTCAACCATTGTAGGGCAAAATCTATATCCGTCGACCCATGTCATGGCCACAATGTCCAGATCCCCATGTCCAAATCGATGATCCGATGATGATTTCTATTTGTGTATTTTGTCCCTTTGGCGAGGTAAACAGTCCACAAATATTGGCTTGGCTCTGTCCCAGGGTTGTGACACTCCACCGCGGATTAACCCATGGGCTCTTGGAGTAGCATCAAATTCCTTTATACTTTCCTTACAATTACAAATGGAGATGCTAAAGCCAGGCCTCTGACAGCAAAAGGAGCTTAGGCATTCGCCTAACAGCAGCACTCGAGTTCAAATTTAGCGGATTACCCCTCATATACGGACAGATTGGAAGAAAAATTCGAACAATAAGTTCACTGGTGAGGACGGTTGGCAACATCCGAAATATCACTATTATTATATTATTCAATGTTTCTCTCAACCAATGTTGAAGTCAAGCCTGCAAAATATTCTCATCAGTGTGAGATTATGTCGATTGTTAGATGCATCGAACGAGTGATGCAAGTAGGCATAATTCATTTTAATCAAAGCACTTGCCCAGCAACGCTTACCAGCTGTTGTATAAGAAAGAGCTTGCTCTGACTGAATGATTCACAATCAACGCACAGCCCATAACGGCAACACTAGGCCTTTTAATGTTCACAGTAGTAGTTTAACAAAAGTGTACAGGGATTTTCGAAAAGTTTCACCCACAAGCGTAAAAATTCGCGTGAAATTGTTGTTTGTTTACCCTGTTGATCAAATTAACAAAGTATTATTTGTGCACGCTTACAATAAATATACAGTTGGCAAACAGAAGCAGGAAAGATTATCGTGAGCGCTCTCGCTTAAAACACCGAGGAGTTGGAAGCAAGATTTCTGGAGAACGAGTTTATGTGAGATGCCACCTTATATCTGATGGTCAATTTGTTAATTGAATCAATTCCTGGACGATTTTCTTTTGAACGCACAGGCCTCCATAATATCTTCGGAACTTCAAAGAATGCCGACAGAGTAATCAAAATTATTGACCATAAAACGAGAATTAGTATCTATAGACGTGGGCATCACTAGCGAAGATGCTGTATAATGATGGACTCAAGGCGCTACTCTGGGGAGCACCAGCTCTGATGCACCGCTCATTACTGAGCCTCCATTGCCAAAACCTTGAAACTTCGCTCTGAAAGCCAGAATAGTGCAGGTGAAAGCACCTCTTTGAGATTCACAAGCAGGGCATATTGACTCAAAGAAAACCGCCGGGCAGTATAGTTTCTGCTCAAAAGCATATAGAATATGGTTCACCACCCTGTGGAGTTGTTATAGGGTCTCTTAAACAGTTTGCCAAAGGTCGGGAGCACACTAATGGGGCGATAGGAGTCAACCCTTTTCTAAAGGTTTGGTTGGCTTGGAAACCATGTTGCCTAAAGTCAATGCGCGGGGGAAATGAGCATGAAATGGCACTCCACATTCCAGAAGGGCTCTGGCAACTTGACCGTATATTCCATCATAACCAGTAGCCCTCTTGGGATTCAAAGCTTATATTTCCGAGACTATATCTTCTTCTTCGAAAATAAAGAAAACAGGATTGCCGATATGCAGTGGGTGAGGACAGTGAATGCGTCACCGTGTCGAACTGTGAGAAGCAAGTGCAAAACGACCCTCCAGTTCATCAGCAAAAGAGCGGCTGCACACATTCCGGTTGCATTATCCCACTGATTTCCACTGCAAATCCATCTCCTGTTGTGTTTACGCTTCTTGCGCAGAAGTGCCAGCGGAGTTTCAGAGAGGTGATACTGGAGAAGACTTAAGCATAGTCTCTATGCGGTAGGATGTTGTCGGCTATTTTATGGGACTATGGTAGGTGCTCCAGTAGCGCAGAAATTCCAGTTGATGCCCACGGCAGCAAGATCTTGTGGCTAAGGCTAAGATGGAACACTCGAGGGGCCATGCTTGAAACTATGATCGTCAGCTCCTCAGAGGTAAGCAAGTCGGGACTGAAGACCGGCCGAAAATTGGCGGTGGCAAAGGATAGATTCGTATCGACTCGATTTGTGCATGACCTAAGCAAACATATAATGTCAGGTGGTGACTGAGAATTCATGTTGATAAGCTCAGTTTCGGGAGTCTCGCATTAGCAGAGGCTTTTGCTTCACTTTGGAAGCTGGAGACACCTCTTGTTGATCTTCTTAGGAGAGGTAAGGGTGGGTCAGTCAAGATCAGAAATGGCAAAGTACCGGAAGGCTGGTCGTCCTGCAGCAACACATGGAATTTGTTAGGCCGCCTGCATATGATAAGACTTTAATTACCACTTTGCTCAAAACGTCTACCCTCTTGCAAGCAAAAGGGGTTCAATGTGTTATCGCCGTCTTTGTTTTTTTGTGGACAGGCTAACCTCCATAGTTGGCTGTGAGACTGTCGGCGTACAGCGGCGCACACTTAGACGGGATATCCGAAAGATAGCTTTTGCCACATTTTACACTCCGCGGTAGGTAATAACAATAAGCTTCGGCATGTCCAAAGTTCAGGGATCAATAGCAGTGAAGTACATCTACGCGTTTCTGCGACATAAATTTTGATCGTTTCCCAGTTGATGCTCTTGGTGTAAAACACTAATTCAATTCACTAATGCACTAAGGGGAATTTGCCCATATGCTTGGAATAAATTAATAACTCTAGAACGAAACAAGATGTGGCAACGCAATTCTTCCGAATACACCATATCCTAATTTTTTGTATTTCAAGCAATCCGAAACAAACCAGCAGGCTTGGCATATTATTAAGCTATTAACATTATAGCAAAATATTCAGCAATTTGGACTACTATAGAATATAAATCCCATAAGAATAATCCGTCGAAAAATATTTTTTTATCAATTATTTATTGTAAGTTAATTATTTGGTAGAGCTACTTTGTATAAAAACAGCTCCAAATTGCACAACTTTTGTCTTAAATCAAGGATTCGATTTCAGGTGGTAGAGGTACACTTTATTGCCAAAATAATGAAGTTAATGTCAATAAAAGTTGACCGAAATGCGTATATCGGCACAATAATTTATAGTTTTTAGTGTTGGAAACATCGAAAAATTATCAGCGTTGCCAGACAGTTCCATATAAGCCCGCAAACATTTGAATATGATAACAATAGTTTAGAGCTAGGATGCTGAAATTTTCACAGTAGGTTTCATCTATGATGAAAGTGCTCACTAAGACGGGATTTTGGAAAATTACACCCACAAGCGTGGAAAAACGCGGAAAACTGTTGTATGAAAATTTTTGTTTACCATCCAATCGGCTTCAAACTTACTACTACACAAAAATTGATTTGACACATATTTCACCGATTTTGGAAAATCCACCCCCATGGGCGGAAATGGGGGTCTCAAGTTGAATCGGCGAAAGTCTTAATTTAGTCCAATGACCTTCATTTTCAAAGTTCTTCACCCAAAATAATTCGACAACAATAAATATCAGCGATTTGGGAAAACTCTCGCATTCCACATTTTTAATTTTCATGCGATCAGCTTTAAACTTATTTTTAAGGTTCTACACAAAAACATAATAGGTGCGGTGCCCACAGATTTTGAAAAATCTATTGCAGTGAATTAATTTTGACTGTTTAATTAACATAAAATTCTTCCGTTTTAGTACTATAAATAATGTGTTTGTGCTTTGAAATGTCCTTTTGTAAGTTTTCATATGTACATATATGTAGTGTGTGAACTCGTGCGCTTGGTGGAAGCCTTTCGTCACTATCCATGTTAACTGTGATAAAAAGAAGCTGTTTACACATTGACTGAAATAGAAATATTCTCAATGCAAATTTTCTCAAAGCATTTGACACTTACCAAATTACCCATGAAAAAAAATCTCATTCAATGTGTAAACTCACTCGATGTATATACAATATTATATATTAATGTAGCCATTAATAATTGATTGCATTTCCATTAGAACTCAACATTGGATATCACAATAGATGAATCTAATTCGCAATGCCAAGCCGCATCCACTAAAGCTAAACTCATGAGTGGCGAATATAAATATTCTGACAAAATTGGCACAAGCAAAGTTTGGGACACAATTTCCAGAATTGTAGGTGCCAATGGGCAGGAAATTAATCAATTAGTTGTCTGCAAAATTTGCAAGAACATTTATACATTTGAAAAAGTACTTCAAATTTAGTAAACCACAAATGTTATAAAATGGCAAATTCAAAATTCGCAGATGCTCAGACGTCGAGGCTGACACTGCTGCAAAAAAATGCACTGAACTCATGACTGAATGGAGTGTTAACAAGTAAGAATGCTATAGTCGAGTATACCCGACAACGAAACTCCCTGTACCCAGGTCTAAAACATCCAATCACATCTAAGTCCACTTACCCATACACACACACATACACAAAGACGCACGCACACAGGCGGCAAAAGTGGCTGTGCTTCTTCTTCCCCCTCTCGCTGCATTACTGAATCTTCTTTCGTGAATAACTTCCGTGTTTATTATCCGATCGACTTGAAATTTGGACAGTAGATTAAGAGAGACTAAAGTATTGTACATGCCAAATCTGAAAGCTATATCTTGAAAATTGTTACTGTAAAACGGTTTTAATCGATTTGCGGGGGAACGGGGGAGATATTTGAAATTGGAAACAAACTTGATCTGCGTATGGTATACAGGAACCTACATTCCAAATTTGGTGTCTCTAGCTATTATAGTTGCTGAGATCGACGCGTTCATCCGGACAGACAGACAGACAGACGGACAGACGGACAGACAGACGGACATGGCCAAATCGAAATCTCTTTTGATACTGATCAAGAATATATATACTTTATAGGGTCGGAGATGTCTCCTTCTGCCTGTTACATACTTTTGCACAAATCCAATACCCCCTTTTTACCCATTTTATGGGTACAGGGAGTAAAAATGGGTGTTCCTTTAGCATTGTTGAAGATTCCGGTTTCAAAACATTAGCACAATTTCTCATAAAAATTGGTGCAAAACTTGGGAGAATGTAAACATTGACACGCTTTTGCAACATCCAACTACCATTTCTAGAAATATTGGAATTCTTTGGGTTTCATTTTAATGAAATAAGAAAGGAGATTGTAGCATATAAAAATTTTGGGTATGGCATTACGTCAGATATATGGACTGACAACTACTTCAAACAGTCGTACATTTCACTAACTATGCACTTCATAAAGCAAGGGGAGCTAAAAAATCGGTTGCTGGCAGTTAAGTCAATGGAGGGAGTTTCATGTACTGGTAAATACTTCATATGATTATTGGTCAAACAGTTTTAAAACTAATAATTTGTTAGGTGAAAGAATAAAAAACAAAATTAAGAAAATTTTTAATCAATTTGGATGCGATCTTGAGGAGAAAACCCCGATTATTGTGACCGACAGAGGATCCAATATGAAAGCTGCATTCAACGGACTCAATAATATATATTGTGCAAACCATTTGATTCACAATGTCATTGAGAAGGTTGTACACGATGTTCCTGACGTACTCGATATGGTGCTTCGCTGCAGCAAACTGGTTAAATTCTTTAAAAAATCAGGCCAGAACGCCAACTTAACAACTCCATTGAAAAGTTACTGCCCAACTCGTTGGAACACAGTGTTTTATCTTTTTCAATCGATTGAATCAAATTGGCATGACATTTCAAATATTTTAAAAGATAAAAACGAACTTTTTAGGATTCAGCTGATTAACTTAATTAATTTATACTCAATCATAGCCTTTCTGGTGCAATTGAACCCAACGTTGCATTTAGTAATACCACATATAAAACATTTTAAAAAAAAATATGCCACATAAATAAGAATGATGATGAAGTGGTTGAAAAATGCAAAGTTTCGTTTACCGAGAAATTATCAAACGTTGTTGAAAACAATTTGAAAAAACTTCATGGTGTTGCTTTATTTTTATTTCCACCAACCAATAAACTGTCACAAGTCAATGAGGTTGAAAATGAAAAAACAATTGAGGACCTTAGAGGCATTATCAAAGATTTTCTAACCAAAAATATCATAGAAATCACAGTCGTAGAATCCATGTCACAATCCCAACCGTAATGCGATCATATTTTCGCAGACTATATTCAAACCTGCCAAAAAAATAATATAGTTGATAAGATTAACATAGAAATTGAAGGGTACAAGCATGTTTATATTAACTATAGTAAGGACTTTAATGTGGTGCAGTGGTGGGTAAACGATAAGGAACAGTTTTCGTTGCTTTATCAAAAAAGTTGCAAAATTTTAGCGGTTCCGGCAAGTAGTGCAGCATCGGAGAGAGCATTTTCAAATCCCAAGAACTTAATTACAGAAAAACTTTGTAAGATTGCCACTACCGATGATACGGTAAACAAAATAATGTTTTTAAATGCAAATATAAATATTTTAAGTGTTTAATCAGTTTAATTTTAAATGAATTTTTACACATTTATGTACATTTATTTGTTTTAGTTTTATTTTTAATATACATTTGTTTAAAATTTGAAAAAAAAAAAAATTAAATTAAATTAACAAACGTTTTGCTTAGGTTTCTCCCAGAAGTCGTTTTTGATTACTGTCTCCCTCTCTTTCTCTGAACCATTCATTGTACAGTGAGTAAAGTGTACAACAACAGTGTATTCACAATTTGCTGTACAACGTTCAGTGTGTATGGAAATAAATAATAAAAAAAAACTCGGTACTTTGCGGGCAATACAAAGGGCGGAAAATAGTTGGAAAGCTTTAGTCTGGATTTTTAGTATTATTCGTTGAATTGGTTTTCAAATGCCAAATGATTTTGGAAAATCTACTCCACGTCGGCACGGGCGGGAAGTCAAGGACAAATGAGTGGGATTATTTGTTTAGTTAGATCGGCTTCAAAGACAAAGACACAAAAAACATTAGTTACGTGGCTCAACCAAAGATAATTTAACAACAAGAGATCCAACGAAGAACAACAAAATGGCACAAGGGAACGCTTGTTTTTCGTGAAACCGCTCTCTGGGCTCGAAATGATCGCGCGATCGGCCTTTGAGAGCGTAAAATGCTAAAAATAGAATACGCTCTCAACCTCACCACGTATTGATAAAAATCTGCACACAATTCAAAACCCAAATGCAATGCGAGATTAGCGCGCGTGTGTATATCTACGCACTCGATCTCTTTCATAGTTGCTTTGTCTCACTCTACGATTCGGTGGCATCATGAAAGCGGCAAGCGAGTTTCACAATTCAATTTCAGTTTGAGTCCAAGTTTCATGTTCTTTTGGTGTCGGCACTGACATATTTGTACCCTGGATATATTAAATTGATTCTAATACCATTGTCATGCCGTCCGATTAATTGTGTTTTTTTTTGACGCGGTCTATGGTTTGCTTTGTAGTGTAAATAACGCTAGGTAATTATGCGCATTATACTACATGTGAAATTATTGTACTTTCTATAACTATACATGTACAGGGTATTCTATAGTCCACAATGCACCATGCGCGCGTTCAGAAAATAGAATCTTCCTTGGCTATGTACGAAAAAGTTAAGTTTTTCTGGCATGAGACAAATTTTGTACCGAGTATCAATAATTGGTATTTTAAATTGTGGTTTTTAATTTCAATAAAAGGATGGTGTCACGGCCATTTTGTGTTAAAAAATTCTTACAAGAATTCGAACATTATCAAAGAAAACACGACCGAAAATATATAGTTATCTTTCAGTTTAAAATTTATGACACAAAATGTATCCATTTATGCTATAGTGCAGCGCAAGCTACAACAAAAACGAATATCATCTGCTGAGAGTGCATTAAATTTTACGCTCTCAATGTTAGAAATTGAGAGCGAGAGCGCACCAAGCACTGCAGAGCGAAAAGCCACCTAAGCAACCGAGAGCGAGAGCGCGCCAAACGAAAAGCCACCTGAAAAGCCACGGCGAAAATTTCGTTCATTCATTGTATGGGCGTTAGACATCTTGTTATTTAAAATGTCTTTGGCTCAACTATATAGTTTCCTACCCCACGGGAGGGAAAACTGTGATACGTTAGTTTTGTGTATTTCTTACGGTTGACGAATGTAGTCAAATTCAACATAATGCATTTTAATCTAAATATTTCGCCAGGCAACGCTGGCGTTTTACCAGCCAGTGACATATATAAGAACTGTACGAAATTTCAGACGGATGTGATCCATACCACCCATATAACCCATATGAAGAAACTTTAGATTTTACACTAAACATATTGTATTTTATGTATTAGATTTGATAAATGTTGTCTGCTTCGAGCTCAAATGAATATGGGTTTATATCATCATCATCTGAATCGGAATAGGATTCGATATTTTCTGAAAATCCGTTGTCGTCTTCAACAATTGCAGTTTTCAACCGAACATCAGAGTAAATCAACTTGCTCTATATGCAATATCATTTTAATTGAAGTGTGTTAGGCTGTTCGAAAGTTGACCCCAAATCCAAGAAATAACCAGTTATTACGCATTAAAACAGGTCAAACCGCCATCTTTTCCATTCCCTTGAATTTTCCGTTCGTGTCGCAGAGAGCTCGCAAAAAACGGTCAACACTTTCAAATTGTCAGAAAAAAACGGACTTTTCAGCATGAATGCCGAGTCGATATAGCCATGTCCATCTGTCCGTCTGTTTCTATGCGAACTAGTCTCTCAGTTTTAAAGCTATCGTAATGAAACTTGGCACAGACCCTTCTTTTTGCTGCAGGCAGTACATATGTCAGAACCGGCCGGATCGAACCACTATAACATATAGCTGCCATAGGAATGATCCATCGACAAATATGTTTTTGTATGAAAAACTTTATTGTTTATTAATGTATCCTTACCAAACTTTCCCAAGCCGAGTCTCTAGACAGTTTATACAATCTAGCCAAATTTGGTCAAAATCAGACCACTATTTCACTATATCAAACTTTTTGTTTAAACAAATATTTCATCCAAACTTAGTGAGAGTTTTATAATACTTCAAATAGTTTCCTATAACCTGGTTAAAATCGGACCACTATATCACATAGCTGCCATAGCATCGGGTGAAAAATGAGTTTTTTAATGAACAATTTTTTTTATACAAATATTACATTCAAACTAAGTGAGAGTTTTATTATACTTCAAATAGTTTCCTATAGTTTGATCAAAATCGGACCATGTCTTCCACAGGAACAATCAGACGACAATTAAGTTTTGTATACAAATTAATTGCTGCTAGGGTATATAGCTTCGGCACCCGAAGATAGCCGCTCTTTCTTGTTGAACATTTTTTTCTGTTCATTCAGTGAGCCGATCGCTTTGGAAAAAGTGTTGACACTTATTTGCGAGCTATCGTACAGCAAGTGGCCACGTTTCAAACTTCTCTGTTTAAGTGCTGTTAATTTAAAAGTGTGCGGCATTAAAATTATGGGTATGTGACATTAATGTTTTATTTATTTCTAATGTATTCTCATCAAAAAATCGTTAATTATAAGAACTTTAAAAATTAGTTTTATTCCAAAAAAAAAAAAAAAAAATGGGCTAATTCCTCATAGTGCACTGAGGGCCAGAACGATATTCATCCTTAATATGGCAAATGTGCGCCAAACATTTGCATTGGCAACAACAACATTTGCATGTGTATACATTACATTTATCTCACATTCATACGGTGTAAGCTGTGCGCTGCCACAAAAGAAGGCAATTTTGGGAGAAATATTACTTCAATTATTACAAAGCTTTGCAAAAATAATGATATTAATTAAAAAATTTAAGAAAATAAAAATAATTGATGTGTTCCATTATTAAAAGATAGAAAGAAAGCTAGCGCCGGCAAAATCAAGCTATGTGCATATAACAGGCGCATGTGTTGTTCGCTTGGCTGCTATTTTGTCCATTTCTGAAAAGAATTGAGCGCGCTCAAAATTGCCACGCGCTGTGGCAATATTTCATTGCTCACGCATACTAAGAAGAAAGCGCAAGTGCGTACTAGGAGACACACATAGAAACGAAATGAGAGCGCAAGCGACATGAGCCGTGCTCATCGTTTTGGTGTCGATCCAAGACTAAATATTTGTTCGGTGCCGGGGCGCTATTACTTCGGCTTGCCGACCTGGCCATGCCCGATCTTGGGAGCTATTAGTGCAACTTTTTTGCCGAAGTTTCTCTGGGGCGCTATGGTCAGCAAAGTAACTAGGCTCAACAAAAATCCTACTTTGACGCATCTACATACATATGTATTCAGTAATTAATGATACAAGGCATATAAAAAATGATCGCTCTGTCGTCTGCGAAGGTGCATATCAGGAGATCTTCTTGATTTTCAGTGGTGAACAAGCTGTAGAGAGTAGGCCCCATCACGCTGCCCTGAGGCACACCAGTTCGGATGTGCTTGACGTCAGAGCAGACTCCATCATGGACGACTATGAAGGTCCTTTCCTGGAGGAAGCTCTGGACTAGCAAGTATAGCTGTGGGTTCAAGAGGGCTTTCAGCTTAAAGAGCAGCCCGTCGTGCCACACCCGGTCGAAGGATTGCTGTGTGTCAGAATGGCAGCTATCACATACTGCTTACCGTGAAAGCCTTCAAGGATATGGATATGGTTCACTATTTGATGGAGTTGCTCCGGGGTTCTATGACTAAGCCTGAACCCGAATTGGAATCTTGGGATGGCCTTCCTGATGGCTTCAGAGTCTAGCATCCTGCAGAGGATGCACCTTTCTAGGATCTTAACGAAAGACGAAAGCAAGCTGATCGGCCTGTAGGCAAGGACATCAAGAGGCTTGCCGATCTTTTCAAGCATAATTATCCTTGCAGCTTTCAAAATGCGTAAGAAGCAACCTGTCCGAAGTGCCAAGAAACAGGACCACTCGCGTCGACAGCAGCTTGACGCTTTTGTTGTCCACGTCGCCACATCCTGACGCCTTGGTGTTTTTAAGTCGCTTTATCTCCTCCTTTACCCAGATAGGTGATGGGAGGGACGGGGAGTTCGTTTTGGTGTGGCGCGTAGAGTGCTTCTGATACAATACATATCCTGCGGGGTGAGGCAGAGTTGAAGGGCTGGAACCTGTCCTCGAGGTTCGTCAGGAATGCCTCAGCTCGATATCTCTAGGATATGGCCCAGGACCCATCAATATTCCTTAAAGGGAATTTTGGGGTGGTGTGCTTCTTGAGACTTTTGGTGAGTTTCCAGAGAGCAAAGCCAGAGTTCTCATCTGGAGTCAGCTCTTCGAGCATTCTATCTGTGGCTCTCCTTCTGTCGGATTCCAGTGATTTTTTTCACTTGATTGGAAACTCGCCTGTAGATCCGATCAATCCTTGGATCGACAATACGCACGTACTCTCTCCTCAGGCGTTTTTTGAGGGCAAGTAGCGCTTCCGTGACCCGGCTGATTCGCCTGACGGTGCCTACTTGGCAAACTCTTTGTAGGGTCCGAGTCGACGAGGGCTGCGGATCTGAGGTTTTGCAGCAGCTGCACTGCAGAAAACTCGACATCGTCAGTGTTTCCGATCCGCATGTTGAGGTCAATGGAGGCTTCCAGTTCCGCATTGAACCTAGAAAAGATCAGAGGATAGGTGGCAGATGCGAATATAGAGCAGATCACTGCAGATGCCTCTAAACAGGAAAAAGTCTAGGCAAGAAGGTAGGATTCTCCTGTTGTAGGAGTAGTATGTGGGATATCCGGTGGTTGGGACCCTATCGCTGCTACTGGCGATCGAGATGTGAAGCAAGCGCGTTAACGCGGAAGCTCCCCCATGCTGTCCTTGGCATTGAAATCGCGTCCCGATATAAACCGTTGACCCAGCTTGCCGAACAGCTGATCAAAATCGGCGCTACACCAGGGTATGTTTGGAGGCATGTAGGTTTTGGCTATGAGTAGCTGTCCCCTTTAAGTTGCGACTTGTATCGCTGCCAGATGGACACGAGGCGTGATAGTGGTAGCAAGTGACAGTGCCTGATATCCCACCGAACAAGAACCACAGATCCTCGACGGTGTCCGCTGGGGTTATCGGCTCTGTAGCATAAATAACGACCAGCATAACATCAACATTATGCCTGCTGAGAAACACCTTCAGTTCGTCTAGCTTGGGGGATATGCCACCAGCGTTCCAGAATTCGAGGCGCAATGGATTCTCTGGGGAGAACGTCCTGGTATGTTGGCAGCCTGTGCGTCTTTCAACTCTATTTGCTCACATTGAGAGCTGCTATAGCCTGCTGTAGGCCTATCAGGACCGTAGCCAGGTTATTGTCCTGGAATAGGGCTACAGGCGTCGACTCGTGACCTTTGATTGCGCGACGGCGTCGAGGTGGCTTAGCAACTGGGTTTGCATCGGTGTCGGATTCATCAGCGGTGTCGAGCTCTCAACATAACTGTTTGTGGAGTGGTCTTTTGTGAGTTAGATTGGGCCTGCTTAGAGGTCCTTGCCTTGCGAACGTGGCCTCCTGGACTCCCGCTACTACCGGGCTGTTTTGAACGGGCAGCAACGGAGAAAAAGGGTACCTGCTGCACGAACGCATCCGGGACATAGCTCCTTTTTGAGGGGCTTGCTGGTGTGCTGGGCTTTTGGAGAAGGGGGCGAGATTTACAGCAGTCTTCCTTTTGCTCAAAAGGCTTGTGTATATCGGGCAGCTACAAACGTTTGCGCCATGGTTGCCATCGCAGTTGGCGCAAATGGGCTACAGTTCTGGCTTTACAAGTGGCGTCATTCGTCCAGTGACTGCCGGCACATCGACCACAGACCGGCTTCTTCAGGCAATAGTTCATTGTGTGGTCGAACTCTTGACATCTGTAGCACTGCCGGACGCCGTCGTTTTTCCTTTGTGGTTCGCACCGGACCCTTTGTGTTCTGACCAGCTGCTAGTGACTCGTCGAAGATACTGTCGGCTGTTTGTGATTTCCTGGCCTTACGATTGTATAGGTTAAAAACTTTATGGCCGAATCGTCTCGAAGTGGTACATAACTTTGACAGAATCGAGCTGCTTTATCAATGGTATAAATTCTTGTCGAAACCGTTTTTATCCGTTTTAAGCTCGTATGAGCTGGGCCTAAATACAGAGCTTATAAGTTCCTTAAGTTTTGAGATGTTGTTGACTTTCGGCACGGATATTGGCCTGGGCTTATGGGCCCTGGATGGTTGCGGATTTCCGGCACTAGGAGAGACAGGCTGAGCTTATTGGGTAGGCGCTTGAGGCTCTTGAAAATTTTCAGCGGCCTGGGTCGTGTCCATGGCCTTTGCTTCCTCTCAAGGAGCTTTATTGGGAATAACCGCTTGCCCGTTGTTGGGCTGATTCCGGCTCTTTGAGCCCGCTTTTTGCTTCCGTAACTTATGTAGGCCTTCATTTATGAACTTACTGGAGGGACCCGATTCGGCGAAGGGCTTCAGAGCGAAAGGCGCAGCGGCAAGGATACCGCTGGAGATCGCTGCAGTGAAAACACATGGCCCCGAGGACCAAGAGCATGAGGCATGTCACGGTCGTGCTACTGGTTGGGGCAGCAGGATGAGGCCCACGGGAGCATTAGGGCCGATAGTGGTGAGCAATCTGAGGCAAGGTTGGAGACGGAATCCAGCCGTCCACCATCATCAGCGATTCGTCTGAGAGCACATCCTCAGCCATGGCTAGCGGTACGGTGTCGGTGTCGCTGGCATCATATATCGTGCTGTCGTCTGATTCAGGCTCACAACCAGACAGCACGCGAGGAAAAAAAAGTTCTTCAAAACCTTGGAGAGGCGGAGCGCTAGAAGAAGGGGGGCTCGGAGTGGCATACGATGTTTAATTTGATTTGTTACTTTTATTAGCATAATCCATTGGTCTTATATGAGACAAGCATATGGTAAAATAAATTTTATGGTATGTAAATTGTTTTTTTTTGTTCTGATTGATTGCACGCAAGAAGCGCAGCTGAAGTCTATTTAAATGTGATTTTTTTTCCACGACATACAAGGCGTCCGTTAAGCAGACCTTACGCTTATCAGCGATAAGCGCTCACATACACACACACACACACGCACGCAACAGGCAGGCCATAGCCACCTGCAGTCGGTCGCATCTGCTTAAATGTAAGTAATCCCACACGTGGGGATTTTGCTTATCTTGCCCAGAGGGCAAGATTATTATACTATGTTCCCGAAGGGAAAATAGTATATTGGGTTTGCGAAATGTCCGTCTATCCGTATGAATGCAATTTTTACCACACCCTTGAAGCTAGAGCAACCAAACTTGGTACACATGTTGGTGTATACCCTCAATTTATGAAGTGTCGAATTCGGCTTCATAGCTAGCACTGATACATTATCATAGATCATGATTCAACAATTTAGGTATCCATATACAGTATCATTTGCGTTCCCCAGAAAGATCATAGTAATCATATAAATTAAATTATCTCGGATCCAAAATAAACTTGACCTGCGTATGGTATACAGGAACCTCCATTTCAAATTTGGTGTCTCTAGCTATTATAGATGCTGAGATCGACGCGTTCATACAGACGGACGGACAGCCAAACGGACATTGCCAAATCTAATTTTCTTTTGATACTGATCAAGAATATATACACTTTATAGGGTCGAAGATGTCTCCTTCGGCATGTTACATGCACAGATTTAATACCACTTCTATTTACCCATTTTATGGGTACACGGAGTAAAAAATCTTTAATTAAGTATTGTTCCATGCTAGTGTCAATGTATGAATAGCTACACATCCCGCTCTGGCCCAAGTGAAGCCGCAATGCATGAATTGAATTTCATTGCAACATAATGTCGCCTCTTCACCAAATTCAAAGCAGTGTCAGTTTCAGCATTCTGAATATCCTCATCGGTATTCAGCACATCAATAAGTTTTTTTCCGACGCCTAATCCATTTTTCTTTATCAATTATAAAATCTTCTTGTGACGCGCAATGCAATCAATATAGCAATCAGCTGTTTTCATCTGCTGGTACTGGCAATGTAAATGACTTTTTCTGCTACCACTGCCATTGTCGATTTCAGGCTCAGTCTAAAAAGGCTATAACCGATTACAATTTGTAATAAATTATGTACAGAGGTTATTCAAATATCTTACGAATGGTACATAAATGACCAACATTGTGGTACAATATTAAAGGCGTGAGTTTCATGTTTTGCCTAATAAAATATAGATATATAGTGGACTTTACCTGAAGAGACGATACTAAATTATCGGGGCAGTCTAGCACGCTAAGTCCAGATTCTAAAAAAAAAGAATAAGCAAACAATAAAATTAATTTTGTAAGTGAGGAATTTTGTTAGTGAGGAATGCTATGTCGTATCAAATTTGGCAACAACATTTTGTATAAAGTTTATACTATAAACCACTAAATAAATTTCGACCAAAAACCTGAGTCAGAACAAACTTTGCGCTCAACAGAAACAACAACAACACGTCGACTGTGTTACCCAGTGGCAGTTAGTAGTACTCCTTCACTCCTGATAAAGCTTTACGTATTGTAAGGAAGTTTTCCAGCCGGGTACAGATTTCAGTCTGTATGAGTCCAGCACTTACAAAACAGCTTGTAAGATTTGCTGAGACGCTGGGCGTAGGGAAGGGAGACGTTCTAGGGGAGATATATGTACTAACACTACGACCACGTACAAACACGTACGAGATAAACGACCAGGAGCAGGCCAGGGTCCTACCGCTGGCGCTCTACTGGTCAAGTTTTCTACCAAATCTACGACACTACGGTGCCCGGGATTACTCGCACGGCAGCAGGATAAGCCCCACTTTTTATTAAGTTTTATCAATGCCGCGATTACTCACACGGGCGGCGGGATACACCTCGCTCTACGTTACAGGTTAGTTAAGTTAATGTCGGGATCACTCACTCGGGCGGCGGGATACACCTCGCTCTACGTTACAAGATAGTATGGTCAATGTTGGGATTACTCACACCGGCAGCGGGATACACCTCGCTCTACACTGTTGGTTAGCTTGTTAGTTTTAAATTAAAAGGGGTTGAAGACAAAGAAGATAAAAGAAAAGCGCTTTGTTAAATGAAACGTCTTTATTCTCTGTCCTCCTGTTACTCCTTATCTTTATACGTGCACTGCTGTACGCCAGCGCAAGATGGACTTCTACAAAGTGAAGTACTCCGCTGCCCTGCCCTCTTTTTGCTGTCTTATTTTTTAGTACGGGAGCGAACTTTGCGGATGATGTCATGAATTTGTTGTTTTTGGTTTTTCGTTTTTAGGCAGCAAACGTGTTCGTACTGAAACCTTAAAAATTTCGCTATCTCTTTCCAATCATCTCACGCGCTCTCTAGCTGAGAGCATTTAAGACAGCGCTCTCAGCGGAATTCGTCACCTTGTATAAGAACATCTTGCTCCAGCGCACAATTTCTAACTGTTCTAACTTACGGTTCTTTCAGACTCAGCGACGAGACACCCGCACGTCTACTCGTTTCTATATCCGATCACCAAGTCCCGATCGCTTCTCGGCCAAGCCACGCTCTGGACTCGACAGCCCAAATCCTCCATGAGCTTTCGCTCTCCACCTCAGAGTTTTCGCTCTTACCCTAGAGTTTTCGCTCTAGGTAAGGGCAGGATTTGGAACCACATTAGCAGCGCGGCATTACAGAGGATCGTTAGGTTAAAATAAATAAATCGTTAAACTTGTCTCCGCGCTTCGTGCGCTACCGCTTCTTGCACTTTGAAGATAATGTAAGGGGGAATGCAGGAAAGCCACCTTACAGTATCATGATGCGATCAGTATGACCGTAACCTTGCTTACTAGTGGTTAGTTAATCAACAAAAACAACAATTACATTAATAGGGGAAATATACGAAAAAAGAAACTTCAGGCTAATACTAAAGAAAATGCCCATATAGTCGATAAATTCTGAAGAGATAACAACATAAAAAACAAGTCGAGTGTGCCCGACAACAAATCACTCTGTATCCGTGTCTGAAATTCACAAACATAATGTCGTACAAACACAAACACATACACACATTTGAGCACATAGCAAGGAGCATAGCGACAGTTCAAGTATCCCGAGCATTTCAAGTGGCTGCTGCTTCCCATCGCTATGCAGTGCTAAGACTTGTTTCTTGAATAAGGTCAACACCAAAATATTAGACATTCAGAGAAGAGAACGAACAAGACTAACGCTCGAGAGCCTACGAATACAACAATAAGGGGAGAACACTGTAAACCACAAAGAAGACATTGAGAAGACAAACTTTATTTAAGCTGCAGCAATATCAGTTGACAAACAAAACTTGACGAGCAAGGACGGTAGAAATAAAACGACGATGGATAAACATAAACAAAAGTGCAATTTAGACGTAGGAACAATGACGACACTGTAGGAAATACTACAATAAGTTTAATGTATGTATTTTAATGTAAATCGAAATGTTTGTTAAAATCTTTATATGTATGTCAATGTCTTTTTTATATGCATGTAAAACCAGACTCCCTGAGGAAGGCGTAACAAACGCCGAAACGCGTAGGAGGAGAATTTTAATAAAGAATGCAATATTATTATTAAAATGAACTACATCGGCCTTATCAACTCGCTTTAGGATACACAAATATTGACGCACAAAACACCCAACACCCAACGCCCAAACACAAAACACGTCTGTAATTATATTTTGACTTGAAACTTGCGAAAAAATAGCGAATAATGCGCGCTATATATAAAAATTGCCAATGTAAAAAGAGTCAGCCTACATTCTTAATTTTGTGTCTCTTTGCTGAAATCAACGCGTGCATTCAGATAGACAGATGGACAAGGTTTGATCTCAACACTTTGTAAACCGTAGGTATATACCAACATGTGTACTAAATTTGCTTGCTCTATCTTGAAGGATGTTGAAAAATATTACATTCATACGGCCAGACGCACATTGTGGACCAGAGAGCTGCAACGGGTAATTCTATATCGAGTATACCCGATCATATTTTTTATGATGCAGCAACTTTGCTTCAGCAAAAAGGAATCTTCGTTAGCGTGTGTGCTCAAAGCGAACATTCACTTCGAATTACTCCCGCTTGATTCATACATGATCGTATCCGATCGAACGTTTTGGTTGAGCACCAAAGAATGTTAGAGAATACTGCTCGCAATCAGGCTGCTCACAATGATCGATCAATCCAAAAAGAAATATGTACTTGAAATAATATATATATTATTCAGAAATATATGAAATAATATGTTGTAATTCTATGCATAGCAATTTATTTTGTTTTATATAAACACAATTATGTATGTATAATACATGCAAATGTACACATACATACATGCACAGGGTGCACACACACATGGCGTTTAGGCGCGCGGTCGTGTGTCCCGCGGTGCTCCCGGAGTTTGTTGGCAGTTGAGTGCGCGCGCGTCGCTAGGGAAGCTACTCACTTGGTGGCATGATCCACTCCTGGGTGTACGGATTCGCCGTCTGGCCAAGACAGACCTGGTACTGCGTAACCATAAGAGTGCTAGCGACCAAAACAATACGCGACCAGATCGTGAGAAGCCCGGGCATGAGCCAAATATGGGCGCAAAGAGGCAAGAGCCCAAGAGTGTACGTGGACCACCCGAGCACTATGGGGAATTTGCCAATTTTTTTGGAATAGTCTTTTTTTAAAGTTGTTAAAATTAACGAAATTTTGATGACACTACATTAGAAATACATGAAACATTAATGTTACCTACCAAGAATGACAACATTGGCGCGCACTGTTAAGTTAACAGCTCAGGTTAAATTAAAGTGTCTCGCAAAAAAAGAATCCAAAAGACTATATATTTAAATATATGATGGATTATTTTAAGTGTGGTTTGTACTTTGTGTGTTGTTTATATTATGTGTGTTATGCGTTGTTTTGTGTGTTTTGAAAACTTCCCTCAAACGTAAATTTTTCGAAGAAAAGGAGGTAACTTATGTTCTTAGCATTTTTAGCAATGCTTGGAAAACAAAAAATTAGCATATGGTGGTATTAAGGAAGGCGTTGCCACGCCCAACATTCTCGGCCCTACTGCCTATTGATATTATAAGACCAATGCAAAAAGGCAGTTTGGTCCGGATAGCTTGGAAAACAAAAAAGTGGCATATGGTGGTATTAAGAAGGAAGGCGTTGCCACACCCAACTTTCTCGGCCCTACTGCCTATTGATATTATAAGACCAATGCAAAAAAATAGACCTAAAAATCTTGTTTCGTTCTCGAGTTATTAATTTATTCCAAAAAAATGGGTAAATTCCCCATAGTGCCAAGGAAGGAAACCCTGCCCCCACTCCTACTCCCCACGCGATGGGGAAACAATAGTGGACAACCAAAAGAACAACCAGGAGGAAGAAGCGACCGGACGCCATCGTTGTACGATGCACCAGTAGCGCACCTTATGCAGAAGTCCTCAAGATGGTCAAATCGGAGCCTGCCCTGGAATCCTTCAAATCCAGTGTCCAAAGCATAAGTCTGACAGCATCCGGAGAGCTGCTCCTGTGAATGCAGAAGACCTCGGACCCCGACATGAAGACTGCGTTCTCAGGCAAAGCTGAGGTCAAGGCCCTGCATGAGCTCACTACTGGAGACGATGTAATGGACGCGTTCCTTGGCATGGATAGCGATTTCCCTGCAGAATCTGTTCCCACGTTGAGGAAGGCCTTTAAGGGAACGCAAATAGCGACCCTATAACTGGAGCCCAACCTGGCGGCGAAGTGGTTGAATATAGGCAAAATCCGAATAGGATGGGTCTTCTGCCGAATACGCCGGAAAATAGAACCAGTCCGCTGCTTTAAATGCATGGGTCTTGGCTACACCTCAGCAAAATGAAGAAGTCCCCACTCAGTGTCTAAATAGACATGCTTCAGATGCGGCTTCTTCACCCAACAGGGTGCCGATGCAAAAAATAGTGCGCATTGTATACTGAGCAGAAGCTTCCCAGAATACAAGAAGGCCCAGCGAATCCTCCAAAATGGTTAACCTAAACCACTGCAGAGCGGCCCAGGACCTGCTAGCCCAAATAGTCATCGAACAACGTGCGGACATCGCCATCCTTACGAAGCCAAACATGAGGAATTATGGCACCAAAGCGCGGACGGCGGTGCAGCACTCTGGAGCTGCAGCGAACTACCCTACCAACTCACGCACAGAAGAGCACGGAAAGGCTTTGCAAGAGCAAAATGCGGCAATATCTACATTTATAACTGCTATACAGCCCCAAGCGTTCCACTCATTGACTTCGAGGCGATCATTGAAGACATAGCCCAAGATGAGCGCGAGAAGTCCCCAGTATTAATCGCTGGCGACTTCCAACGCCTTCGCAACAGAATGGGGCAGCAGTAGAACATCTCCAAGGGAGGAATCCTGCTCGATACACTAGCCTCTTCGAACATCCTCCTACTAAAGAGTGGCGCGATCAGTACGTTCAGCAGAGCGGGGCGTGAGTCAATAATAGATGTTACATTCACGAGCCCGGAGATTGCGCGTGCATCGACCTGGTTTGTATCCAAAGTATACACTCACAGCGACCACCTAGCAGTGATCACAACCACAGAGCCGCCAACCAACGCAGGCATATTGCCTACAAAACTAGCACCCTGGACTTTTAACTCCTTCTGCCACTAGTAGAAGGCCTGATGGTCACCGGCGACGCCAACTTCTTGGCCGATGGAATAGCGGACTCCATAATCTCCGCATGCAATGACACAATACCAAGGGTCAACACCAGTAGCCTGTTGGAACGAGGAGATTGCCGAAGCGCGCAAGGAGTGCCAACGAGCGAGAGCGTCACCAAACTTTGCGCACTTGTCCAGCTTGCTGAGAGAAGCTCGAAGGAACCGGGATGGCAGACAAAGTGGTTATAGGCAAATTAGGCAGGCAACCAATGCCAACCCACCCTAACCTGCTTCGGTATACCACCCCCTCTGCATGTTGGACACCATGGGAAAAATCTTCGAGCCGATCCTATACAACCGTTTGGAAAATGAGTAAACAGCCACGCACGGACTGTCGGACCTGCAGTTTGGTTTTCGCAAGCACCGCTGCACAACAGATGCCATTAAAACGGTGGTAGATTTGGAAACCGAAGCGATCCAAGGCACGAGGTGGGCTGAAGGTGCCAAACAGTACTGCCTCGTCTGCACGCTTGACGTTAAGAATGCATTTAACTCGGCGAACTGGGAGCGCATCCTGGAAGCCCTCTGCGACAAAAATAGCCCAAAGCACCTGATTCAGCTAAAAGGCAGCTATTTTCATAATAGAGTGTTGCTCTACGACACCGAAGAAGGCCAACGCCAGTACACGGTTTCTGGCGGCGTCCCACATCGTACCATCGGTACTGGGGCCGATCCTCTGGAATACCATGTACGACGGAGTACAGCGTTTGAACCTACCCGAAGGCAACACCGTCGTAGGCTTCGCGGATGATCATAGCCAAAAGACTAGACATCGCCTCAGCCAAATGCAGCACAGCAACAGATATGATTATCCAGTGGCTGTCCCAAAATGGACTGTCGCTCGCCGAGCATAAATCGGGGGGCCGTGCTAATAAGCAGCAGGAAGAAAGTTGAAGGAGCAATTGTGCGGGTTGGATCGGCCTTCATCAACACCAAACCAGCCATCAAATATCTTGGAGTAATGCTAGACCACAGACTATCATTTAAACACCATTTAGCGTATGCCAGCAACAAAACCGCCGCTGCGACAACTGCCATCAGCCGCATTATGGCCAACAAGCGAGGACCAAAGCAACGCAGCAGAAAATTTATCGCTGGGGTAGTCACCTCAACCATCCTGTATGGGTCTTCAATTTGGGCCACCGCAATGAACACGCCATCATACGCCCGAAGCTGCAATGCGTACAGACGCTGTGCCCTTAGGGTCGCCTTATATTTTCGCACGACATCTGAAGACGCTGCCTTAGTAGTGGCTGGCATGATCCTGCTCAACATGCTGGCTGCTGGGAGGCAACCGGGAACCGCCACTAACCGTGCCACACGTGGGAGGACGATTGCAGCTCGGCAAGAGGCGTGGAATATCAGCACCAAGGGCAGATGGACGCATCGGTTTATCCCGAATCTGAGCCCGTGGATTCTTCGGCGCCATGGGCAGGTGGATTTCTAGCTGGCCCAGATGTTGAAGAGGCACGACTGCTTCAAGGCCTACCTGCACCGTTTCCATCACGAGCGCGACCCGTTCTGCGAGCACTGCGGAGACGGGGCAATCGAGGACGCCGACATGCTCAACCCGAATAACGTGGTACCAACCATGCTAGCCAACGAAAGCGGATGGGCTGCCGTAGCCAACATGGTAGGAACAATCTTGAAGGAGAGACCCCGGAGACAGAGGATCCGACGTGTCACAGAAGGCGAAGCGGTCTAACCCCAAATGACTGCCATTCGTCTCGCGAAGTAGAGCTTAGCAAGCGGTACCATGGGGACGGATCTTCCTTATCGTGTCTATTATCCTATTATCACATGTCCCACATATTTCTGAGCTATTCTGTATTATACCTTTTACATCTTTGAAATAAAAATAAATAATAAATTTATATAATTAAGAAACGGTATTTTTAGTGTATAAAAAATATATCATTTATTCATTGAATAAATTTGACCGAATCAAATGGAATACAAAAATGAACTCAATTAATCTAAGTGCGTGGGCGCTGATCAAGCCTCGGACCGAAGTTTTTTAGGAAGCTTTAGGTTGAAAAACGTTTATGTTGAGAACGAGCTTTTGGATCTCTTAAAGAGTAGTCTCTTAGGGAGATTACGAGAGAAGTAGCGACGTTGCGTCAGCCGAAATTTGTGCAGCGTCTGCATTTTCGTGTGGGAAAGTGGTGGCCTGATTCTAACTACGACAAGTGGCTTGGGTTCTTAGATTTAGGGTCTGTTGTTTATGTCTGAACGATATCCGCCAGTGTCGAAGTTATCAACAGATTTGTTTACAATAATTTGGGTAGCTTATGACTGTATGTGGTTGCTAAGTGGTATGTGGTTGCTAAGTGTGTAAGTGACGGGAGATGGATATATCACTCCCCCAACCATTAGAAATTTGCCTGTCCTCAGGCGGCTAATCTTGGATGTTAGGGTACAAGTGGGGTGTCGAATCTTTAATTACAACTATTTCTTCGTTAATATCTTTGATTTCTTCTTTCTTAGTTTCTTGATTTGATTTGGTTTTATGTATTTCATTACAATATTATGTGGTGCTGTTTTGCATTTGATATAAAGATAAGATATGTCAATTATGGCCATTAAAACTAAAGTGGTAATGGTTATAGCTTTATAAATTGTGTTTTGCTTATTATTAAATAAAATAATTTCCTTAATTTCTACGTGCGATAGTGGTTCAAGCTTAGTTACGTTATGTTCAGTAAATATTAAATTGGTATATTGCTGAATATTGTTTGTAATTGTAATATTGTTCAGCTCTGCAGTACAATTGTATATTTTTATGATTTTATTATTTTCAATGTAAATTTCTTGGTTGTTAAAATTTTGATATAATTTATTTCGGGTCATATTCCATGTAATTAAAATATTTGGTTCAATATATTGAATGTAATTTCTTTACGAAATTTATTAAAAGTACAAGTTGGTGTTTCATGTTTTATAATATTGGCAATACAATGATCTTTGACGATTTATTTTGTCAAGGTGTTTATTACATTATTGTTGTGTATATAAAATTTACTTGCAATGTTTTCGTTAATAATTTGCCCGTTATTATCTGGGTATGGTGTAATCAAGAATGTTGGTGTTTCTATTGTGTTAATGGGGATATGTGAAATCAGAAATATTTCGTTAGTTGCTGTGCTGTACCAACCGGAAGTTTTTATGTCAATTATATTTTTGTGGTCAATATTTTCAAGTCTGTCGTGTTTAAGTAATTTGGGTTTAAAAATTCCTAGACGTGTTAGTTGTGTACCCATTTCAATGTCTTCAATATATTCGGTGAAGTGTTCAATATTAGAAATCAATAAGTTGAGTTTCTGTTCGGTTAGCATAGCATAATTTTGCTTATTTATCATGTTAATACTGTCATTAATAGTGTCGATGACATTGTTCAAGCTACTAGTTTGTATAGAATTTTGTGCAAGGTTTGTAATTTGTTGTTCAATTTCTAATTTATCGTTTTCGTCGAGTGTGCCGAAAAGGTATTTGTATGTGGAACCCACAAAGTTTATAAGTCCTCGTTTGTTACGTTTTGTAATACGAATGCCACTCATTTCTCGTTGTAGTTTGTCAATTAAATATTTTATCTGTGGTTTATCGTTAAATTCTTGGCTTTGTCTTATTATGTTGTTGAATGTGTACTCTATGTGGTTTATATTTACGGTAAAACAATGGTTTTCAAACTTAATAGGTATTTGCATTGTTCCTGATTTAAACAAAATGAATCCCTGATTATTTTCGATGGGGTTGATTTCAATTGATCCTGCTGTTATCAGTTTTATCATTGTCATTATCATGATTGCTGTTATGGTGGATTTGTACAATTGAAAGTGTCGGCTTCCTGTGAATATTTGCTTTTATTAATTTTCTTTTTCTTTTTAAATTTGCTTCTGTAATGTGTAACCTTTCTACCTCTGTTTGTTTCTTCGAAGTTTTTTTCGTCAATTTGTCTTAACTGTCCTGTTTTCTTAAAAGGGTTTGTAGTTTTTGACTTAACTAGTGGGGCTTGCCTGAATCTAGTATCTATTTCAAAATTATTACGTTTTTTATTAAATGCTTCTATTTGCCTTCTTTTATTTTCTTGGACGCCGTATTCTGGAGTTCCTGCATAAATTAATATGTCTGCTGGGGTCCTGTTAGTAGTTTTATGTTTTGTTTTGTGATTATACGTGTATAATATGGTTTCCAACTTAGTCATCTTATTTTCTATGTTTGCTTCATTATTAACTATTCTTAATTTTTCGTTAACTGTTTTATGGAATCTTTCCACATCTGCAATGCCATTCTTGCTGGATGTGATGGTTATTATAACGCCTTTAGATTTCAACCATGCCTGCAATGCTGCGCATATGAAAGCTGAATCTTTGTCGGCTTTTATTTCTTGGGGTTTTCCCATTTCATTGAATATTTTAATGATGGCTCATTTAGTTTCTAGCCAATCTCTGCTTTTTACTTCAACGAGTGCTGCCAATTTTGAATAAATGTCAATGCATGATAGGAATTGTACATTGTCTATCATGTAGAAGTCCATGACATATTTTTCCTTAATGTTAAAGATTTCTGGTGTTAATTCAAAGGTTAGTTTTGTGTCCCTATGTTCTGTTTTAGCTATGTAACAGATTTCACATTCGTTCAGAATGTTTTGGATTAGACGTTGGTAGTCTGGATAGTAGTATTTTTCCTTGAACCAGTTTATAGTTTTCTCTATGCCTGGATGTAGCAAATCTTTATGAGTTTTTAACGTGAGTTCTTTAAAATTTGGATATTGGTTAGCATACTAGTGGATCGCATAACTTTTGTTATTTGATCTGGGTTTATGATTTCTAAATACGCCTTTTGAAATGTAGGAAAGTCTGTTTCGTTATGGAAATAGATTACACTAATTTTTGTGCAGAGATATTCTTTAATTATCTCTCTTGCGTATGCATTGTTCATATTTTTGTATGTGATTTTTACAATAGTTTTGTGAAAGTAGTGGATAACTTCCACTTTATTTTCACCCCCTTTGATGAATTCCAATTGCCTACTATAATAATTGATCGGCCTTTCTGTTATTTGGATAAGGCTCGAGTTATCTTCATGTGCGCTGTGTATTGTGGCTACATTACTATCTGCTGATTCTCCTAATAAGTTTTCTCTAGTTTTACTCTGGAAAGAGCGTCGGCTACCTTATTTTCTTTTCCTGGGAGATATTTGATATGAAAATCAAACTCATTTAGTCTGATCTTCCACCGTTGGAGTTTTATGTTAGGCTCTTTGATATTATTTAACCAGGCTAATGGTCTGTGATCACTTAAGATCTCAAGCTTCCTACCGAAAAGGTAAGATCGAAAATATTTCGTAGCCCAGACAATAGCTAACAACTCTAACAAATAGGCTTGTGTTCTTGTGACAGAACAGCACCAATTGCTATGTTGCTTGCGTCAGTAGTTAAATGAGACGTGATCAACAATTTCATCTTTTCGAATGCCGAAATGTATTCTTTTTCTTGAATGTTAATAGTTGCTCCCTTTTTGAGTTTCAATGTCATCGGCTTAACTATACTGGCAAAGTTCGGTATTATTTTCTATAGAAGCCGCACATGCCTAAAAATGATTTGATTTGTTTTGGAGTTTTAGGTATGGGGAATTTTATGATTGCTTCTATCTTATTCGGGCTTGGTTTTATCCCATTTGTGGTCACAATATGACCCAAGAATTCAGTTTCTTTTTTCAGAAACTCACATTTGTCAAGTTGAACTTTAGGTTGGCTTCCCTCAATTTCCTGAATACCTTTCTGAGTGCTGATAGATGCTCTTCCAATGAAGTGGAGTAGATGATATCATCAAGGTATACGAGACAATCCTTATAGATTAAATCTTCTAAAAGGTTGTTCATACAACGCTGAAACGTTGCAGGAGCATTTATAAGTCCAAAAGGCATGCGAGTGTACTCGTAGTGGCCATGTTTGGTACTAAATGCAGTTTTGGAAATCGACTTCGGATCCATTTGTATCTGGTGAAAACCTTTAGCTAGATCGATGGTTGTGAAGTTTTGGCACTTTCCTAATGATGTAGATGTAATGATCCATATGTACTTTCTGTCTCTTTGTGGATGGATTTGGTGCATTAGATACAAAAGGTTGGTTCTGTTGATAGTTCATTCTATTCTGAGTCCTACCTTGAGTTAGTTTATGTCGGAATTCGTTCTGTAATTGTTTTGGGTCTTCGTAGCTTTGCTGTCTATTTTGTGAATTATTGTTTTGTTGATAATTTATAGTTGGTTTACTTGAAGTGGCAGGCACTTGGTTTGAATTTTGAGAATTGTTTTCCCCATTCCTACGATTTGAATTGTTTTGTGTGTTAGTGTAAGTTTTTATGAAACTATCGTATAATCCCTCTCTCTGAGCAATTTGTTTTAAATTTTGTATAGTGCTAATGTCATAACGAGCAAGTGTCATGAAAAGCCTATCTGGTAATTTTTTGTTAATTACGTCTTTAATGGTGTTTTGCATTGCATTGGTATACAAGATGGTATTGTTTGGAATGTTTTTTAATGCTAATTTGTTTACAATCATGAAGGACTTATGTTCTAATTCCTCGATGAACTTACGTAGACTTCCGTTAAAGTTGGTGTTGTATAATCGTCTCAAAAGTTCCTCATATGGCGTCTGCACTTTGAAGGCATCGATGAGAGCCTGTTTTCCGGCCACGTATTAGATTGGTGTAACTGTGATATCCGTTGAGCTTCTCCAGATACTTGTAGTTCGATAGCTCAACTTGTTGTTACTGGGCTTAGATTGTTTAAGCTTTTGCACACAAATTTTCGCGCACAAATGTTGGCGGCACACAAATTTTCGCGTCACCAATTGTTGTTATTGAGTTTATTTGCATATGCAAATTCCTCCCAGTGAAACACGGGTTACAGGGATCAAAAATTTGATTTGTAACACCCAGACGTGTTCGCTGTTATTGTAGTGTTTAAACACTACCAATTTATCTCGATTAGCCAAAGACTCTTGTTGAGATTTACTTGACGATCCTACTTAGGAATCGTATCCAGGATTACTGACAGAGGTTGCGTATTTTACAACTTGAGAGTATCCCACCGGCTGCGCCAATTAAGAAACGGGATTTTTTTAGTGTATAAAAAATATATAATTTATTCATTGAATAAATTTGACCGAATCAAATGGAATACAAAAATGAACTCAATTAATCTAAGTGCGTGGGCGCTGATCAAACCTCGGACCGAAGCTTTTAGGAAGCTTTAGGAGAGCGAGCTTTTGGGTCTCTTAAAGAGTAGTCTCGCGAGAGGAGTAGCGACGTTGCGTCAGCCGAGATTTGTGCAGCGTCTGCATTTTCGTGTGGGATAGTGGTGTCCTGATGCTAACTACGACAAGTGGCTTGGGTTCTTAGATTTAGGGTCTTTTGTTTATGTCTGAACGATATCCGCCAGTGTCGAAGTTATCAACAGATTTGTTTACAATAATTTGGGTAGCTTATGACTGTATGTGGTTGCTAAGTGGTATGTGGTTGCTAAGTGTGTAAGTGACGGGAGATGGATATATCATTATATATATGTGTGATTTGCTTCACTCACAATCAATTCATTCACAGCATACCCGAAATCTGAATTTTCATGCTTCGTTCGGGTCGATTGTCTTCTTCGGTACAATCATTTGTGCATCACCACACCCGAAGCAAAAAATCAGCATTGGTTCGTAAGCAGAGCAATTGTGCCTACTGAATGAACTAGTTTCGTTTGGTGTACGAAACTCGAAACGCTGTGTTGATTTGTGATGAAGTTTTGGCCGGCTCGATCATACTCAGTGCAGCTCTTTGTTATGGACATTGCATAAAATCGAAAGATATTTGGAAAAAGTGTATCTATATAGTCAAAAGACTTCGTGCTTACTGACTCACTGACTGACGGCTGATTGGCAATCATCGCACAGCCCAAACCGTACGAGCTAGGATGCTGAAATTTTCACAGTAGGTTCCATCTATGATGAAACTGCACACTAAGACGTTATTTTGGAAAATTCCACCCACAAGGGTGGAAAATCGCGGAAAACTGTTGTATGAAACTTTTTTGTTTACCACCCAATCGGCTTCAAACTCATTTTCAAAGATCCACACATAAATTCATTTGACACATATTTCACCGATTTTGGAACATTCAACCCTCATGGGCGGAAAATGTTGTATGGGCGAAAGGCTAATTTCAATCCGATCACCTTCAAAGCTCTTCACGTAAAATAATTCGACACGTGTATCAGCGATTTTGGAAATTTCAGCCCCATGGTCGGAAAATAGGCGGAAAACTCTGGCATTCGACATTTTTAATTTTCATGCGACTGCCTTCAAACTCATTTTCAAGGTTCTACACAAACTTATAATAGGCGAGGTGCCCAACGATTTTGGAAAATCTACCCCCAAGTTCGGAAAATTATTTTGAAACTTATTTTCAAAGCACCTCACATTAATAATTCGACACATGTGCCGGTTTTGAAAAATGCCCACGGTCCGAAAGGGGTGAAGTCTGGAATTCAGCTTCATAATAATTTCCAAATATAAATTAAAAAAAACCTCGGTACTTTGCGGGCAATACAACGGGCGGAAAATAGATGGACAGCTTTAGTCTGGATTTTTAGTATTATTCGTTGAATTGGTTTTCAAATGACAAATGATTTTCGAAAATCTACTCCACGTCGCCACGGGCGGGAAATGAAAGTCAAGGACAAATGAGTGGGATTATTTGTTTAGTTGGATCGGCTTCAAAGATATTTTCAAAGCCCTACACAAACATTAGTCACGTGGCTCAACTATATAGTTTCCTACCCCCACTGGAGGGAAAACTGTGATACGCTAGTTTTGTGTATCTCTTACGGTTGACGAAAGTAGTCAAATTCAACATAATGCAATTTCATCTAAATATTTCGCCGAATTAAAAAAAAAACAATCTTAACACAAGTTGTACATAAATTGGAAAGAGAAAACAATATCTTTAGATTACACTGATAGCTTAAAAGTAAAGCTTAAAATGTAGAAATAGACCTACCATTATTCGAAAAGGGTGATGAATAGCCTAATTAGTCTAACAAGTTTGTAGAAAAAGGAAGTTTCTAGAACTTCTGAACGGAATGTCAAAATGAATTTCGCTGATAAGTTCAGATGAACCAATTGCCCTTTGAATTAGTTTGGGTAAAAAAAATTACGCCAAGCACGTTTCAAAGATCAGAAAGAGGGAAGATTTGTTAGTAAAAGATTACAAGGGTAGGAAGGCAAGTTAGCATTCGAATTCCAATTAAGACCCCGGAGTGCAAGAAACAGAAAATTTTTTTTACAGATACTTTTTCTTTTGATGAACCTTTTGTTGGGGACACCAAATACGAGACCTATACTCAAGGATAGGTCAAACAAGTGAAATAAATGTATACAGGGTGACCAGAAAAAATGGAGACAAACATTAAAATGTTCTTAAACAAAATTATGGTACTGGATTTAATTACATTTTATATTATTATATTATGCTCCATACTTGTTTTTACTAGTACCAACATTTTTATTTTTACAAAATCCATAAAGTTCAGCTCCTCACGGAAGAAAACAAGCGAGTGCGACTGAAAAAATGCCACAAACTCAAACGCCGCAGGTCAGTGGTGGGAGCGCATCCTTTTCACGGATGAGAATCTGTTCACCGTCGAGCAGGCCCACAACCACCAAAACGACAGGATCTAGTCCGCATAGGCTCTCGGTACTTTGGCCATCGTGAACATTGCCAAAATCCAAAGTACGTCATTGTCTGGGGCCGCATTTGTGCCAGCGGCAGACACCCCTGGTTTTCATAGATCAAGGGGTTAAGATCAACCAAGAAGTCTACCACTTCTACCACAATCTTATTACCAGTGATCCATTTTATCGTTATTAATTGTTGTTTTGCTAAATTTCTTTCGTTCAGTAAAATTATAACAAAAAATTTTTGTCTCCATTTTTTCTGGTCACCCTGTATAAAGAGTTTTCGTAATGTAGGCATCGTTAATTTCTTTCGAACAACGCCTAATGAAACCCAGGAAACCAAACAGAAATATTATTGTCAAACTTAAGCTTGGGATCTACAAGGGTACCCAAATCATCAACATCAAGGTTTGAAAACTGTTCAGCACACGTGTTGGTGGATACCCTCGATTTATAAATTGTCAAGGTAGCCATATCTATGACTCCCATATTTGTAAAGGTAGAGTCACCAAATTTGGCACCCAGAATACTGTTGACTTCCTTGGCAGATTTGATAAAAATAATTTTCGTTCTCCCACTGCCGCAAATTAACACAATATGTCTCCCAAACACTTGTGCAGGTAGATTCACCAAATTCGAAATACTACTGTGTTTTCTCACTTTCCCACGCCACAAATTACCTAATTATACCGGACGAGTATACTGCTGTCGGGTACGTCCGACTGCAATGGTCTTAATTATTTATTTTTACTTTTGCGTCGAAGGCAAGAAACAGCATAAATATATAAATATAAATGAAGGATTAATTTATAAAACTGCCTTAATATTTTGTTCTACATTATTGTACGGAATATTCATAGTCTCAATAGCCCCTATGTTTGTTCACGCAGCCTATGCAAGCAGCGCCGCCCGCCGTCAGTACCAACAATTAGCAATTAGCATTAAAATGACATCCATTTGTACTTGGTCTGCGTAGAGAGTTGTAAAATCACTCAATTATGCTTAACTATTTTCTCGCTTTCTCTCCAGCTGCATCGGCATTTTCATTCGGCCACTGCACTGGCGCTTTTTCGGCTGCTGCATCTGCAGAAACGTTTAGTATAGATTTGGTACTGATCTTAGTCAAGCGCTTGTCGAATTTCGTCGCTCAAGCCTTTTGGCTCTAGTTTTAAGCCCACACATACACACACATTCTTATAGCCCTGCGTGGCAAAATAAAACGTTCTCTTGAAAATTACATTTCTTAACTTATTTATTTACTGTATCTACCAGCGCTGTAGAGAATTATAGTTGGTAAAAAAGTTTGCCAACTCAACATGTGGTGGCCCCGACGTGAATCTTAAACAATAATTTATATGATACTATTATCTTTTAATTCGTTAAAAACTATATATACATTTTCGCGTGTGAATACATACAAAAGACACTGTATAGTTCAGTAATATCAATTAGCAGCTGTCTATTTGAAACATATGTCTAAGTGCAAATGCAAGCAGAAGTGCACACATACGTACATACATTAGTGGTGCACTGTAAGTACATGAACGCCTAAGTTCGTCTGTTGATTTCGCGCGATAAGCATAGTCCCGCTAACCGTTTTGAAGGCACGCGCGTCGCCATAGCAATGCACACAAAAATAGTTGCACTTGTGCCTAATTTGTATATTCAGCACCCGTGCGCACTTGAATTGTTGAATGTTACTTGTGTGTGTAGACTAGCTACCGCGTGTTCGATCAAGAACGCGTAACCACCAGAGAAACCGAAATATCAAACTAAGCGAGAACCACGTCTTATCGGTTTGAGTTGCTTTAATACAGTGAAGTCTGCATGACTTACGAACTAATGACAATGTGTAAATTACCTAACGGAATCAATCAGCTGTTATACATTCAAGTTGTTCTTAACCCTATAATGATAATGTTCCAACAAACTCCGGCTCAACTCGGATGTATAAACTCAATTACAATTCAGTTACAATTCAAAACTTAATATTCATTAATTTACAGCAATATCCATGCTTCTCCTTGGTTAAGGCTTTGGTAAAGATGTCAGCGACGTTTTCCGTTGTGGGGACATATTCGATCGTGATCTCCTTACCCTCGTACTTCTCTCTGACGTAGTGGAACCGTATGTCAATGTGTTTGCTGCGTTTGTGTACCATTGGATTCCTGACTATAGCCAATGCTGCCTGATTGTCAGATCGTAGTGTTGTTGCTGCTGTCACATACTTCCAAAAACCCAATTCAGAAAGTAAACTGCGCTGGAACGCAATTTCCTTGGTCCCTTGGCACATGGCAATGTATTCGGCCTCCATTGAGCTTAGAGCCACCACATTTTGCTTCTTTGCCTCCCATGCCACAGGTGCTCCAGCGAACATAACGATGTAGCCACTATATGACTTTCGGTCAAACGATTCTGATCCCCAGTCTGCATCTGTATAACAAACAAAATTTTCACATTTAGTACCAAAATTAGTTATACCTTTTATTGCGCCTTTTAAATATCGCAAGACGTGCTTTGCCGCTGTGAAATGTTCCTTATGAGGATGATTGTTGTACTGAGACAACCTCGATACTGTATGTGCTATATCTGGCCTCGATACCATTGCCAAATAGTTAAGTGCGCCAATTAGTGATTGGTATTTCGTGACGTCATCGACACTGCAGCAATTGTTGTCCGTGCATTTCTGCAACACAGTGCCCATGGCAAACGGTGTAAACGCCGGTTGACATTCCTCCATGTGCCAATCTGTCAATAATTTTTGTGTGTACCGATGCTGGTGAATGGATATGTCACCCTGTAAACCATCTCGCTCGATTTCTATTCCCAAATAGAATTTAACTGCTCCTTTATCGACTGCTTCAACATGCTCGTTCAATGCCTTTATTGTCGCCGACATATTGGTATGATTTGAACATGCAATTAGCATATCATCCACATATAACGCAATTATGTTGATATCGCCATCTGCATTGCCCTTAATGTATACACAGCTATCCGTCAAACACTGCGTGAACCCAATTTCAGCTAGTACTCCAGATATTTTCGTGTTCCATTCGTGACCTGCTTGTTTTAAGCCATAAATAGATTTTTTTAGCTTACATACTGCATTCGGCCTATGCTGGTCAACAAACAACTCCGGCTGTCCCATGTATACGTCTTCCTGCAATATTCCGTTCAGATACGCCGCCACGATATCAATGTGATTGACCAATAATTTGAACTGCGCCGCCAGACCTAATATTAACCTTATGGTCGGATATCGTACTACTGGTGCATATGTCTCCGTGTAGTCTATATTGAATCTTTGTGCACACCCTTGTGTCACTAGCCGCGCCTTGTACTTTTCAATACTGCCGTCAGCATTTCGCTTAGTAGTAAATATCCATTTACTGCCTATAATGTTGAACTGCTTGTCGTCGTTGACAAGCTCCCATGTACAATTTTTCATAAGAGTCTGATACTCTACATTCATAGCCTTTCGCCAATTTTCTCTATTTTCGCTTCCCAGTGCCTCATGTACCGTGCGAGGATCCGCGTTGCAAACCTCCAATTGGTTTAGTGTATGTGGTACCACGTAAAGCTTTTGTGGCCTCCAAATATAAGCTTCTGTCCTTTAGTTGAGAACTTTGATTTACCTGGTTGTTTATTCAAACAGATACTGTCACAACCAAATGTTTTCAAATGCGCGACACTCGGCTTCCGATTAAACCAATATTCATATGGGGTCATGTCGCTTAATTTCTTTGTAATCGCTCTGTTTCGCAAATATGTTGCTGTGTTAATCGCCTCCGCCCATAAAAAATGTAGTAGGCCTGCCGCATTTAACATGCATCTCGCCATCTCGATTAATGTTCGGTTGGCCCGCTCAGCTGTTCCATTTTGCTGAGGTGTATAACTCACAGTTGTCTGATGAATTATCCCACGGTTCCGAAGAAATTCATTAAATCCATTATTTATATATTCTCGCCCGTTATCGCTGCGCAAACATTTAACTTTGTATCCCGTTTGTTTTTCCGCTTTAGCCATAAAGTCTTTAAATGTAGTCAACGCTTCCGATTTCTTTCGCAAAAAATAAGTCCACATGTACCGCGTATGATCGTCAATAAACGTAATTACATAAACCGCACCCGATAATGATGATACACGCATAGGACCACATATGTCCGTATGTACGAGTTCAAGTTTATTTGTTGTGTATATTTCATTATACCGATCAAATGGTTTTCTTGTTATTTTACAAGTTGCACAAGTCACACACTCGAATTCTTTTGAGCTATCCATAATCATACCACGTACCAAGCTCTTTGTTGAAAGTTCCCGCAAATCTCGCATATTTAAATGTCCGAATCTACTATGCCATAGTTCGCATTTAATGTTTTTTGCTATTTTCGCATTGTATAATTTCTGGTTATATTTACACTTCACATTTGTTCCAAATATATTGGCATTCATATTAGCCTCAAACAATGGCATATTGTTTTTATTAAGCACACTCGCTTTATTATTTGTAAATTTAACCAAATGTCCATACCTAATTATTTTACCAACAGATAAAAAATTGTTGTTTAATTCTTGCACAAATAATACGTCACGTAGCAAAATGTCACTGCCTAACTGTGATTTGATTTTTACATTACCTACGCCTTGTGCTTTGACTTTATCACCTGATGCCAACATTATACTCTCGTTGCTCTCTTTCAATTTTTCGAAGTATGTTCTCTCTCTGCACATGTGGGATGAAGCGCCACTATCCAATATCCAGTCGTCGTTACTATTTTCTAATTTCTGACTGTACGCGCTCATTGCCGTGTTTCTTTCGCGTCTTTCGTTTTTACATTGCACTCTCATGTGACCGCGCTTACCGCATGCAAAACATTTTATGTTGCGTCTCCGTTCATTATCAGAATCTTCTCCATGTACCCGAGCAGATTTTTTATGATATCTCTTTATACCTTTTGCTGAAAATATTTGCTCCGCTCCACCTGCATTTATTTGCTGCCCTTTATCGCCTCTTCGGTGTTCCTCTTCCAATATTTTGACCTTCAATTGACTTAAAGTCGGTAGCTGTTCCCTACATTCCATTGCTACAACAAAATTTTCCATGTCGTCCGGCAAACTACATAGCAGCAAAATTGAAAGTAAATCATCTGGAACCTTGACGTCTATCTCATTCAAATTTTCCGCAATACCGCAAAATTTGTTCACTTGTGGGGCAACTTTATCATCGCTTTTAATTTGGAACCTTATCAACTGTTTAAACAAGCTTACTTTTCTTGCTGGCCCTTTAGCAAAATAAATTTCCTGTAGCTTAAGCCAGGCCTGTACAGCCGTACTACATCTTCTGATATGGATAAGCTCACTTGGCTTCACGCACATAATTATAGCAGCCAATGCCTTCTGGTCATTCCTAAGCCATAACAGTCTTTCTGGTGCACTTAGTGATTCCTCAGGTGGCGGGTTAATACATTTCCAGTAATCCAACGTAATCAATAGGCTCTTCATTTGAAGTGACCAACTTTCGTAGTTGTCCTCTGATAATTTCTCTATATTCATTATTCCGTTTGACATTTTTGTTTAATGAAACTGTCTGTATTTTATTCAAATTTGTCTCTTTATGCACTACCGCGAGTGTGGGTACCGTGCAACTGCAACTCTCCAATTTTTTATCGACCAATGAAAAATAGTCTAACCGAATTATTTTCGACAACCGAACATCTATGCACTACCCCGCGTTTGGGTACCGTGCCAACGTATTATATTCTTCCGAACTATATGTTTGAGTTAAACACTCTCGGATTATTCCCGGATCTGTGGTTTCGCGTGGTTGACCATCTGGGCCCATAACCTATGTTGAATGTTACTTGTGTGTGTAGACTAGCTACCGCATGTTCGATCAAGAACGCGTAACCACCAGAGAAACCGAAATATCAAACTAAGCGAGAACCACGTCTTATCGGTTTGAGTTGCTTTAATACAGTGAAGTCTGCATGACTTACGAACTAATGACAATGTGTAAATTACCTAACGGAATCAATCAGCTGTTATACATTCAAGTTGTTCTTAACCCTATAATGATAATGTTCCATTATGAATAATACTTAATTTTTATTCCTTTGCCATTGGATATACATTTCAGTTAGTGCATAGAACTTACTCCGTGTGCTTTATGTGCCGTCGCGAGTTTTAAATATGACTTCAAATGATGCGAGTGGCAATAATGACGATGCGTTATTTTATAAACAAAAGCCGCTATCGAGTTATGAGCTTCCTCAGCAAATCGACGATTATGTTTCAAGCGACAAAGCACTGTGGCTCGTTTTGTCATTTTATTTTGCAAAAATCATATCTTCTAAAGGAAACCAGATATTGTCAAAATGTAACGAGCATTTAACAGGAAATCGCCGTAGCTAAATAAAATGTAAGATTTTCAAAATTAGACGGAATAATTCTTCTGAAAGCTGGGCAACGTTGAAGTTTGTTTTCATGGGAATTTACACCATAGAAATGCATTGGAAACATGATATTTTCAAGTGTATTCGCTATAAAACTTTTTATTTTTACATATAATATGTATTTATGTAGCATATATTTCTATATATGTTTAAATAAATATGTATTTATGTAATATATACATATATGTATATATACGTGTATGCTATACGTAGGTACATAGGCTATACATAGGTATACATATATACCTATGCATTAAAATTAATATATTTTTAATTTATTCTATATCTATTAAAATTATTATCTATAAGATTATATACATATTTTTCTTTTTTATTCCCGTGAAATCCTGCAGTTTCCTTTTTCTATAGGCGAACATTCGTCTACAGGCTTCGATGGTCTTCCTCGTCGTTTTTCTCCGGACGTGCAAGGCGCATCCTCAATAGGCTCAAAATCCACAAACACCTCATTCAGCCAACTTGAATTTTTAATGTCGAATCTTGTTTGTGTGCGTCCTGATTCATTCTATTTTTCAGAAATATTATAAAACACGGTTGATCTAGCCGCTGCACCGCATTCCGTCATTATTGAAGGCCGACGACGTCTACTGGAGTTGAAGTTGAGTACTTTCAGTGGTAGCTACACTGACTTTATATCTCTACCATCATAGATAAGGATCCCGATTTAACACCTATTAAAAAACTGCAGCACTTACGATCCTGTCTAAAGGACACTGCTTAGGATTCAGTTCACTCACCAGCGACAATTATTGCGCTGTATTAGAATTATTTCAATCGGCGATTCAGCAGTAAGCGACTTATTTTTCAAGCACACATCGCTGAGAACTGTGGCAGAAGAAGGTAGATTGGGTTCAACGACAAAATTTTCGTGAATTTTCAGACCATCTTAACGCAAACTTTCGTGCTTTAAGGGGAGGCAACACGGATCAGAAAGCTGGCTGCATAGTCATCCACAAATTGCTGGAGATGTTGGACAGTGCCACGCGAACATGCTGGGAGAAATCGGCTTCGTTAGATGGCATTCCATCGCTGGATCAACTTACATGTTTCTTGGAGAGGCGTTGCCAAAAACAGGAGACCATGGAACTGGCTACAGCAGCTACTTGCTCACAGGTGGGAAATATTAACAAAAATCCACTAATAAATCGAAGATCATTTGTTGCAACTACTACATTTTGTGATGCAGCCAATCACAGCATATACAATTGAACACTATTTGCAAAGGCTTAATCTATGCCTGAACTGTCTCCAGAAAGGCCATCAATTAAGCGCATGTAATTCATAGTTTGTTTCACCTTGGCATCGCTGTCTTCAAATCAGGCCCATCAGAAACCCATAATTTGCATTCAGCTATAAGCACTGAGGGTCAATTGCATTCGTCGTCTTCGTCGCAAAGCACCTTAACGACATTCGCATAACCTTTGCCCACTTCTACGCAAAATCTCAGATCCGATTCTGTGCTCCTGGCTACAGCTGTCGTCAATGTAGGGAATCGTGTTGGAGAGTTAGTTCCTTGTCATGCTCTGCATTACTTTGGCTCTCTGGCTCTCGACGTGCCCATCAGCTGCAGCTTCGCAGGATCAAATCGTTGGTATCTGTGTCTGGCCTGATGATTTTCGCCTTGTGTCTGATCAGTCAGCAGTCAATATTAGTCTAAAGTCCCAGTCCTTTGATTATTTCAAAGAACCGAGCATTTTGTGTTTAGCTTTTGAAATTAGAATGAAGTCATTCGCATGCGAAACTAAAATTCGGAATTCCAAAATTGTCCAGTACTTTTCCGACCGTTGACGTGGTTTTTCATAAAATCGGTGCCACATGTGTCGAATTATTTAACGTGAAGAGCTTTGAATATGAGCTTAAAGCCACTCGGACGATAATAAAAATCATATCGTTTCATACAACTGTTTTCCGCGACTTTTACGACCGTGTAGGTAGATTTTCCAAAATCTTTGAACACCGCGCCTACTTTGTTTTGCGTAGAACGTTGAAAATAAGTTTGAAGCCAATAGCATGAAAATTGAAAATGTCGAATGTCAGAATTTTCCACCAATATTTCGACTGTGAGTGCATTTTCTAAAATCGTTGAGACACGTATCGAATTATTTTTTGTGAAGAGCTTTGAACATGAATTTGAAGTTGATCGGACTAAAATTAGACCCCCCATTTTCCGCACATCAGATGGATTTTCATAAATCGGTGAAATAGGTGTCTAATAAATTTTTGTGTAGAGCTTTGGAAATGAGTTTGAAGCAAATCGAACGATAATCAAAAAAGTGTCATACAGCAGTTTTCCACGAATTTTCCGCCTGTGGGGGTAGATTTTTCATATTCTTTAAGCACTATGCCTATTATATTTTCGTGTTGAACATTGAAAATAAGTTAGAAGCTCATCGCATGAAAATTAAGTGTCATATTCCAAAGTTTTACGTCAATTTTCCAACCGTGGTGGTGTATTTTGCAAAATCGGTGATACACGTGTCACATTATTTAATGTGTAGACCTTTGAAAATAAGTTTGATAAGCGATGGTAAAAAGCTTACAGCATTTGTGGTGGAATTTTTCGAAATCTCATCTGTGCGTGTAATTTAATTTCATTGCAAAAAAATCAGCATTCTAGTTTTAACGGTTTGGGATGTGCATAGATCATGAATCCAGTCAGTTAGGAGAAGGTCTGTTATATATGAAAGCAGTTTGATGTCAGTGACTTGCTGAATAAAAGATATTATTTTCGGGAAAAAAATATGTTTTGCGAATTTGTTTTTACGTATGTTTCAGGTATGACCGTTTGTTTTTTATATCTCTTACCGCCGTGTTATTTTTATACTCGGCTTAAAAATTTTTGAAATTTTTGAAAAAGAGTATATTGGGTTTGCGACATGTCCGTCTGTCCGTTCGTCCGTATGAACGCCATTTTTTTTTCCACACCCTTGAAGCTAGAGCAACCAAACTTGGTACACATGTTGGTGTATACCCTCAATTTATAAAGTGTCAAGATCGACCCCCCACCACACCCACTCGACAGCATTTCCGCGGAAACCCAAATCTTAAAAATTTTATTTTGAGCTAGAGTCACCAAATTTGACACACAGACTAATGTTGACTTCCTTGAAAAATCTGCATCAAACATTTTTTGCCAGCCCCACCCCTTCCCCACAAATCGGCAGAGCTTTCCCCAAAACAAGTTTTTTCAAAATAGTTTGCAACCACCCCCTCCGCAAATTAGCAAATTCTATATGTCCCACACAAAAATGATAGTCACCAAATTTGGCATACAGGCTAATGTTTAGGTCCTTGACAGATCTGCATCAACAAATTTTTGCCAACCTCTCCCCGCGAAGGAACCAAATCTATGTATATCTTTCACACCTGTATAGGTAGTCACCAAATTTGGGACACAAACTAGCACAGTTGAGTCTCTTGACAGATTTGGCAAAAACAATTTTGGTAATGCCACCAACTCCCCCGAAAATGAGCAAAATGTATTTCTCAAACACCTGCTCATGTAGATTCACCAAATTTGAAAAACAGACTACCAGGTTTTTCTTTCCTTCCAACCCCAAAAATAAACAATTTATACCGAACTTGAAAACGAGTATTCTGCTGTCGGGTACGTCCGACTGCAACGTTCTTACTTGTTTCAGGTTTGGAAACAGAAGAGTCAGAAGTAAAATCTGGACAATATGCTGAAATGAGTAGCAGTCGGTATCCTTATTTGGATTTTCGCCAGTCACTTAAGAGGCTTTACATTGTCTTGATAGGAATTTACTGCCAACGATCGTCCAAGAAACAATCTTTGAAATATTTTGGGAAGTGTCCCAAGCAAGATGATCAGCCGATACGAGTCGAGGCATTCAGGAATCCCCCCAGGTTGTGGGACAATGACAATGACTGCGCACTTCTACTGGAAGGGGAACTGTTGGATCCTAATAGAAACAAACAGTGATATAAGAAACAGGGAAGCGCTTTGGCTACTCTGATATAAACACCGCCGTAGCACAAGGTCTTAGTGGGCTTTGGTCATTTGATCTGCTAGCGCACAAGGGCAAAGATCCCTTTCCAAAAGCTCTCAATGTGTCGACGTCTAACACGCTTACAATCTCACTCATTAGCGAATGCCGTGTCGAAGCTTAACAACGTACAATTCAATTGCCTGCGCGTAGCCGTCCAGATTGTAAAACCAGTATTCTCTTCAAGGTAAGCGTTGCACAGGAGACACTCCAACTACTCCTGTAGGAATTTATAAGAAGCTTTTTAGGGCATTAGCACGACACCAAGCATGGGCTTGCTAACTCGCAAAAGGCAATCCACCTCCCGCCCAACCAACCTAGGGGCGCAACGCATAACGTGCGGTATCGAAGATCGCGGACAAGAAAAAACAAGAAGAGAAAGGAAGAAAGCATTTGATTGGAACTGCAAAACTGAAATGAATCAAATGAATCAATAAATTCATTGATTAGTTTTATACTAAGCATGATTCCAGTTAAGACCGCGAAGTGCAGATTCTATTCTATCCTGATGAACCTTGTATTGAAGAAGGGCTATTTATGGACAACGTGAATACGATCTCGATCACGCCGAAAATAAAAATCAGCTGGCGCGATACAATAACTAGCTGATCTGCACCGAAATCATCAGTGCTGCTTCAACTGTAGCTTATTCAGCCACCCGCGTAAATTAGCAGTGGCTCTAAAACAGCCAGGGCAGTTTGGACACAATCCACTGGGAGTAACACAGTTTGAGAACGTTTTTTATTTTAATTTGCAAATGATGCGTACGCCTGCCTACGCACAGCAAACAATTAAAAGGAAAAGGAGCGTATCTTACCCAGGGACGGCCCTAATGGAACACCAATATCTGAAGGGAATATGCAACAAGTCATGAAGGTAATGCAAAAGACTATTGAATTAACGCTGGTCAATTTACCAACAAAAGATGACATTAAGGGAGTTTGCGATCAGCTAGGCCAGGTAGCCGGGTAAATCGATGCAATTAAGGCCAAAAATGCTATACTTAAGCAGAAACTTGAGGAAATTAAAGCTGAACAGAGAAATGACCGAAAGAAGTCCAGAGACTTTAAAGCCAAGTGAAAAATTTAATTTGTAGCTGCCAGGGTTATTTTGAAACGAGAACAATGCAGAAAACTTATCTCGGCATAGGCAACAATTGATGAAGCCTCCATAGTATTAAAATATGGCGGAAATCTGGCTGGCACCAATATATATGTCGAAAAAGATTTTACCGAGCTCAAGCAAAAAAATAAAAGTCTGCTGTGTCAGCTGAAAAAACATCTTCGAGCTATCAAGTTAGACGTAAAGATTCAAGTCATTAACGATTTTTTGAAGATCGGAAATGAGTGGTTTCATTGGGATGAGAGCAATGAACTCATGTGCGGCAAAATGTAAGGAATCCCGGTGCTGCGAAAGTATTTGCAAATATAAAGGCGTAAGATATTTCACACATCGCTCTGTCAAAGAAATTGCCTGCAAAAAACTAGTAAGTGGCAGGCCTAACAAGTTTTGAATAAGATTTTGGCATAAAAATAGAAATAAGCAAAACACTAACCCACAGGTTAGCAACGGCAATAACAACACAACCCAGATCCGGGCACATCATCTAAAGGTTCTGTCGTATTATATTACGGGACTGGCAAGCAAGCTGATACAGGATAAATTCTTTAAAAAAAACGCTATGCCGCGCAATTAATTGTAGATCCGCAGCCGTCGAATACATCACCATCGTTAAGATCCCACTGCCAACTGAGTAACTTCTTCTTCCAGCTTACCTTAAGTGCAACAACTGGGCAGCTGATTTCGAAAATTTATATAAAATCTTGAATGAGCCATCTACCCACAATGTATCGTTAATAGGAGATATATTGAAATAGCTGAGCCCTCAATGGTCCTCAGATTGTCAATAAACAAAGAAAATGTGTAGACGCTGTGACAGACAACAGCACCACAAGAAGCGACGCTAATGGCTCATTCACATTTTTAAGAAGAAAGGCGACGTCCACCCTCGACTATTGTATGGCTCAGGGCAAATGGCATCAATATGTCTCCGATCTACACATCGGTACAGAAACTTTTTCAGACCACATGCACCTAATAGTAGACATAACCGTAGAAAACGGTACTGGTACAGATACAAGTGGTCTTCTGCCCAGCAAATATGAAAACTTTAACGTCTGCAATTCTTACTCGCATCACAAGCTTTGTCAATAAAAATTATCTGCCTTCCGAAAACCAGATGGGCTTCAATGCTGGCTACTCAACAGTTGCAAGCATTTTTACACTCTCCAGTAGCAAGTATTACCTGCTCAGCGACAAATGCCTTTATCTATTTTTCAACCAACAGAAGAAGTTTGTTGAAGTTTTGTAACAAGGGACTATCCTCAAAATGGTAAGCATACTCCGAAGTCTTTATTATAAAACACGGTTGATCTAGCCGCTGCACCGCATTCCGTCATTATTGAAGGCCGACGACGTCTACTGGAGTTGAAGTTGAGTACTTTCAGTGGTAGCTACACTGACTTTATATCTCTACCATCATAGATAAGGATCCCGATTTAACACCTATTAAAAAACTGCAGCACTTACGATCCTGTCTAAAGGACACTGCTTAGGATTCAGTTCACTCACCAGCGACAATTATTGCGCTGTATTAGAATTATTTCAATCGGCAGTAAGCGACTTATTTTTCAAGCACACATCGCTGAGAACTGTGGCAGAAGAAGGTAGATTGGGTTCAACGACAAAATTTTCGTGAATTTTCAGACCATCTTAACGCAAACTTTCGTGCTTTAAGGGGAGGCAACACGGATCAGAAAGCTGGCTGCATAGTCATCCACAAATTGCTGGAGATGTTGGACAGTGCCACGCAAACATGCTGGGAGAAATCGGCTTCGTTAGATGGCATTCCATCGCTGGATCAACTTACATGTTTCTTGGAGAGGCGTTGCCAAAAACAGGAGACCATGGAACTGGCTACAGCAGCTACTTGCTCACAGGTGGGAAATATTAACAAAAATCCACTAATAAATCGAAGATCATTTGTTGCAACTACTACATTTTGTGATGCAGCCAATCACAGCATATACAATTGAACACTATTTGCAAAGGCTTAATCTATGCCTGAACTGTCTCCAGAAAGGCCATCAATTAAGCGCATGTAATTCATAGTTTGTTTCACCTTGGTATCGCTGTCTTCAAATCAGGCCCATCAGAAACCCATAATTTGCATTCAGCTATAAGCACTGAGGGTCAATTGCATTCGTCGTCTTCGTCGCAAAGCACCTTAACGACATTCGCATAACCTTTGCCCACTTCTACGCAAAATCTCAGATCCGATTCTGTGCTCCTGGCTACAGCTGTCGTCAATGTAGGGAATCGTGTTGGAGAGTTAGTTCCTTGTCATGCTCTGCATTACTTTGGCTCTCTGGCTCTCGACGTGCCCATCAGCTGCAGCTTCGCAGGATCAAATCGTTGGTATCTGTGTCTGGCCTGATGATTTTCGCCTTGTGTCTGATCAGTCAGCAGTCAATATTAGTCTAAAGTCCCAGTCCTTTGATTATTTCAAAGAACCGAGCATTTTGTGTTTAGCTTTTGAAATTAGAATGAAGTCATTCGCATGCGAAACTAAAATTCGGAATTCCAAAATTGTCCAGTACTTTTCCGACCGTTGACGTGGTTTTTCATAAAATCGGTGCCACATGTGTCGAATTATTTAACGTGAAGAGCTTTGAATATGAGCTTAAAGCCACTCGGACGATAATAAAAATCATATCGTTTCATACAACTGTTTTCCGCGACTTTTACGACCGTGTAGGTAGATTTTCCAAAATCTTTGAACACCGCGCCTACTTTGTTTTGCGTAGAACGTTGAAAATAAGTTTGAAGCCAATAGCATGAAAATTGAAAATGTCGAATGTCAGAATTTTCCACCAATATTTCGACTGTGAGTGCATTTTCTAAAATCGTTGAGACACGTATCGAATTATTTTTTGTGAAGAGCTTTGAACATGAATTTGAAGTTGATCGGACTAAAATTAGACCCCCCATTTTCCGCACATCAGATGGATTTTCATAAATCGGTGAAATAGGTGTCTAATAAATTTTTGTGTAGAGCTTTGGAAATGAGTTTGAAGCAAATCGAACGATAATCAAAAAAGTGTCATACAGCAGTTTTCCACGAATTTTCCGCCTGTGGGGGTAGATTTTTCATATTCTTTAAGCACTATGCCTATTATATTTTCGTGTTGAACATTGAAAATAAGTTAGAAGCTCATCGCATGAAAATTAAGTGTCATATTCCAAAGTTTTACGTCAATTTTCCAACCGTGGTGGTGTATTTTGCAAAATCGGTGATACACGTGTCACATTATTTAATGTGTAGACCTTTGAAAATAAGTTTGATAAGCGATGGTAAAAAGCTTACAGCATTTGTGGTGGAATTTTTCGAAATCTCATCTGTGCGTGTAATTTAATTTCATTGCAAAAAAATCAGCATTCTAGTTTTAACGGTTTGGGATGTGCATAGATCATGAATCCAGTCAGTTAGGAGAAGGTCTGTTATATATGAAAGCAGTTTGATGTCAGTGACTTGCTGAATAAAAGATATTATTTTCGGGAAAAAAATATGTTTTGCGAATTTGTTTTTACGTATGTTTCAGGTATGACCGTTTGTTTTTTATATCTCTTACCGCCGTGTTATTTTTATACTCGGCTTAAAAATTTTTGAAATTTTTGAAAAAGAGTATATTGGGTTTGCGACATGTCCGTCTGTCCGTTCGTCCGTATGAACGCCATTTTTTTTTCCACACCCTTGAAGCTAGAGCAACCAAACTTGGTACACATGTTGGTGTATACCCTCAATTTATAAAGTGTCAAGATCGACCCCCCACCACACCCACTCGACAGCAATTCCGCGGAAACCCAAATCTTAAAAATTTTATTTTGAGCTAGAGTCACCAAATTTGACACACAGACTAATGTTGACTTCCTTGAAAAATCTGCATCAAACATTTTTTGCCAGCCCCACCCCTTCCCCACAAATCGGCAGAGCTTTCCCCAAAACAAGTTTTTTCAAAATAGTTTGCAACCACCCCCTCCGCAAATTAGCAAATTCTATATGTCCCACACAAAAATGATAGTCACCAAATTTGGCATACAGGCTAATGTTTAGGTCCTTGACAGATCTGCATCAACAAATTTTTGCCAACCTCTCCCCGCGAAGGAACCAAATCTATGTATATCTTTCACACCTGTATAGGTAGTCACCAAATTTGGGACACAAACTAGCACAGTTGAGTCTCTTGACAGATTTGGCAAAAACAATTTTGGTAATGCCACCAACTCCCCCGAAAATGAGCAAAATGTATTTCTCAAACACCTGCTCATGTAGATTCACCAAATTTGAAAAACAGACTACCAGGTTTTTCTTTCCTTCCAACCCCAAAAATAAACAATTTATACCGAACTTGAAAACGAGTATTCTGCTGTCGGGTACGTCCGACTGCAACGTTCTTACTTGTTTCAGGTTTGGAAACAGAAGAGTCAGAAGTAAAATCTGGACAATATGCTGAAATGAGTAGCAGTCGGTATCCTTATTTGGATTTTCGCCAGTCACTTAAGAGGCTTTACATTGTCTTGATAGGAATTTACTGCCAACGATCGTCCAAGAAACAATCTTTGAAATATTTTGGGAAGTGTCCCAAGCAAGATGATCAGCCGATACGAGTCGAGGCATTCAGGAATCCCCCCAGGTTGTGGGACAATGACAATGACTGCGCACTTCTACTGGAAGGGGAACTGTTGGATCCTAATAGAAACAAACAGTGATATAAGAAACAGGGAAGCGCTTTGGCTACTCTGATATAAACACCGCCGTAGCACAAGGTCTTAGTGGGCTTTGGTCATTTGATCTGCTAGCGCACAAGGGCAAAGATCCCTTTCCAAAAGCTCTCAATGTGTCGACGTCTAACACGCTTACAATCTCACTCATTAGCGAATGCCGTGTCGAAGCTTAACAACGTACAATTCAATTGCCTGCGCGTAGCCGTCCAGATTGTAAAACCAGTATTCTCTTCAAGGTAAGCGTTGCACAGGAGACACTCCAACTACTCCTGTAGGAATTTATAAGAAGCTTTTTAGGGCATTAGCACGACACCAAGCATGGGCTTGCTAACTCGCAAAAGGCAATCCACCTCCCGCCCAACCAACCTAGGGGCGCAACGCATAACGTGCGGTATCGAAGATCGCGGACAAGAAAAAACAAGAAGAGAAAGGAAGAAAGCATTTGATTGGAACTGCAAAACTGAAATGAATCAAATGAATCAATAAATTCATTGATTAGTTTTATACTAAGCATGATTCCAGTTAAGACCGCGAAGTGCAGATTCTATTCTATCCTGATGAACCTTGTATTGAAGAAGGGCTATTTATGGACAACGTGAATACGATCTCGATCACGCCGAAAATAAAAATCAGCTGGCGCGATACAATAACTAGCTGATCTGCACCGAAATCATCAGTGCTGCTTCAACTGTAGCTTATTCAGCCACCCGCGTAAATTAGCAGTGGCTCTAAAACAGCCAGGGCAGTTTGGACACAATCCACTGGGAGTAACACAGTTTGAGAACGTTTTTTATTTTAATTTGCAAATGATGCGTACGCCTGCCTACGCACAGCAAACAATTAAAAGGAAAAGGAGCGTATCTTACCCAGGGACGGCCCTAATGGAACACCAATATCTGAAGGGAATATGCAACAAGTCATGAAGGTAATGCAAAAGACTATTGAATTAACGCTGGTCAATTTACCAACAAAAGATGACATTAAGGGAGTTTGCGATCAGCTAGGCCAGGTAGCCGGGTAAATCGATGCAATTAAGGCCAAAAATGCTATACTTAAGCAGAAACTTGAGGAAATTAAAGCTGAACAGAGAAATGACCGAAAGAAGTCCAGAGACTTTAAAGCCAAGTGAAAAATTTAATTTGTAGCTGCCAGGGTTATTTTGAAACGAGAACAATGCAGAAAACTTATCTCGGCATAGGCAACAATTGATGAAGCCTCCATAGTATTAAAATATGGCGGAAATCTGGCTGGCACCAATATATATGTCGAAAAAGATTTTACCGAGCTCAAGCAAAAAAATAAAAGTCTGCTGTGTCAGCTGAAAAAACATCTTCGAGCTATCAAGTTAGACGTAAAGATTCAAGTCATTAACGATTTTTTGAAGATCGGAAATGAGTGGTTTCATTGGGATGAGAGCAATGAACTCATGTGCGGCAAAATGTAAGGAATCCCGGTGCTGCGAAAGTATTTGCAAATATAAAGGCGTAAGATATTTCACACATCGCTCTGTCAAAGAAATTGCCTGCAAAAAACTAGTAAGTGGCAGGCCTAACAAGTTTTGAATAAGATTTTGGCATAAAAATAGAAATAAGCAAAACACTAACCCACAGGTTAGCAACGGCAATAACAACACAACCCAGATCCGGGCACATCATCTAAAGGTTCTGTCGTATTATATTACGGGACTGGCAAGCAAGCTGATACAGGATAAATTCTTTAAAAAAAACGCTATGCCGCGCAATTAATTGTAGATCCGCAGCCGTCGAATACATCACCATCGTTAAGATCCCACTGCCAACTGAGTAACTTCTTCTTCCAGCTTACCTTAAGTGCAACAACTGGGCAGCTGATTTCGAAAATTTATATAAAATATTGAATGAGCCATCTACCCACAATGTATCGTTAATAGGAGATATATTGAAATAGCTGAGCCCTCAATGGTCCTCAGATTGTCAATAAACAAAGAAAATGTGTAGACGCTGTGACAGACAACAGCACCACAAGAAGCGACGCTAATGGCTCATTCACATTTTTAAGAAGAAAGGCGACGTCCACCCTCGACTATTGTATGGCTCAGGGCAAATGGCATCAATATGTCTCCGATCTACACATCGGTACAGAAACTTTTTCAGACCACATGCACCTAATAGTAGACATAACCGTAGAAAACGGTACTGGTACAGATACAAGTGGTCTTCTGCCCAGCAAATATGAAAACTTTAACGTCTGCAATTCTTACTCGCATCACAAGCTTTGTCAATAAAAATTATCTGCCTTCCGAAAACCAGATGGGCTTCAATGCTGGCTACTCAACAGTTGCAAGCATTTTTACACTCTCCAGTAGCAAGTATTACCTGCTCAGCGACAAATGCCTTTATCTATTTTTCAACCAACAGAAGAAGTTTGTTGAAGTTTTGTAACAAGGGACTATCCTCAAAATGGTAAGCATACTCCGAAGTCTATACTGCAGCACCGTCACAAAGATATGGGACGCTCACCGTCTTTTTGAACAATTTGAGTCAAACCAAAGTGTAAAACAAAGAGAGCTTACAGGAGGTGTGAAACTGGGATCCAATCATTTCAAGGTTCTGATGGATGCAGATGATATGGTCGTGTTAGCAGAGAGCCCGAAAATGCTGCAGCAAATGACAGATACGATCCAATGTTAATGTGAGACGTGGAGCCTCTACATATACACCGAAAAGTCAAAAGTGATGGTGATACGAAACAGCAGATGGCGACTTGCTAACAAAGAAAATAGGAAGCTAGCCGGCACACCACTTGAAGTAGTTAGGAGTGAAACTGAAAGCCACTAGATTTGCAATCTGCAGCACTTGAAACTCTCTTCTACGACGTAGAAACATAAATCCCAGTACAAAATACAAGTTTTACCAAGCAACAGCGAAAGCCATCACCTGCTATGCGGCCCAAGTCTGGGTTTGTAACATGTACGAAGATGTAGAGCGAAGCTTAAGACTCATTATTAAAATAATATAATATAATATAATCTAGCGCAGAATACGCCAAATTATGCGATTCAATTGGAAACAGGTCTGCCACCTCTATTTACGTTCACGTTACAGTCGCACTTCGATTATATTCAGAAGGTCTTCAAAATGGCGGATCATACATACCCGAAACTTGTGGCACAATATCTACCTGCTGGCAGACGTCGAATTTTTTAACGATGGCAAACAGAGGAAAATGTTACCCATATCACCCTTGACGACCATAGTCTGAGGAAAATACTGCTACTTTAACTCATCCAACTCATAGTCTTCAATGGGAGGATCGTAATAGTGACTCCTCCAAAATCGTGAGAGCCACTGTACACTGTGCAATCTGCGCGAAAGCGAGGACACGGAACACTTCCTGAGCAGATGTCCAATCTTATAAGAAATAAGAGTGAGACATCTTGGCAAATCGGCTCTGTCAAAGGCAGACTGTATAGAGCTACTTAACAGCATCAACTGGGCAGGTCTAGCAGCATATTTACACTACGCCACGCATTACAGGAAACAGTTATTTAACGGCACGTTTTGAGCACACACAACCTATCCATATACTATATATATTGTTATTCTTTATAATCTAATGTTTGATTGGGCAGCAAACCCTTGCAGCCTGAAATTTTTACGGTGCCTTTTCCCATTATACCGTAAGTGGGAACCTACAAAAAATGGTTAAATATAAATCCGTAAGTATGAAAAATTGTTTATGAAAATCTCGGTATGCGCCAGCTGCTGCATAACAACGTGAAAATCAAACGAGATATAAAATCTCTCTCTTGAATTGCACTCTCGGCTTTAAAGCTTATAAGTGCGACTGAAATCGCCATAAAGTTTGTGTCTCTAAGCCTTTTGCTTATGCTTTGCTTTATATCTACGGTAGATAGCGCTTTGAAGCCAATCTAACTAAACAAATAAACTCACTCATTTGTCCTAGACTTCCGTTTTTCGGACGTGGCGACGGGTAGGGGTAGATTTTCCAAAATGAAAATGAGTTTAAATGAAACGATAAACAAAAAAGGTTTAATACAATGGTTTTCTTTAAGCACCGCGTCCATTATGTCTTTGTGTAGAACATTGAAAATGAGTTTACAGCCAATCTGAAAATTAAAAATGTCGAATGTCAGAGTTTTCCACCAATTTTCCGGCCGTTGTGGTGAATATCCCAAAATGTCTCCTCTATTTTGGGGAATTAATTAATAATAATTTTTCGAATTATTTTATGTGAAGAGCTTTGAAAACGAATTTTCGCGCCCGTGGGAGTAGTTCCCAAATAATTGAGCCTAATGATTTTTTGAGTATGGCTATACAAATGTCATAAAGCCGATCTAAAAACAAAAATTGTACTCATTTGACCTTGATCACAATTTCCTGCCCACGCGAAGAGAGCTTTGAATATGGGTCTAAATCCGCTCGGACGATAATTAAAAAAACTTTCATACAACAGTTATCCGCAAATTTTCTGACCGTGTAGAGCCTTGAAAATTAGTTTGACAGTCACCGTCTGAAAATCAAAAGTGTCGTATAACAGAGTTTTCCACCAATTTTCCAACTGTGGAGGTAAATTTTGAAAACCGATGATACACGTGTCGCATTATTTAATGTGTAGAGCTTTGAAAATGAGTTTGAACCAGATCGGACTTAAATTTGAAAATTAGTTCGAAGCCGATTGGTTGTTAAAAAAAAATGTTACATACAAAAGTTTTCCGCGAAATTTCTTGCAGCAGATTATGAGTGACCATTATACGTGCCAAATCCCAGGGCTTTATGTTTAAAATTGTGGCTGTACAACATTTGTATCAAATTGCGGGGAAAAATCTGTAATCGTATGGTATACAGGAACCTACAATTTAAATTATCTCTATATCTTATAGTTGCTGAGATCGACGCGATCATACGGACAGACGGACATGGCCAAATTTTTATAACTTCGTTAATGCGAAGCGTAGGTCATCAACACTTCCATCAACTGTATTTTTCGAAAAAAAGACAGCTGACTCAGATCCGGCTATCGCCGATCTTTTTGCTGAATTTTTCAAACTACTTATAGTTTACAGCCTTATCAATTGGTTTCGCCTTATCCATATCATGTAAATAGCTACAATTGATTTTTTGGGCCTTTAATCACTGAAAGTTCGCTTCTACAATATCTAAAAGCCATTAAGCCCGTATTTTCACCGGGACCTGATGGAGTACCAGGCTGCGTGCTCAAGTACTGTGCTGAAGGTATTTTTAAGCCATTATTTCTTTTTTTGTGTGGAGCTGTGCTCTTTCCCCATTATTTGGAAATAATCATTTATAATTCCACTCCATAAAAAAGGAAAGAAGTCTAATGTTGAAAACTATAGAGGTATTTCTAAATTGTCTGCTATTCCTAAGATTTTTGAGAAATTAATAACTTCTCAACTTCAACATTTATGTAGATCCATAATTTCACCCTGCCAGCACGGGTTCGTGAAATATAGATCTACTACCACTAACCTATTGGAATTCACATCTCTTGTCATAAAGGGATTTCAAGCTAAAATGCAAAGAGATGTTATTTACACTGATTTCATTAAGGCTTTTGACTCTGTTAATGATTCTCTTTTACTTCATAAACTTCACCTTCTGGGATTTCCAAATAACTTAATTCTTTGGATCTCCAACTATTTAACTCTTAGAACCCAAAAAGTGTATTTCAACGGCTTAGTTTCTAGGTCTGTTCAAGTTACTTCCGGAGTTCCACAAGGAAGTCATCTTGGCCCTTATTATTTACTCTGTTCATAAATGACCTTCCTTCTGTTGTAAATCACTCCAGGGTGCTGATGTATGCCGATCATGTTAAAATTTGTCTGGCATCTACTGATTTCTTATCTGGTCAAATGTTGCAACTGATCTTGACAGTTTTCAAGCCGGGTGCCTGGTGTCGGGTAAATTTATTTAATCTTAATTGTGGTAAGTGTAACGTAATGTCCTTTTACAGGCGAATGCCCTTTTTCAACAATTATATTCTTAATGGAAAGCCGCTTGTTCGAATTGAGTCGGTTTATGATTTGAGTATCCTTTTAGATTCCAAGCTTAAGCTTGACAAACATTTTTTTTCTACCGGTAATCGTGCCTTTGGTGTCCTGGGTTTCATTAAGCCTTGTTCGAAGGGATTTAATGATCCCTACATTACTAAAACTCTTTATACTTCTCTTGTTCGACCTATCCTTGAATATGGGTCTTGTATTTGGTGTCACCAGTACAAGGTTCATCAGGATAGAGTAGAATCGGTACAAAAACAATTTCTTCTTTTTGCATTCCGGGGTCGTAACTGGAATCCTAATACTCACTTGCCTTCTTATCGTAGTAGACTTTTACTAATAAATCTTCCATCTCTTTCTGATCGTAGATCCATGCTTGGTGTAATTTTCTTACACAAACTAATTAAAGGAGAAATTGATTCTTCTGAATTAATCAGCCAAATTAGTTTTGCAGTTCCGATCAGAAACTTTCTTCCTCTTAGCCTGCAAGCTTGTAATACTAACTATGGTATCCATAACCCTTTTCGTATCATATGTTCTAATTATAACAATCTTTATCATGTAATATGTAATGCTAGTTTTATTTCCTTACTCAGAACTTCCCTATTATGTTATCTGTGTAATCTATAGTTTTCTGTCTATCGTTATAATTTATGTAGAAATTTTATTTAGTTTGTTCTTATTTATCTGTTCCGAGATCTTCGTTACCGCACGTTATGCGGCGCGCTCCTCGGTCGGTTGGGCGGGAGGTGGGTTGCATTTTGCCTGGGTCCGCGCGTTAACAAGCCCGTGCTTGGTGTCGTTTGGGCCACTTGAATGTGCTGGCCGTTTAGTACATCAACGTCCGAATTAAAAAAAATCGAATTTTCTTTCGATACTGGTCAAGAATTATATACTTTATAGGATCAGAGATGTCTCCTTCTGCTAGTTACATACATTTGCACAGGTTCAATACCCCCTTTTTTACTTTGGTGTTATTAGAATTTACCTATCTTAATCCTTCTAAAATATGCATATATTCAAAATCCGAAGTCTAGTAATAATGGAATAAGTAAAAAATGCTCATTGCTCTGTTATATTATTCTTCTTGGTTTGTTGAATCTTTTACGATTTTCTGAGAGAAGCGTATTATTTCGTGCATACACTGCTGATTACTTGGGAACAATCACAAAACATCCCAGCGGGAAATCGCCCGAGTGCTCCGTTTGGTAATTGATGAAATAAGCAATGCTTTCCGGCAGTTTTGTGTGCATTGATGAATATTCCGATGCTTTGCCGTCTGATTTGTGTGCTGCCATCAAAATCTATGAAGCTGTCGAACTAAGCCGGCAGATTTGTGTGCAGCTGATGAAACTGTCGCTGCTTTACCGGCAGATTTGTGTGCAGGTCTCGGCCAACCTGATGAAACGTTCGCTGCTTGACCAGCCGATTTGTATACAGGAAGAACGTTGAAACGGATACAAAAAATTCTATTGCTTTCCTTTTTTTAATTTGTTGTAAGAAGGAAACAACTGATAACTGCCGTTAGTTGGTGGCCAAGTTTTGTAATTTGCTTTACATTGCCATTTGTTTGTACATGCGTCCTTCAATTTAGTTCGATTTTAGAGTCAAACTGAAAGGGACTGCAGAGTTTAAAATGTACTTCAAAATACAGCTTACGCCACCAACTTGGAAAACGGTAACTACTTAAGCATATTATATGCATATATTACTCATGAAATATATTTAATACTATATGTACATATGTATGTATATACGCATATATTCCAAAAAGATGGGTAACCTGAAGCGGAGTAGATTTCCGAAATTTGCGGCACATTTCGTGAACATAAAATTCGTCATCAATAAAAAAGCTATGATGACCGAAAAAAAAATTCCCAAAAATTATTTAAATACAACAAATATAATATACTTAGCAATAATAAACTGTTGTATCAAACAAATCTACTGATTTTTATTTAGGGAAAACTTAATAATTTGCCGCTTACTTTTATGCCATAATGCTGCTTACATTTATCAACAAGTAAGAATGCTATAGTCGAGTAAACCCGACTACGAAACTCCCTGTACCCAGGTCTAAAACATCCAATCACATCTACGTCCACTTACACATACATACACACATACACAAAGACGCACGCACACAGGCGGCAAAAGCGACAGCGCAAGCGAGGCATTTTAATTGGTGGCTGTGCTTCTTCTTCCCCCTCTCGCTGCATCACTGAATCTTCTTTCGTGAAAAACTTCCGTGTTTATTATCCGATCGACTTGAAATTTGGACAGTAAATTAAGAGAGACTAAAGTATTGTACATGTCAAATCTAAAAGCTATATCTTTAAAATTGTTCCTGTAAAATATTTTTATTGAATTGCGGGGAAACGGGGGGAGATATCTGAAATTGGAAACAAACTTGATCTGCGTATGCTATACAGGTACCTACATTTCAAATTTGGTGTCTCTAGCTCTTATAGTTGCTGAGATCGACGCGTTCATACGGACAGTCGGACAGACGGACATGGCCAAATCGAAATCTCTTTTGATACTGATCAAGAATATATATACTTTATAGGGTCGGAGATATCTCCTTCTGCCTGTTACATACATTTGCACAGATTTAGTACCCCCTTTTGACCCATTTTATGGGTACAGGGAGTAAAAAGTAAGCGGTTACTTTTATGAAATAGTAAGCGCTTACATTTATAGGAAAGTAAGCCCTTACAATAATAGAAAAGTAATCGCCTACATTCATAGAAAAGTAAGCAGCATGGTGGACAGTAATTGAATCACACACAACGTCGTACCCTAGTAATCTGAATTGTGGACGCGACTGATAGAAAAAGCGGCCATGCCCATACAAATGTAATCAGCGTTGTAATCGCAATTTACATAGTAGGCTAGGAAGCGCTTCCAGCTTCCAAGTAATCGACTTGGAATCGATGAAGTAATCGCGAAATTTCTCGCTAGGATAGAGAAAAATCCCAGATTGATTTTAAGAGCGCGCACGCAAAGCGTCTGTGTTACGAGTTAGCTCTAGCTATAAGCATTATTTAACGGAAAACAATCTAGTTTTTTGCACCCGACAACCTTAACGCCGGTGTGACAAAATAAATTTGTTAAATAACATCAAAAATCAACAAGAAAGACAATAAGTGACGCTAAAAATTAATTAACCAAGTGCTTGTGTTCGTGTGTCAGAAAGGCCAATACTCACATTATAACCACTCTGCGAGAGTTCCTAAAATAAGGAATATCTGACAAATCCAAGTTTAAAATTCTATATATTTAAACTGTTGGTGCGTTTTTCAGTTTGTTTTTCCCACGCCGTCTCTCAGAGCACTAGAGAGCAGCGCTGCTGTCCGGGTGAGTGACAAGGGAGGTGAGGGTGTCGGGGAAGCTAAAGCATTCTTTTAGGCGCCTAACAATATTGACCAACCCGTTTTGGTGTCCCTCCGCGTCCTCGAAATCAAAGCTCCGCAATGATGCCGGTTAAGAGAACCCCGCGACCTGCTCTGCTCTGCTACCCAGAGCGTGGTATGCGCTGATCAAGGTCAAGGTACGGCAATAAGTGCCTTTCATCAGGAAAAGAGAATGACAAGTAATCTGCCTCCTGATAATCCAATTGGAGACCTCATGCTCACAATCCATAAAATGGACGAAAAGATCGCAATTGTCAAAATTGGCTTCCAAAGAGGACATAGGTGAGCTGAAGGAGGATATTGGCTCCGTGTCGCAGTCCTTGGGAATACTCAGAGAAGAAAATCTCTTAGAATTGATATAGAGCAAGGTAGAAAAGTGTTAAATCGATTAATAAACCACACCAACAGTCGTACTTTAATCATGAGGGGTTTGCACAAAGAGAATGCCAACAAAAAAGATATCGAGGACTTACTGCACCGAAAAATGGGTTTGTCGCTGGCAAGAACTCGCCAATCAAAAATTATCTTTAAGCGGAACAAAAAGCGGGAATGGCAATGGACGTGCTCAAACACGGGGAAAAATTGGCAGGTACGTCAATTTACATTGAACGGAATCTAACCATAGAAAAACAGGAGAAAAACATTGTACTGCTGCAACTGAAAACCAAAAAGAACGGCTATCTTCGGGTGCCGCAGCTATATACCATAGCAGGAATGTTTTTTATACAAAACTTAATTTTTGTCTGATTGCTCCAAAGCACTATGGGGAATTTGCCCATTTTTTTTGGAATAAAGTCGTTTTTTAAAGCTGTTAAAATTAATGAAATTTTGATGGCAATACATTATAAATACATATAAATAGGTTAAGTTCAAGGGCCTCACAATAGGAATCGGAAAGACTATATATATATATTTGTGGTGGATAATATTCAGTGTGGCTACTACCATGTGTGTATATATCTGTTTTGTTGATATTATATGTTATGTGTGCTTTTTCTGCATTTTCAAAACATTCCTCAATCGTAAATTTTACGAAGAAAATTTTAACTTTGAGAAGAGATAATTAAGCAAATAAAAAAGGCAAGATAATGGAGAAAATGGCGGTTTGACTTATATCAATGTGTTTTTATGATACTTACAGGTTTTTATAAAGATATTTACATTAATTTGTTACAATAAATAATTTTTCTAAAAAATTCTTTTTTCAAACAAAAGTCGATTCTTGAACAAAAGTTCCTATGAGATCTATATGATATAGTAGTCCGATCTTTATAATTTTTGGTATAAAGTTAAAAGCATATTAAAACACAGAACCGCCAGTTTGGTCCGGAAAGATTGAAAAACAAAAAATTAGCATATGGCGGTATTAAGAAGGAAGGCGTTGACACGCCCACCAATCTCGACCCTACTGCCTATTGATATTATAAGAGCAATGCAAAAACTAGACCAAGAAAACTTGATTCGTTCTCGAGTTATTAATTAATTCCAAAAAATTGTCAAATTCCCATAGTGCTAAGGAAGCAATGTGTTCCGGTTTCGATCAAATTATAGGAAGCTATTTGAAGTATTATAAAACTCTCACTTAGTTTGGATGAAATATTTGTATAAACAAAAAGTTTGATATAGTGATATAGTGGTCTGATATTGACCAAATTTGGCCAGATTGTATAAACTCTCTAGAGGCTTGGATCCGTGGCTTGGAATATTTTGGTATATTTATAAACAAAAAGTTTTTCCTACAAAACATATTTGTCGATCGATCATTCCTATGGCAGCTATATGTTATAGTGGTCCGATCCGGCCAGTTCTGACATATGTACTGCCTGCAACAAAAAGAAAGGTCTGTGTCAACTTTCATTACGATAGCTTTTAAACTGAGAGACTAGTTCGCATAGAAACAGACCGACAGACGGACATGGCTATATCGACTCGGCTATTCATGCTGATTCCGAATATATATACTTTGTTGGGTCGCAAATGTCTACTTCAGTCCCTTACACATTTCGAGACAAAATTATAGTACCTTGCTAGGGTATAAAAACTAGCAAATGCTAAGAAGGATATAAAGTTTTGTTCAGGATGATGAAATAAACATAAGTGGAAAATGGTCACGGTTCAACGGCAATAAAATCCTAATGTCGAAAGGCCAGCGAGCGGAATACGCTATTCAGGTTGCATTTTGTAATGCACTCGACTGGGCAAACATACACCTTGCTTTTGGAAAGGTAAAAACATAAGCCAAAATAAAACAGCTCATAGTCTTAATATTAACCTCCTATCTTATAATATATCTCGCCTCTCAAATAAACTTTTAAAAGTCCATATCTTTAAGTTCATAAATTCACATGACATATTCTTCCTATTTCAAACCTTCGTGGAGAGCAATTTCGAGAGATTTGAAACTTATTTTGATCAACACAACCTGTATTGCGAAGCGGCCACCAGAATCCATGCCAAAGGACGAGCAAGTGGGGGTATGCCATTTGGAGTCCGTAATAGCCTTAAGAAGTCCCTAAATTGGTCATTTGTTCATCTTCAGAGTTCCGTTGCGCTAGAGATATTGCTGAAAAATTAACGCTTCTTTATCGTTTCCTCTTATCTTAACTGTAATCACGGGAAAGTAGACTTCGAAAACCTGGATGATATCCTGCTGCAAGTACAGTCCGACAATATAATGGTGGCTGGCTGGAGGCATGAACGCCAGGATCTGGTACTACTAAAGCCCAAAATGACAACAGTGAGGTTGCATCCGACTATGTAAACACGGCACGGGTCTCAAAAGACTCGAAATTAGACTCAAATGGAAAACAAATTATTGAACTATGCGACTCCTACAGTCTAACAGTACTCAACGAAAGAACCGAAAGCGACAGAGAGGGTAATTTAACTTACATTAGGTCACAGGAAACTTTAACTATTGACTACTGTCTGATAAACGGATGCTGGCACGACTTTGTCATGGATATGAGAGGAGCAGAAGAAGTCTACTCAGACCATATGCCTCTCGTCATCAACATATGCTTCCACGATACCAAAGAAAATTAAATAAAGCTAGCCGAGATGCTGAGGAGTACGCAAAACAACTCGATCGAAGCCTTATGCACCTAAGCTCATCGGCGCCAGACATGGAAGAACTCACAAAATGCATTTTTTAAGCGTCATAATGTATGTTAAACCATGCAATGTGCTGACTTGGTTCGACAAAGATTGTTTTGTAGCCTCCTGGCTACAATGGATGCAACTGCTCACTGACGTCCAAAAAGAAGCCACTGTAACAAATAAATTTATCTACTCCGCAGCAAACAAAGCATATAAGACTCTCTGCAGTCATACGCAGCAAGAGTATTTCAAGAACTTTGAACTTGGAATAAACAGGGTAAACGACAGCAAATCCTTCTAAAAGATGGCATTCGCGAGGTTCTAGCAAATCACTTTAAAAGACTGCTTTTCATAGAAGAACCAGCTACAAAGCACAGTTTTGCCCTACCTTTCCTACGTGTTTCAAAACTGAACAGACCCATTTCCGAGTCCGAAGGATTGCGATACTTTGCTCCAAAAATAAAAAGGCGCCAGGTGTGGTTAGAATCCCCGCAGAGTTCTTAAAGAACGCTACAACAACCTTCATAGAAAATCTTACTGTGGCATTTAACATCATCTTTGAGAACGGCGAAGCCCCAGACAGTTTAAGAAAAGCTTATATGAAGCAGAAAACTACAGGGGAATTTTATTTCTAAATGTGGCCATGAAATGATTTCCACCCATCTTACTGGCGCGCTTAACCAACAGGGTGGAAAGAGAGAAGATTTTGAGCGAATATCAGGAAAAAAAAGCTCTTCACATTCTTCATTGACTTCAAAGGAGCTTTTGACACCATAGACAGACGTTGTCTCTTCCTGAAATTGAGCAACACCGGAATATCAACCAAACTGCTACGCATTTTAAGTAGCATGTACGACCAGAATAGTGTTGCGGTGTGGGATGCTAATGATCTATCACCATCGTTCACGTCAAATGGGATGTCTTCTAAGCCCATTACTGTTCGCCCTGTATGTCGATGACATAGTGTCCGCGCTGCCAGGTGGTCGCTGTGCACGAGAGGAGTATAAGCCAGGGACCGTAACGGTTTTAACTTATATGTAATATTTTAAAAAAATTGCCCCGTTTAGACCAGGCTCAGACGTATGTTCGCTTTGCAACTCTCAGGAGCGGGAAGGCATCATGCATTTTATGGGGCGATGCCCCATACTTAATGAAATTAGGGTACAACGCGGGAACAAAACATACATGGATACACAGGACTGTGTCGCCCCACTCAACGATCCACCCAGCTGGCAAATTCTGGCCGATTTTCTGCTGCAGTGTCAGTAATATCGCCGCAATATTTTAATTAATAATTTATAATTTCCCATAAAGCAAATTTAAACCTGAAGGCATAAATGCGCGTCGCAACGCACTGTAATTAGCACCAGGCTAACGGCATATGCCATTATATTTTTCATTATTGTATTTTTTTGGAATAATTACTAGTATTATTGTTATTATGTCAATGGAAATTAAATCTTACTACTACTACTTACGAGGAGAGAAAAATCCCCATAAGGAATGCACGGGCCGATGGTTTCTAATTACCTCAGAAACACTGTCTGCTTCGATAGGGTTCCTGAGAAGTGTTTTAAAAGATCACTGGTTTTGTCTATCCAAACCTAGTAATTATGAAATATTTAGATGGCATCGACGCGGGTCGGCTATGTTAAAATTTGGCGCAAGTTCAAAAACAAATTAAAAAAGAAATGCACTGCAAAAGGCGAACAGTGGCCAGAGGATGACATGAACATCCATATTGATTTGTTGGCATAGAAATCAAAGCTTTTAAAAGGCCAATTAAAATATACGCATGCTTATAAGAAGTTGCACATGGTGCTGCAGCACTTATCAGAGCTCCAGATAACTTTGACCCAATGACTGAGACGCCGTGGACCATACTTGGTCCTAAGTAAAAACAAGTAAGAAAGTACAATCGCCACATCTTACAATTAAAATAAAGACACTAAGAATCGAGTGAGCCGTTTGGATATAATTCCATCGCAAAGTGACCAATTTTTCCCAACAAACCATATTGATATCAAAATGGGAAAATTTTGTCAAGTTTCATCACTTCTACCGCCAAACAAATTAATCAAATTAAAAAAAATTTGCACTTTCATAAACTATAAGCAGTTCTCAATAAAACTGCATTAGTCGTTTGACATTTTTGATTTTTGCCACGTGCCTTGGCCAAACGAGCCACTATGCGTCATTAATCACATATACAATTTATTTTTGATTTTGTGCACAATTATGCGTTGTGTCATCTTGATAAATTTTTTTTAACAAAGTGCATGTTGCGAGCGAGTTTGCAAATTGTTGTTTTCCTTCGTATGATCATAACAGTTTATTAGACGAATCTGTATACAAACATGTTTGAATAAATCATTTTACTTACGTATTCTGGGATCTATCCATGAAGTCGTTCGGTCAATATGATTTATGAAATAAATATCTCCAGACTCAGTTACAGCTTGTTCCCACCCATCCGGTAATGGGCCAATATGGCTAGCAATAGACGGTGCGCTAGTTTGCTTTGTAGTTTGTATAATATCTGCATAAAAAAAGAGAATACCTAAATGAATTGTTAGGATTCCTATGATAAACGCAATGCGAAAACAATAGTCATACCTAGCGCGTCAAACATCAAACCAATACCATTAAATAAAGTAGTTACGGATGTAATCGAAATATGTAAATGCCACAGTCAACGAATATCTTTTGGGTTTCTAAAAATAAGCGGTTATGGTATGGCTTTACGATAATTGTCTTCAGCACGATACACACACTCTTCGTATGTCCGTAAAAACGAAATTTGTTTGACATGTTTGAAGGTAGACAATTTGAACTCACATGTTGGGATATACCCTCGTTTGATAAAGTGTTAAGATCACCCCACATCGCTAATTCGAGAAAAAGACGATATTTACCGCATTAAATAGCGTTTTTATTGACATGCAGCCTGCCATTTACTTTCCCACCAACAGATTTGACCAAAAAGTTTGTTGTTAACCCAACCCATCCCACGATATTGAACAAAATATATCACTGCTGTTCTACATTTCGACACCGGTCAAAGTTTTTGGAATCGAAATGACTTGGTGTTCGCGATTCCAATAACATATTTTTGGTATAAGTTTGGCGATTAAATTATCGAAATAAAAAGTGATTGGCAAAATACACTTAAATAAATATCTTGCTTGTCAGCAAATTATTATTAATTACAATTTTCTAATCGTTCGGAAATTATTAAAGTGCTCACTAACACCACTTAACTTAAATTCTGTTAAAACATTTTTGTAAAAATTTCTACTAGTGCATAAATATTGCATATACAGCAAAACTAAAGCGAACGAGAGGGTCGGTTTACCCGAGTGACAATCTGCTTTAACAGAATTTATCAATTTTCAAATACACGCCTTGGCTGCATTTTAAGAGCAGTGCAGCCACCATTTGAAATGCTTTTCTTACACTGCACTTGTATATGTGCGTATTTGTGTATTTGTATGTGCTTACTTACAGGCTAATAGTTTGTGTAAGTCTCTTAAGTTTTCAAGAGTACCTTTATTAACTGCTCAGTGTTAAGTAACCTGTTTTAACCGAGGGGTTGATTATAACTACATGAATTGGTTTCATTTTTATATTTATTGATACAGTATAGTTACTCCCTGTACCCATAAAATGGGTAAAAAGGGGGTATTGGATTTGTGCAAAAGTATGTAACAGGCAGAAGGAGACATCTCCGACCCTATAAAGTTATATATTCTTGATCAGTATCAAAAGAGATTTCGATTTGGCCATGTCCGTCTGTCTGTCCGTCTGTCCGTCTGTCCGTCCGTCCGTCTGTCCGTCTGTCTGTCCGTATGTATGAACGCAAGGATCTCAGCAACTATAAGAGCTAGAGACACCAAATTTGGAATGTAGGTTCGTGTATAGCGGGAGCAGGTCAAGTTTATTTTAGATTTGAGATATCTCCCCCGTTCCCCCGCTATTCGATAAAAACCGTTTTACAGTTACAATTTTCAAGATATAGCTTTAAGATTTGGCATGTCCAGTACTTTAGTCCCTCTTAATCTACTGTCCAAATTTCAAGTCGATCGGATAATAAACACCTAAGTTATTCACGAAAGAAGATTCAGTGCTGCAGCAAGGGGAAGAAGAAGCACAGTCACAACTTAAAATGCCCGGCTTGCGCTGTGGCTCGTGCGTGTGCGTATCTGTGTATGTATGTGTAAGTTAACGAAGATGCGATCGGAAATTTTTGACCTGGGTACAGGGAGTTTCGTAGTCGGGTATACTCGACTATAGCATTCTTACTTGTTTTTATGTTGCAACTTGTTGATACAATCGTGTTGCCCTATTCCGTGCTGCACACATTTGTTGTTTGTTCTGTTTTTAATTTTTTAAGACTCCTTTTAGAATGTTTTTAACAAGCACCAAAATGGTTTTTAAAATAAAAATTATGAAATACAAATGTTTTGTTGATTTTAATAAAAATTTTAAAAATAACTTATTTTCCGATCGAAAAAAATTATGAAATAATAATTAAATTTAAGTTTTTACATTTGGAAAAATACTGGTATTTTCGGTATTTTTGGAATTTTTATACTATGTGCCCGAAGAGAAAATAGTATATTGGGTTTGCGAAATGTCCGTCTCTCCGTCTGTCCATATGATAGCAATTTTTTTGCCTTTATCTTTAAGCTAGAGCCAAACTTGGTACACATGTTGGTGTATACCCTCAATTTATGAAGTGTCGAGATCTCCTACAGTTTCAAAGATAGAGTTACCTCATTTGGCATACAGACTAATGTTGACCACCTAGATAAATCTGCATCAAAAAATGTTTGACCTCCCCAGCGAAGGAGAAAAATTTATATCTCCCACACCTTTACAGGTAGAGTCACCAAATTTGGCATACAGACTACTGTTTTTTCGCGTCTCTTTCCGAATCCACAAATAACCAAATTATATGGGACTGGGAACATAGTATTCTGCAGTCCGGTGCGTCCGACTACATTCTTACTTGTTTCTTTTAGTATTTTTGATTTCTGGAATTTTTTATATTTTTCGCATCTGAAAAATACTAATAATATACTCAATAAGAATGTTTTTCAGAATTTTCCAAAATTTCTGATATTTTTCGAACCCAATACTTCAAATAATACATAATAACAATGCAGTATTCATTTAAATCAGATTTGAGTTTTATTTAAAAAAAAATATATAAAGCTTATCAAATAATCGTTATTTTTCGTTAGGAATATAACATTGCAGGTTGATGGAAAGAGGGTAATTGGATGGGAGGAGGGCGGGGGGAATAGGTCGTCTCCCCCTGGATGTATCTTATCAATATATGCATATTGCATTGTCACTTTTTGTCTCACATCGATCATCCATTAAATATCCTTATGTGCTTCAAGCACAAGTGATGTATCATATGAAAGTCGTTGATATATCGTGAATGTTTTTATATTCTGGAAATACATCACTTGGTTCAAAAGTTATTTACATTCAATTTTTAAAAGAAATAAAATTAAAATAACTCTTATTTTTGATTATTATAATAATAATTTTAAATAAATAAAAATTAAAATTCAATTATTATTTTTTTTTGTTGTCGATATATCTATATCGATAAAATATAACTAATATTTTCTCGTTCGCCTAAATAATTTAGTTCTGGTTTGAATTTTTTAAGCTCATAATTCTTAGTTGCGATCCCTTGTTGTTTAAAGGGTATTGGATTAGAACTTCAATCTGGTCGGCACGACCATGGCATGACCATGGCATGTCTGTCTGTCCGTCTTTCCGTCCATCTGTCCGTCCGTCTGTCCGTCGGTTTTAAGGCTATCGTAATGAATTATGGCACAGACTCTTCTTTTTGCTGCAGGCAGTACATATGTCGGAACCGGCCGGATCGGATCACTATAACATATATCTGCCATAGGAATGATCGGTCGACAAATACATTTTTGTATGACCAACTTTTTAGTTTATAAAGGTATCATTACCAAACTTTTCCAAGCCGAGTCTCTAGAAAGTTTATACAATCTGACCAAATTTGGTCAAAATGGGACTACTATATCACAGTTCGAATTAGTCAGTCATACAGAGCAGATGTGTCTACGCTTATCTCGTTATACGCCTAAAAAGAACAACACAAAATAAAAATACAAAAACTTACAAAAACAAAACACAGTGTAAATCTTCTCATAAAACATACAACAGATCACAATCTAACGGAAATAAACAACAACAACAACAAATAAAACAACAAAAACCCGTACCATGCGGGATCCACCAGACCTGCGCAGCAGGTCTAACTCTCTACTATATAAAATAGATAAAACAAAAACCCCAACTAATCTATGTCACGGCTCTAAATACTTAATCATTAAACGCACTGATGACAACAAAACGCTCGCAAATTACTCACCTTTCCAAATTAAAAAAACCATAGATAACCTGTGCGGTGGTGAAGTGGAAGAGAGCAAACTCTTAGCAAACGGTACTTACGAAATAAAAACAAAACAAGTAAGAACGTTGCAGTCGGACGCACCCGACTTCAGAATGCTATGTTCCCAGTCCTATATGATTTGGTTATTTGTGTGTTCAGAAAGGGACGCGACACTTCATCAATTTACAATATACACCAACATGTGTACCAAGTTTGGTTGCTCTAGCTCAAAGATAACGGCAAAAAAATTACGTTCATACGGACAGACGGACATTTCGCAAACCCAATATACTATTTTCCCTTCGGGAACATAGTATAAACATTGTCACAAGCCGGTAAACTCATTCAATTAATTGCACTAGACAACCAAACAAATGTATAAGTCTCAGAACACAACACACGTAACTTTACCAAAGGTGTCATATACTGCAACAATCTGCGCAAAATCGAAGGCGAAATTCTTCAAGAGCTCAAACAAGATAATGTCATTGAAGTTAAGAAAATATTAAAAACAAGTAAGAATGTTATAGTCGAGTATACCCGACTACGAAACTCCCTGTACCCAGGTCCAAAACATCCAATCACATCTACGTCCACTTACACATACACACACACACATACACAAAGACGCACACACACAGGCGGCAAAAGCGACAGCGCAAGCGAGGCATTTTAAATGGTGGCTGTGCTCCTTCTTCCCCCTCTCGCTGCATTACTGAATCTTCTTTCGTGAATAACTTCCGTGTTTATTTCCGATCGACTTGAAATTTGGACAGTAGATTAAGAGAGAATAAAGTATTGCACATGCTAAATCTAAAAGCTATATCTTTAAAATTGTTACTGTAAAACGGTTTTTATCGATTTGCAGGGGAACGGGGAAGATATCTGAAATATGAAACAAACTTGCTCTGTGTATGGTATACAGGAACCTACATTCCAAATTTGGTGTCTGTAGCTCTTGTTGTTGCTGAGATCGACGCGTTCATACGGACAGATGGACAGACAGACAGACATGGCCAAATCGAAATCTCTTTTGATACTGATCAAGAATATATATACTTTATAGGGTCGGAGATGTCTGCTTCTGCCTGTTACATACATTTGCACAGATTTAGTACCCCTTTTTACCCATTTTATGGGTACAGGGAGTAAAAAGTTAACATACGCCCTTATATACCACTACTACTTCGATGTCGCAACTGGGGGCGAATCGGTCACCCTACCAAATATTGTAAAAGCGAAAATATGTGCCTAGACTGCGGAATCGTCGATCACAAAAAAACAGAAGAGGAGAAATGCACCAACATCAAGAGTTGCATAACCTCTAAAGAAAGCAAATTGCAGACCTATCATAACAGTATTTTCGATCGCAACTGCCCTACCTTTATTAAAAATAAAGAAATACAAGCCATACGTACCATCGGAAAGACATCATTGAAATAAGCCCACCAACTATACAACGAAAGGCACAAACTCCCACAAGCAACCTACGCAACATCCAAGCCACGAGCAGCATCGAACCCCTTCGGACATCACCAGGAAACTTGTACAATACGAAAACCCCTGCCCTAGCACCTCAACAAAAACAGATACACCTACCTCATCTCAACTCCCAATTAATTAATGAAACTAAACTTAGAATATTTCACATAAACAACAATAATTCAACATTATCAACCCCACCTAAAACTAAAAACTAAGAAAAAACAAAAAAACAGCAACAACAATATACACAATTTTATTAGTCAAGATGAAGAATCCGAAATGATCATAGAAGACGATTCAGTATAACCATTTTGATATAAGCACATAGCAGGGGGCCGTGGCGCGGGTCGTCGATGGGCGTGTGGGCTACATTATTAGCTTTCACGTGCACTGGCAATCCCCCAATCATCCCCACACAAACACTCAAAAAATGTCCCCTGGTGGAACAATCAACTCCATCTTCGAAAAAATAAGGTATTGTCATGGAGAATATTAAAAAAGAACGTCAACACAGAAAATATATTTAGATACAAACAAGACAACGCCTTTTTTCGACGCACATTAAAAATAGCCAAAAAAGAAAGCACCAAGACATTCACCTCTCAAATAAATCCGCAAACCCCTGTACAAAAAATATGGCACAATATCCAACGCTTTTGTGGCCTTAATCCGTCCAAGAGCATCCACTGCATATTCAACCCAAAATTATTCCAATATTCAACCGATAAATCCGAAATCGCAAACATTCTCTGCAAAAATTGGTCAGACACAGCAAAGGATTCCAACGTCCCGGCACCCTGCTCATCCGCTAAACAAGCAGCAAATCCCACCATCACCTACAGTAAAAAAGCATTAGCTATCGAAGGCGATATTTCAACTCTTGCATTCAACACAGCAATATATTCCCTAACTGGCAAAATACCCGGATTAGATAGAATCAATTACGCAATGATTAAAAACATAGACAACAGTACAAAAACTCGCATAATACATCTACAAAACTATATCCTTAACAACTACATACCTCAAGTATACAAGACTAGCATTATAATCCCAATTCTCAAACCATCCTCCCCAAAAACTGATATATACTCATACCGAGATATACTCTAAACCCCTGGCTATAAAAATTATTGGACAAAATAATTGCAAAAAGACTGTGGTGGTTTGTTATCAATAACAAACTCATACACAACAGTCAAGTTGGTTTCAAGAAAGGCAAATCTACTATAGATAGTCTTCTCCTTGTAGACCATCTAATAGCTAGAACAATCTCAAAAAGAAGCCACACATCAATTATTTCTCTCGACTTCGCCAAAGCTTTCGATAGAATAGGATTACACACCATACTCGAACAGCTAAAAATATGGCATATCGGACCCAAAATATACAACTATGTTAAAAACTTGATGACCAACAGAAAAATTATAATTAAAATAGACCTAAATTACTCAACAGCGCAACCACTACACAATGGCATCCCACAAGGCTGCCCGCTCTCTGTCGTTCTCTTTATCATCGCTTACAACAAACTGACCTCTATCATATCTCTTCACAAAAACATCCAAGTTAGCGCATATGCAGATGACTTCAACCTAATCCTACAAATCCCAAACTCCAAAAACCAAGACATCGATGTAACCGTCATTTTTTCTCAAATATCGGAATGGTGCGAGTACTCCGGAGCCCAGTTATCCACTACAAAATGCCAACACCTACACATCTGTCGCAAACACATCTGCTCTTGCAACGTCCGTACTGGCAGCCTCCAGCTAACAAACGTTAACTGCATGAAACTTCTTGGTATCCTATTTAACAACAGATACAACTGGAACGCCCATGTAAATTCGCTAAAAATATCGCTAGATAAAAAACTTAACATTATAAAATGCCTTTCCAACTTTAAATTCAGCTGCCACACCTCTTCACTAATCAACATCACCAATGCAATAATAATTTAAAAAATCGATTACTGCCTCTCCCTGTTTGGTTCAGCCCCAGTCACCACCCGACCCCTCAACTCAATTACCAATTCCGCAATAAGGCTAGCACTTGGTGCTTTCAGAACTACTCCAGTCATGCTACATGAGGCAAAAAAATAGAATCATCAGCACTGCAAGAAATTTTGGAATCCCGCACAGACGTTATTCCCGAAACCCCATAATACATACCCCATGGCATCTACACACTCCTTCAATCGACTTCTCCCTCAGCGAGTACCCAAAAACTCAACCCAACCCCTCAAATACAGACAACTCTTCCAAGAAATCCTCGACAGCAACAAAAAACACTATACCATCTTTACAGATGGCTCACAATTAAACAACATTACAGCATATGCAATAACCAACGAACACAACATAATTAAAACAGGCATAATACCCTTCTTTTCAACAATTTTCTCAGCTGAAGCCATCGCAATCACAGAAGCCCTCAATATTTTCAAAAACAACAATACGCAATATACAGAAACCCCCTTCAACCATAGATTCAATAAAAAATACCAGCAATTCCGACTACTACCATCATCCGTACTATCCTCACCAAACACCACCCAAAATTCAAAATCATTTGGAATCTCGGCTATGTAGGCATCCAGGAAAATGAATTGGCTGACCACGCCGCGAAAAATGCAACTAAACTCCCACTCATACTGACCCCGAAATTTCCAAGACTTCAATCTTATATCCTAAAATCAATATGTGAAGATACTACCAAATCAAAATTACAAGGCTCAGAATTGGTCACATCAACCTAACACATCAACACTATCTAAACCCATCATTAGACAATACATGTCCATTCTGCAGAAACACATAAGTATCAATTACACATATCCTAAAAGAATGTCCATCTCTTAAAATATCATACGCCGAAATATTTAAAGATAAAGACCCCATACAATTATTATCCCAACCAACATCAAAAAATGTTGCAATTATTCTAAAGTTCCTTAAATTAACAAATATTTTAAACAAAATCTAGACATGACAAAAGAGTCGAAGGCCTCAGCAGCCAGTACTCTATAATTAAGTTAACAGTTGTAATTTAATATTATAAGTTAGCTGTATATAAATAAATAAATATCACTATATCAAACTTTTTGTTTATACAAATATTGCATCCAAACTAATTTAGCTTCGGCTGTCCAAAGATAGCCGTCCTTTCTTGTTTTTACTCATTGTACCCATAAATGGGTACAAATTTATGTAACAGACCGAAGGAGACATCTCCGACCCGATCTAACTTCTCTGTACTTAATATACACTGTTATAATAACTACATCAGAAGCTGTAGGTTACAGTTTCAGCGGGATCCTAAAAGGTTTCATAACTTCGTTAATGCGAAGCGTAGGTCATCAACACTTCCATCAACTGTATTTTTCGAAAAAAGACAGCTGACTCAGATCAGGCTATTGCCGATCTTTTTGCCGAATTTTTTCAAACGACTTATAGTTCACAACCTTATCATATGGTACCTTTGGATCTCCAACTATTTAACTCTTAGAACCCAAAATGTGTATTTCAAAGGCTTAGTTTCTAGGTCTGTTCAAGTTACTTCCGGAGTTCCACAAAGAAGTCATCTTGGCCCCTTATTATTTACTCTGTTCATAAATGACCTTCCTTCTGTTGTAAATCACTCCCGGGTGCTGATGTATGATGTTGCTCGAATTAAGTCGGTTGATGATTTGGGTATCCTCTTAGATCCCAAGCTTAAGTTTGACAAGCATATCGTGCCTTTGGTGTCCTGGGTTTCATTAGGCGTTGGTCGAACGAATTTAACGATCCCTACATTACTAAAACTCTTTATACTTCTCTTGTCCGACCTATTCTTGAATATGGTTCTTGTATTTGGTGTCCCCAATACAAGGTTCATCAGGATAGATTAGAATCGGTACAAAAACAATTTCTGCTCTTTGCACTCCGGGGTCTTAACTGGAATACTAATACTCGCTTGCCTTCTTATCGTAGTAGACTTTTATTAATAAATTTGCCTTCTCTTTCTGATCGTAGAACCATGCTGGGTGTAATTTTCTTACACAAACTAATTAATGGGGAAATTGATTCTTCTGAATTAATCAGCCAAATTAGTTTTGCAGTTCCGATCAGATGTTCTAGAAACTTTCTTCCACTATCTCTTCAAGCTTGTAGTTCTAATTATGCTATTCATAACCCCTTTCGAATCATATGCTCTAATTATAACAATGTTTTCCATCTAATAAGTAATGCTACTTCAATTTCTACACTTAAAACTTTACTCTTACGTTATTTATGTAATCCTTAAGAACTTTTGTATAATGTTATTGTTGTATTTGCATGTCCGTGATCTTACGCTACCGTACGTTATGCGGCGTGCCCCTCGGTCGGTTGGGCGGGAGGTGTGTTGCATTTATGCTTGGGTCCGCGCGTTAACAAGCCCGTGCTTGGTGTCGTTGGGCCACTTGTATGTACTGTTCGTTAGTACATCAACGTCCAGAATAAAGTATATATATTCTTGATCAGTATCAAAAGAGATTTCACGTTGGCCATGTCCGTTTGTCTGTCCGTCTGTGCGTATGAACGCGTCGATCTCAGCAACTACAAGAGCTAGAGACACCAAATTTGAAATGTAGGTTCCTGTATACCATACGCAGATCAAGTTTGTTTCATATTTCAGATATCTCCTCCCGTTCCCCCGCAAATCGATTAAAACCGTTTTACAGATATAACTTTAAGATTTGGCATGTACAATACTTTAGTCTCTCTTAATCTACTGTCCAAATTTCAAGTCGATCGGATAATAAACACGGAAGTTATTCACGAAAGAAGATTCAGTAATGCAGCGAGAGGGGGAAGAAGAAGCACAGCCACCAATTAAAATGCCTCGCTTGCGCTGTCGCATTTGCCGCCTGTGTGCGTGCGTCTTTGTGTATGTGTGTATGTATGTGTAAGTGGACGTAGATGTGATTGGATGTTTTAGACCTGGGTACAGGGAGTTTCGTAGTCGGGTATACTCGACTATAGCATTCTTACTTTATTTTTATTTTTTTATATATGTTGTGAATATGATCGGCATAGTGCAATCTTACCCAACCATTTATAGAGTTTAATTAGCCTGGATCTACATATTTAAAGAGTTTGTATATGTTAACTGGTGTCCTCACAAAACCTAACATCGCCCTTTGCATAATGTAGCTTATATTTTAAGCAATAAGAAAATGTAAAATAATGACACAGATATGTACAAAACTTCATATTTTCCTGCAACCACTGTAAGTCGCGAATAAGCTTCGGAAGCGTACGGACGTGCACGCATGCGCTCCGCTAACTTAGACAGTGGCTGCTATCGGTGTCATAAACCAACGGTGCTTTACAGCTGCAAGGTCACAATTTGAGCCCCCGCTTGAAGCAACAAAACTTAAATTACTGTGCGTGCAGTGCTTGCAACAACGTCGGCTTCTGCAGGCGACGGCCCACACACACACACACGCACTCGGCTGCGCCCCGGTGTATGCCAGTTGCGCTGGTAAGCTGATAACGGAATTGTTTGTTTACATTTGTGCATAGCGGGATAATACTGCCAAGTCAACAAGCAAGCCCAGCAGCCCAAAAGGCAAGTTGAGGTCCGACTTAAGCCACAATGCTAAATACAACGTTCATGGTAGAACGAGTTCGCTCAAAGCCGCGCAACCAAATGATGCCAGCAGTCTCCTAAAGCAACATACGCCTAAGCCAGCAGCCAGCTGGCAGAAGGCGACATTTAAACCGAAAAAGGGGGCAGCTACAAAGAGAGTTGGCGCTGTACTCTTTCCTAATATCTTGCGAAAAAATGCGAGCACCACCGAAGCCAACAACAGCACCCAAAACAGCTTCATGGCACTCAGCGACGCAGACGACCACCACATGGACACGGAGGAAATCGCAGCTGCCACTGAAAGCACTGACAGCACTGACAGTGCAGACGAGGGCAAAGAAGATGAACCTTCAACCTCCCACGCGGCATGCCAGAGGGGCAGAACGCAACAAGCGGCCAAGCAGCAGCCTCCCATGCAACAGGCGGCACTCGTGAAGGAGCGCTTACGGCGCTCAACTCTGGAGATTGCGTCATCCAGTGTCGCAACTCGGAGACTACCGAGCTTTGGCTAAGAGTTTTCGTGAGAATGGCTGCGTGTTTTACTACCATCAACTCGCTGAGGATCGGCCGTTCCACATCGTGATGATCATGAGGTCCCGACCGAAGAAATTGCTGCTCACTTGGCAGAGGAAGGACACCATGTCGTCCGCATTTACACTCCTCGCAGCCGAACTAGCCGCGACCACTTAACATGAGGTATGTTGATCTCAAAAAGGCGGTCAACAACAACAACATAAGGAGCATAAGCATCGTGTGCAGACACCGTGTTACCTGGGAGAAACCTCAGAAGACGTCGGACCCAGTACAATGCAACAGGTGCCAAAAGTATGGACACACTAAGTCGTACTGCTCAAGACAGTACGTGTGCAAGGAGTGTGGCGACAACCATCCAACGGTGGAGTGCACTCTTGGCGAAGGCGACCCAAGATGCTGCCACCACTGCGGCGAACCACACGCTGCAAGAAATATCTGCAGTACGCTTTCCAACAGAAGCACCAGCACAAGGCAAAAGGTTGAGATATAAGTCTCTCAAGCCCGATCCGCTTCAAGCAGAAGGAACACCCAACATCCGCCGCCAGTTGCTGACAACAGTCCCAGCTCAGCCTTTGAAGCTAAGTTGGAGCAACTATTCGCCAGGTTGGACAGAATGGTGTTTCTGGTCGAGACACTCTTGCACGCGCTGATCAATACGCGCCCAAAAAACACCCGCACTTAAAATGACTTCCCTTAGGATAGCATTATGGAACGCCAACGGAGTCCTCTCGAAGGCGAATGAAATCACTGCCTTCACATTCAGGTTCACAACATCGACCTGTTCCTTCTCACGGAGACCCATTTTTGCTCCCGTACGACCCTCAGAGTGCCAGGCTACACGCTCCACACAGCCAACCACCCTGACAACAGCCAACATGGAGGTGCGACAATCCTGGTCAAGTCATCCTTATCACACCACTCACTGGAGTCCTCTTGCCACTGGCATATGCAAGCCGCCGTCATCCGACTTGGATCCAGCAGAGGCGACTTTAATATCGCGGCGGTATACTGTCCACCTGCCATCAGGATGTTTGAGGCTCACATGCAGCTGGAGGTGACTGGAACGCCAAACATCGCTGGTGGGGCAACTACAGAATGTGCAGCAGAGGAAGAATGCTCTACTCTATATGTGAAGGTGAGGGCATCGAAATTATAGCCACTGGAGAATTTACATGCTACCCATATAGAGTAACTGCAGCTCCCAGTGCGCTCGACTTTGGGCTTTATAAAGGAATTAGGCAGGAGCAGCTGAGGATCAAAAGTCTGTTGGACTTGACGTCGGACCACCTCGCCTTGCTTATTGAGCTGGACGAGTCTCCGGACTGGGTCACTGGAGTCCGCAAAATGTTGCCACCATGCTCTAACCTGGACATCTACCGGAACTGCCTAGAGAGCACGTTAGATATTAATGTAAGGATCGAAACGACCAGTGACCTAGAGGACTACGTTGACAAGCTCACAGAGTTGATCAAAGAATCAGCCAGACGAGCGGCTCCGCAAACGGCACCACGCACACAGGCCTTCGTGCGCTCCATTCCAGCCCTGAGGCAAGAAGCCTCCTTGCTGCTAAAAGGCGCCTGAGAAGGCTCTAGCCCTTTGTCAAGGCGGCCACGGTCAGCGCATCCAACCGGCTGCGTCGCCTTCTTGCCAGGACCCGAAAAGAAAACCTAGACAGCATTCTCGAAAGAGCTGGGCCTGATAGCAACAGCAACTTCTCGGTGTGGAAGCTGACGAGAAATATCAAAAGGCAAGCAATTTTCACCTCCCCGCTCAAAACCCAGTGGCGTTTGGCTCCGTTCGGACGAGGAAAAGGCCTTCACGCCATTCCACCTCGCTGACGTTGCACAGCGCCATAGTGTGAATAGCCTGCTTGACGCACCACTACAGATGGTCCTCCCAATCAGAAGTATCTCTCCTGCGGAGATCGGAATGCAGCTGAATGCGCTGAATCTTAAGAAGTCCCCTAGATGTGATGAGATAGATAACAGAGCAGCCAAGGCACTCCCGCGCAAGGGCGTAATGGCGCTCTATCTATTGTACAACTCCATGCTCAGGCTCGGCCACTTCCCACAGCAATGGAAATGCGCAAGGATTATGATCCCCAAGCCCGGAAAGCCACCAACACAATTGGAATCACATCGCTTGTTGTGCAGAATGATGGAACTTGAAGATATCAAGCGCCTGGTCCCGGACCACCAATTTGGATTCCGAAAGTCTCACGGCTGCCCCGAGCAGGTCCATCGAGTTGTCAATCATATCCTCCAGACGTTCGAGCGAAAGGAATACTGCGTTGGCGCCTTTTTGGATGTCAAGCAGGCCTTTGATAAGGTCTGGCACAAGGGCCTACTCTTCAAGCTTAAATCGGAGCTCCCGGCAGCATACTTTAGCATCCTTAGCTCGTTTTTGGCAGGGCGAACATTTGGTGTGGCCGTCAAGGACAAGAAGTCTGGGACTAAAATCATCAGAGCTGGCGTTCCGCAAGGCAGTGTGCTCGGCCCTGTCCTATACACGCTGTATACGGCCGACATCCCCCTCGTCAGATGGAACAACGCAATCGACGACTCGGCGAAACTCCTTTTGGCCACATACGCGGACGACACTGATGTGCTGGATTCGCACCCATCCCTGCAGGCTGCAACTGACGCTGTACAACCCATTTGGACCTATGCCATACAGGTGTAGGGCACGGCATCACCACACCAACTCCACCGCCTAAGAACGGTCCAAGCCAAAGCAGCACGCAAAGTGGCCGGCCTCCCTTGGTTTGTCACAAATACCGCCATTGCACGCGATCTCCGCCTCACTAAGGTTGGAGATCAAATTAACTTCTTTAGCAGCCGCTACGCCGACAAACTCTTGGTCCATCCCAACGCTGCCACCAGGGCCCTGGCTGGTCCTGCTCGAGAGAGACGCCTCCAAAGGATGCACCCCAGCGACTCACCGAACCGACAAATCCCATAACAGAATCTTGCTCTTGATCTCATGATATAAATCTTTGTATATATAACATAAGCTACTTAATTGTAACTATAATTTTTATCCGTAAACCTCCGCTTGGTAGAGATCAGAAGGCACTGATCGATTCCAGCAGTAAACTTTTATTTATAGAAAAAAAAAATTGAATTCAGCGTTCAGCGGTAGTTTGTTACGAAAACACCATTCTGACAAATTATTACAGAATTTCCTGTTACATGGTCACGAAATGCATTTGAAAACTTTAAGTCAATAAGGTACAAAGCAAGAAAACATGCTGTATAGGATCAGTATATAATTTGATTAAGAAGGAAATATACTTAGCGTTGAGACGAACGAATAGTTTAGAAACATTACCAAGTTTTGCACTGCCCCTATATTTACGTATATTTCGATGCACACTTAAAAATGGGCGTAATTGTATTATGTTTCCATATATAAATAAATTCACCTGAGAAGATATACTATCACAATAAGGCTTAATTGAATTACAACATTTTTGGCGACCTCAAAAAGACCAGATCAGATAAAGTTATATTTTCCACGCTTAAAACTGTTCAAATGGAGCTAAGAATTATACTCTAGGCTTAGCTCAAATTTATATTTAAGAAACATATTAAAGAGATTAGCAATACCTAAATCAGAATTGGCCGATAGTGTCTAATAAATCATAGTTCACTGCAAGGATGAAGTTGATCTTTTGAAATTAACGAAACCCCACAAACAAACATAGGGCAGGTCTTAATATCATTCTCAACGCTAAGTATGTACGATGTGCACAGCCGCTATTGTGCTTGCTCCAACCAGGTATTCCTAATCTAATCTAATCTAATCCTTTTTAAGGAACACAAAATTGAACCTTTGGCGAATCCTTCTTTAAAGAACACAGGTAGAAATCCTTAAAGGAGAACAAACGGGTGATTCTGCTTTAAAATCGGAGAACCTTTTGGCGATAAATGTAATCAGGAGTTCTAATCAGAGACCAACCGGAATATTTGGTGAATCCGAAACACGGAACTTATCAATCAGGTTTAAAATTAGAGTCGCACAGTGGGCGAAATATCGAATCTAGCGGCGCGAAAGTCCAATTTACTCCAATTATTATTCCATTCCTTTTATTCAGAGAGCTTGGAAAGCTTTCCTCTGATCTTGTTATAGCTTCATTACCCAAAAATTTATCCAGATGTTCAAAAGAAAATATTTTTTGGATAAAAAAGTTGCTTGTAATTTCGGCACACAAGAGAAACCACGCCCCCCCCCCCGGCCGCGGTGAAGCACTGAATCTTCTTTCGTGAATAACTTCCGTGCTTATTATCCGATCGACTGTAGGCAGTAGATGAAGACAGTAGATTAAGAGTGACCAAAGCATTATACGTACGAAATTCCAAATCTATATATTTAAAGATGTTGGTATAAAACGTTTTTATCGAATTGCGGGGGAACGGGGGGAGATATCTCAAATTAAAAATAAACTTGACCTGCTCCCGCTATACACGAACCTACATTAAAAATTTGGTGTCTCTAGCTCTTATAGTTAGTGAGATCCTTGCGTTCATACATACGAACGGACAGACGGACGGATGGACGAACGGACAGACGGACAGACAGACGGACATGGCCAAATCGAAATCTCTTTTGATACTGATCAAGAATATATATACTTTATAGGGTCGGAGATGTCTCCTTCTGCCTGTTACATACATTTGCACAGATTTAGTACCCCCTTTTTACCCATTTTATGGGTACAGGGAGTAAAAAGTCACGCCACCGTCAATATTCCTATCAGACCATTTCCCACGGGCGGAATCGTATTAGACATAGACAAACGCACGAATTCTCGTCACTGTCGACGTACTCATCAGACCACTTTCTCAAAAAGAAAATGCAAATGCTGCATAAACTTCGGATGATGCATAATCGCCAAATTTGTCATAAGCGTAATCTTTTATTTACAACAAATTGGCCAGCTTGATATAGTGTGACCGCCACATCATCGATAATATTAAAAGGAATTTTAATTGTGAACAATCACGTCGCAGTTTAAGCAAAACATAAGCCTCCACACACTGAAGCAGTTTGTAAACAAAACATAAACAGCCCGCTAATACTATTGAGTGACCGTTATTAAAAAAGAAAAATAATACAAAATAAAAATCAAATTAAACCAAACACAAGTTAAACAAAACCAATAATCAACACAAATGGCAGTCCTACTAACAGATGCCAATCTGATGCAGTTGTTGCAACAAATACGGCAGGTGACACAATTTTGTGGAGATCCGAACCACCTCAGCCCATTCATCAGGCGTATAGAGTACTTGCTATGCCTATACCCAACGGTCAACCCCCACCAGATAGCAGTAATCTTTGGCGGTATCGAATTACAAATCGCTGGAGATGCCAGCAGACTATCACAAATGGGAGACCACAATAATTGGGATTCGCTGAATCAGTGTCTCATCGATGAATACAAAACTCAAGCACAACTGGAGGAACTGATGTGTCGTCTATATTCCACCTATTACAAAGGTAATCTACGTCTTTTTTGCGAGGAATAAGATAAGAAAAGTATCATCATTTTAAACAAATTGGCCTTAGAAGGCGATGAGAATAATTCTATAGTTTATAAGCAAGTTTTGTTAAATATAATAAAAAAAAAACTTCCTGATAGGTTATTTATGACTTTGGCAAAATATGATATTTCAACAATTCAAAACTTGGGGCGAGTAGCTCAACAAGAAGGCCTGTACGAAGACTCCATTTCACAAAAGGAACAAAAAATTGATTATCACTCGAAACAAGGAACAAGTTATAATTCAAACAATAATCAGACACAAAAATCGAATCCTGGTATTAATTATAACAAAACAAGTAAGAATGCTATAGTCGGGTATACCCGACTACAAAACTCCCTGTACCCAGGTAAAAAATTTCCGATCGCAACTACGTACACTTACACATGCACACACACACACACACAAAAGACGCACACACACTAGCGACAGCTCGAGCGCAGCGCAAGCGAGGCATTTTAGTTGTGGCTGTGCTGCTTCTTCCCCGCGCTCCAGCACAGAATCTTGTTTGTTGAATAACTTCCGTGTTTGTTATCGGATCGACTTGAAATTTGACAGTAGATTAAGAGTGACTAAAGTATTGTACATGCCAAATCTAAAATATTTATCTTGAAAATTGTTACTGTAAAACGGTTTTTGTCGAATATCGGGGGAACGGGAGAAGATATCTCAAATCTAAAACAAACTTGAACAGACCTCTATATATAGAATTCAGAAAAGAATTATTACATCAACGACAAAATGACACTCGCAATTATAATCAATCCGAACAGCAGAGAAGAATACCAATTAAACGAACAAGAGAATACAGCGCACAGTCACGTATGCAAATTGACGAAAGTCATCAACAACAACTAGACCACGAACCCGAACAAGACCAATTGTATAGTCAGCAATACCAAGATAATCAGTACGTTGATGGCCAACAAGAATATACTCAAAATGAGGAGAATTACGATCAACAATCTCAGGCAGCAAATTTTCAAATACCAGCCTTGGAACACGACAACACATAGAAATACAGTTTACTGGATAGATATACAAATGCATAGTAGATACTGGCTCATCAATTAACATGATGAATCACAACTTTTTCAATCTTCCACTCCACGAAAAACAAATAGTTGTCAGTAGTATGACAGGGTACTCAAACTTAAACAAATTTGTAAACTTACCACCAAATGGCTTGTTTCAACGAACACAACAGTTTTATATACACGAGTTTTCACCATATTATGACATACTTGTAGGCAGGTAAATCTTAATGGAAAATAACGGCGTAGTCGATCATGTAAGAAATCTTACAACTATTAGCCAACGAAGTTTCCCCCACATAGATCCGGCATTACAAGATGGAAACTCTCCCACAATTTCTGATGCCATATTACAAGAAAATAATTTTACAGAAGAAATCAACTATGCTATAATTAATGAAATCACTTCAATTCACTTGAATTCCGAAGAACAAAATAAATTATTGAAACTATTGAAAGAATTTGAATACATTCAATATACAAAAAATTTAAACTTGACCTGTACTAGTATTGTGCGTCACGAAATAAAAACATCATGAAAATCCAATTTACTAACGACCTTACAGTTGCTCTTTCGCTTACGAAATAGAAGTCAATAGACAAATTGATGAAATGCTACAGCAAGGTATAGTTCGTCAGAGTAACTCTCCCTATTGCAGTCTCTTATGGATTTAGGTTAGTAGTAGATTACCGTAACCTCAATGACATAACAGTAAACGATAAGTTCCCGGTCCCCAACATGGACGAGAAATTAGGAAAACTTGGAAAATGCCAATACTTTACAATTATCGATTTAGCAAAGGGCTTCCATCAAATTGACGATGGACTCTAAATCAATACTGAAAATCGCTTTCTCAACAAAACTTGGTCATTACGAGTACACTGGAACCATTTGGCTTATAAGACAAAGTAAAGAATTTAACGATAAGCCACAGATCAAATATTTAATTGACAAACTACAACGAAATATGAGTGGCATTCGTATTACAAAACGTAACAAACGGGGACTTATTTATTTTGTGGGTTCCACATACAAATACCTTTTCGGGACACTCGACGAAAAGGATAAAATAGAAATTGAACAACAAATTACAAACCTAGCAAAAAATTCCATACAAACCAGTAGCTTGAATAACGTCATAACACTATTAATGTTAACATTAACATGATAAATAAGCATAATTATGCTATGCTATGAACAGAAACTCAACTTATTAATTTTTAATATTGAACACTACCAAATATATTGAAGACATCGAAATGGGTACACAGCTAACACGCCTGGGAATTTTTAACCCTAAATTACTTAAACACGACAGAGTTGAAAATATTGACCACAAAATTTAATTGACATCAAAACTTCCGGTTGGTATAGCACAGAAACTAACGAAATATTTCTAATATCACACATCCCCATTAACACAATTCAAACACCAACATTATTAAATACACCATACCCAGACAAAAACGGGCAGATTACCAATGAAAACGTTGCAAGTAAATTTTATATACACAACAACAACGTAATAAACACCTTGACAAAGGAAATCCTCAAAGTCCATTGTATTGCCAATATCATAAAACACGAAACACCAATTTGAACTTTTAATAAATTTCGTAAAGAAAATTACATTTAATATGTTGAACCAAACGTTTTAATTACATGGAATATGACCCGAAATAAACTTTATCAAAATTGTAACAATCAAGAAATATACATTGAAAATAATAAAATCAAAAAAATATGCAATTGTAATGCAGAGCTGAACAATTTGACAATTACAAACAATATTCAGCAATAATCAAATCTAATACTTACTGAACATAACGTAACTAAACTGGAACCATTATCACACATAGAAATTAAGAAAATGATTTTGTTTAATAATAAGGAAAACACAATTTATAAAATTATAACCATAACCACTTTAGTTTTAATGGCCATAATTGGCATGTTTTATCTTTATATCAAATGCAAAACAGCACCACACAATATTGTAATGATATACATAAAAACTAAATCAAATCAAGAAGCTAAGAAATAAGCCCTAAAGGATATAAACCAAGAAATAGTTGAAATTAAAGATCCGATACCCTAACATGACCGCTTGAGGACAAGCTAAAGTCTAAAAGGTGGGGAGTAACATATCTGACACATCAGTTATTATTTATTGTTAAGCAGCACATTCATTATTACACAATCCGTTTATATCGATCCCACACTTAATGTAATCAAGCCTGTTGACAACAGCGACACTGACGAATTCATCTTAGAAATAAACAATCCCAAAAAAGTCACGCTTTGGCCAATATTCCTATCAGACCATTTCCCACGGGCGGAATCGTATTAGACATAAACAAACGCAAGAATTCTCGTCACTGTCGACGTACTCATCAGACCACTTTCTCAAAAAGAAAATGCAAACGCTGCACAATCTTCGCCTGATGCATAATCGCCAAATTTGTTTGAATCTCCTTAAGAGATTATTCATAAAGAGAGCTTAAGAGAACCTTAAAGCTCATCTTCAACATAGAAAGTTAAAGAGAAAATTCTCTGAGCCGAGGTTTGATTAGCGCTAATCGCACTTAGCATAATTGAGTTCATTTTTGTACTCCGTTTGATTCGGTCAATTTTATTCAATGAATTATGATATATTTTTTATATACTAAAACAATATCACTATTTCAAACTTTTTGTTTAAACAAATATTGCATCGCAACTAAGTGAGAGTTTTATTATACTTCAAATAGTTTCCTAATAAAAAATAGTTTCCTATAACTTTTCAACTTTAAAATCTGTGTAGATCTATAATTTCACCCTGCCAGCACGGGTGTATGAAATATAGATCAACTACCACAAACCTATTGAAATTTACTCCTCATGTCATTAAGAGATTTCAATCAAAAATTAAAACATATGTTACTTACACTTACAAAAATCATATTTTCTAAACGAAACAAGATATTGTCAATATTTTTCGATTTTCCAATCATGGGGCTGAATTTCCTTAAATCGGTGATACACGTGTCGAATTATTTAATGGTAGAGCTTTAAAAATGAGATTGAAGCCAATCGAACGATAATCAAAAAAGTTTCATTCAACAATTTTCCGCCTTTGGGAGTAGTTTTTCCAAAATCTTTGGCCACCGTGACTATTATGGTTTTGTGTTATTTGTTTGGGCCCTTTTGTGCGTCAATATTTGTGTTTCCTAATGCGAGATTTAAGACCGTTGTTGTTCATTTTAATAAATATTTATTACATTTATTTATTTAAATTCTCCTCCTACGCGTTTCGGCGTTTGTTACGCCTTCCTCAGGGAGTCTGGTTTTTACATGTATATAAAAAAAGACATTTACATACATATAACAATTTAACAAACATATTTAGCTCCATTACAATACATACATTAAAACTTATTGTAGTATTTCCTACAGTGTCGTCATTGTTCCTATGTCTAAATTGCACTTTTGTTTATCCATCGTCAACTTTTGTTTCTCGTCTTTGCGCGTCCAGTTTTGTTTGTCAACTGCTATTGCTGCCGCGTAAATAAAGTTTGTCTTTTCAATGTCTTCTTTGTGGTTTACTGTGTTCTCCCCTTGTTGTTGTATCCGTAGGCTCTCTAGCGTCAGTCTCGTTCGTTCTCTCCTCTCAATGTCTAATATGTTGGTGTTGTCAAAATCAGCTGTGTGACCTGTTGTTGTAATATGTTGCGCAAGTGCTGTTGTCATTTTTCTCTTATTCGCGTCTCCTTTATGTTCGGCAATTCTCGTGCCAAGCGCCCGCTTTGTTGTTCCTATGTATATCCCGTTGCATCTTTCGCCTTCTTTCCCGTTGCATTTGATTTCGTATATTACGTGTTGTTGTTTGTCTTTGGATATTTTGTCTTTTGTGTTCGTAAATAGACTTCTTGTATTTGTGTGTGCTTTGTATGCATACATTAGGTGTTTGGAGTGTGTGTCGGGTATTATATTTGTTTGTTTGGTTTGTTAAGTTATTTACATATGGTATACTAATATATTGTCTTTCTTCAATTTCTCTGTTTTTGGTTTTGTCACTGTTTTTATTTTGGTTTGTTGCGTCGGTTATTAAATTGTCATTAAGTTTTTCGGGAAAGTTTTTTTTAAAAGTAGTGTTTTTAATTTTATATATATGTCTGGTCTGTGCCCTTCGTCACTTATCGCGTACACTTTTTGTATATTGTTCTTTGCAGTGTTCACTTTTTGGCTTATTGGTTGGTTGGAGTTGAAATTTATAATTCGTCCGGATGCAATTTCTTTTGTATATCATTTAAATATTATCTTTCCTTGTTTCTTTTCCAGTTCTGTGTCCAAATAAGCAATTTTCTTGTTTTTCTCTCTTTCAATTGTAAATTGAATCCGTTTATGTTGATTATTTAATGTGTCCAAAATATTTTGTGCTTCCGTTTCTTTAATAATGCAAAATAAGTCATCAACATATTTGGATATATGTTTTATGTGGATGTTCTTCTTTTCGAGTTCGTCTGTGGCATTGTCAAGAATTTTGTCCAATACTATGTTAGCTATTGTTGGTGATATAGGGTTGCCCATGGGCATGCCAAATATTTGGTTGTATATGACGTCGTTGTATGATAGATAGTTGTTGGCAATCAGTATAAAGTCAAGAATTTCCCTAAATTTCGGCTTAGGTATATTTGTGTGTTGCGTTATATCAGTCCATCTTTCTATTATGTTTTGTATAGCTAGTTTTATTGGTATATTTGTAAATAATGAGACCACATCAAAAGACACGAGAATCTCATCTTCTTCTATTTTGGTGTTTTCTAATTGGCTTTTAAGTTGTATTGCACTTTGGATGTTATATCTTTCGGATGTTATATTTTTGAGTACTTCCCCTATATGTTTTGCTAGTTGGTAGCATGGCACGTTTGTGGAGGCTGATATTGATCTAAGTGGGGTGTCATCCTTATGAATCTTTGGTAGTCCGTATATCCTTGGTGCGTGTCCTCCTGAACAGTATAGTTTTGATTTTAGTCGCCAGTCAATATGATTTTCTTTTTGTAGGTCGTTTATAATTGTATTGTTCTTCTTTATTAGTTGTTGTGTAGGGTCTCTTCTCATTGTTCTTTAAGTTGTTTTGTCATTTAATAGTTTCATCATTTTGTCGTGGTAGTCTTTTTTATACATAACTACTGTCTTATTGCCCTTGTCTGCCTGTGTGATTATGATATTGTCTTGGTGTTCTTTAACAACTTTCTTTGTCATTTTTGATATATTTAATATAAACTTGTCCTTTTGATTAATTTTCCTGTTGTGTTTAAAGTTGCTTAGCCTGGATGCTAAGTTTCCTCTGGCAGTGTCTCTTTGTTTTTCGTCCATTATCGTCTGGATTCCATGTTCTAGGTCCGCTATTATATGTATCGGGTCTACGTTATTGTTGTCTATTGGAAGAGCAAACTTTGGACCCAGAGATAAGAGCCATTGGCTTTCTTTCGGAAAATAAACATCTGTTAAGTTTATAAACCATTCTGCGTTCAGTTTCATGTCATATTGGTGTGTTAGTGTAGATTTTGCTTTGTCAATTTTTCGGTCAATATCTTGGTCAGTAGTTGTTCTTATTCTTTGGAACGCTAACTTTTGGTCTAATTCTAATTCTGTAATATCTTCTCGACTTAGTCTCTGTTTTAGTTTCTCGAAGGTGTGCGTTTGGTATCTGTTTATAATTGTAATTTGTTTTTGCGTCTCTCTTATTTCTAGTTTCATGATTTTTAGGAGAAAATTAGTCTCTAGTTTAGCTAATTCTCTTTTCGAGTCATCTAACGTGAAGTTATGTCTTAAAGATTTTGTTTTGTTATTTAAATGTTTGGGTATGATGTTGTAGTCCTTACATTTAACTAGATATTTAAGTCGTCCTCTTTGTTTTGCTAGCTTCTTTTGACACTTAAAATAATTCTTAACATACATTATGTATGTATGCGTATGTGTTGCATGTATCCCTTCATGTTTGTTGTTTTTAAATCTGGTACACTCTCCGGTATAAGTTTTGTGTTATTTGTTTGTGTTTCCTAATGCGAGTTTTAAGACCGTTGTTGTTCATTTTAATAAATATTTATTGCATTTATTTATTAAAATTCTCCTCCTACGCGTTTCGGCGTTTGTTACGCCTTCCTCAGGGAGTCTGGTTTTTACATGTATATAAAAAAAGACATTTACATACATATAACAATTTAACAAACATATTTAGCTCAGTGTGTGTGTCGTCACTGTTCCTATGTCTAAATTGCACTTTTGTTTATCCATCGTCAACTTTTGTTTCTCGTCTTTGCGCGTCCAGTTTTGTTTGTCAACTGCTATTGCTGCCGCGTAAATAAAGTTTGTCTTTTCAATGTCTTCTTTGTGGTTTACTGTGTTCTCCCCTTGTTGTTGTATCCGTAGGCTCTCTAGCGTCCGTCTCGTTCGTTCTCTCCTCTCAATGTCTAATATTTTGGTGTTGTCAAAATCAGCTGTGTGACCTGTTGTTGTAATATGTTGTGCAAGTGCTGTTGTCATTTTTCCCTTATTCGCGTCTCCTTTATGTTCGGCAATTCTCGTGCCAAGCGTCGGCTTTGTTGTTCCTATGTATATCCCGTTGCATCTTTTGCCTTCTTTCCCGTTGCATTTGATTTCGTATATTACGTGTTGTTGTTTGTCTTTGGATATTTTGTCTTTTGTGTTCGTAAATAGACTTCTTGTATTTGTGTGTGCTTTGTATGCATACATTAGGTGTTTGGAGTGTGCGTCGGGTATTATTTTTGTTATTGTTTGCCGGTTTGTTAAGTTATTTACATATGGTATACTAATATATTGTCTTTCTTCAATTTCTCTGTTTTTGGTTTTGTCACTGTTTTTATTTTGGTTTGTTGCGTCGGTTATTAAATTGTCATTAAGTTTTTCGGGAAAGCTATTTTTTAAAAGTAGTGTTTTTAATTTTATATATATGTCTGGGCTCTGCCCTTCGTCACTTATCGCGTACGCTTTTTGTATAATGTTCTTTGCAGTGTTCACTTTTTGGCTTATTGGTTGGTTGGAGTTGAAATTTATAATTCGTCCGGATGCAATTTCTTTTGTATACCATTTAAATATTATCTTTCCTTGTTTCTTTTCCAGTTCTGTGTCCAAATAAGCAATTTTCTTGTTTTTCTCTCTTTCAATTGTAAATTGTATCCGTTTATTTTGATTATTTAATGTGTCCAAAATATTTTGTGCTTCCGTTTCTTTAATAATGCAAAATAAGTCATCAACATATTTGGATATATGTTTTATGTGGATGTTCTTCTTTTTGAGTTCGTCTGTGGCATTGTCAAGAATTTTGTCCAATACTATGTTAGCTATTGTTGGTGATATAGGGTTGCCCATGGGCATGCCAAATATTTGGTTGTATATGACGTCGTTGTATGATAGATAGTTGTTGTCAATCAGTATAAAGTCAAGAATTTCCCTAAATTTCGGCTTAGGTATATTTGTGTGTTGCGTTATATCAGTCCATCTTTCCATTATGTTTTGTATAGCTAGTTTTATTGGTATATTTGTAAATAATGAGACCACATCAAAGGACCCGAGAATCTCATCTTCTTCTATTTTGGTGTTTTCTAATTGGCTTTTAAGTTGTATTGCACTTTGGCTGTTATATCTTTCGGATGTTATATTTTTGAGTACTTCCCCTATATGTTTTGCTACTTTGTGTAGAACGTTGAAAATAAGATTGAAGCCAATCGTATGAAAATTAAAAGTGTCGAATACCAGAGTTCTCCACCAATTTTCCGAATATAGGGCTGAATTTCCCAAAATCACTGATGTACGTGTCGAATTATTTTAGGTGAAGAGCTTTGAAAATGAATTTGAAGGTGATCGGACGAAAATTAGACTTTCGCCCATATAACCTTGAGATCCCCATTTGCCGCCCATGGGGGTGGAATTTCCAAAATCGGTGAAAGGTGTGAAATCAATTTTTGTGTTGATCCTTAAAAATGTGTTTGAAGCCGATTGAATGCTTAACAAAAAAGTTTCATACAAAAGTTTTCCGCGATTTTCCACGCTTGGGTTGGACTTTTCAAAATCCCGTCTTGGTGTGCACTTTCATCTTAGATGGAAGCTACTGTGAAAATTTCAGCATCCTAGCACTTACGCTTTGGGCTGTGCGATGATTGCCAATCAGTTACCATTCAGTCAGGACAAACTCTCTTATATATATAGATTATAACAGTCTTTATCATTATTTAGAATTGTACTTTTATGCGATCTACGTAATCTATAGATACTTTTCGTTTTTTGTTTTAAATTATGTAGAACGTTAGTTTTTAATTATTTATCTGTCCGCGATCTTCGCTACCGTACGTTATGTGGCGCGCCCCTCGGTCGGTTGGCCGGGTTGCTTTTGCCTTGGTCCGCGCGTTAACAAGCCTGTTCTTGGTGTCATTGGGCCTTTTGAATGTACTGCCCGTTTTACTACATCAACGTCCATAATTGCATCCAAAGTAAGTGAGAGTTTAATTATGCTTCATATAGTTTCCTATAATTTTATCAAAATCGAACCTCACATCTCCCATAGGAACCATCAGACGAAAATTAGGTTACGTATAAAAAACATTGCTGCTAGCGTATACAGCTTCGGCAAGCCGAATAAGGCCGTTCTAGCCACTTTGTTAATTTGGTAAATCTGATTAAAGAGGATGACAAATTCAACTGGGCTCGTCCAGAAGCAGTGCGTCAGTACGAAACATAGCACAATGTTTGGAGTTGGCGATTGTGAAACCATGGCCAAAATAATGGAAAAGTTTTTCACAGTTACATTGCGGGTGACGCCAAGGTGCAATAGTAATGAATAGTATATAGTAATAAAACAAATAACAAGAAAGAACGGCTATATTCGGATTGCCGAATCTTATTCCCTAGCAGCAATGTTTTTATTCAAATCTAAATTTACGTCAAATTGCTCCATTTTGGTCCAAATTTGATAAAAATTATAGGAACCTATTTGAAGACTAATAATAATCTCTCACTTAGTTTGGATGTAATAGAAAAACTTTGCCATACAAAAACTTATTTTTCACACGATTTTATGGCAGCTATGTGATATTGTTGTCCGATTTTGACCAAATTTAGTCAGATTGTATTAGCTATCTAGAAACTCGGTTTGAGTGAGTTTGGTAAGGATAGCTTAATAAACAAAAAAGTTTTTCATACAAAAACATAGTTGTCGACCGATCATTTCTATGGCAGCTTTATGTTATAGTGGTCCGATCCGGCCGGTTCCGACATATGAACTGCCTGTAACAAAAAGAAGGGTCTGTGTCAAGTTTCATTACGATAGGTTTTAAACTGAGAGACTAGTTCGCATAGAAACAGACTGATGGACGGACAGACGGACATCGCTATATCGGCTATTCATGCTGATTCAGAACATATATTCTTTGTTGGGTCGGAAACGTCACTTTCAGTCCATTTAACATTTCGAGACAAAATTATAATACCCTCTGCTAGAGTTTTTTGCCGACTACTACCATGTAGTGCACTCCGCACTACAGCGGTACAGGTAGCGAATAATCGAGCTCGACAGGTCTCAATACTTTTGGTCCAATCTTTTTTTAAATAGCTGTTCGCAGAGTCAAGTGATAATAGTCATATAACTGGAATCTGCTGGACGTATTTTAAAAGTCTATATGAAGTTAAACAACTAGGTAAAAATAATGGTTTAGTAATTTATTTGTTTAAAATACTATAAAATTAAGAAATCAAAATATTTTTCTAGCAGTCTCTTTAAATTCGCCACATCTTATAATTAAAATAAAGACACTAAGAATCGAGTGAGCCGTTTGGATATAATTCCATTGCAAAGGTGAACAATTTTTCCCAAATAACTTTCATGACCTTTCAAACAAATTAACCAAATTTAAAAAGATGTTCATTATCATAAACTATAATCAATTCTCTATTAAACTGCATTAGACGTCTTACCCTTTCTTATTATAACCCCATTGATTTTTGCTGCGTGCCTCGCCCCATGTAGCCACTGTGCTTCGGTCTACAGAATTGTACGTCCCTGACGATGCTGCTGTTTGCTGCAGACAGAAGATATGTGGGAACCGGCCGAATTGGACCACCATATCAGATAACTGTCATATGAACAATCGGTCAATTATTGAGTTGCATGAAAAACATTTTTGTTTCTGAAGATATTCCAACCAACCTAACAAAATTGAACTAAAATACTATTGTACTTCAAGCATGCTGACCAAATTACTTTAATCGGACCACTATATCATATAACTGTTATAGGAACGATCGGTCCAAAATTAAGTTGTATAAAAAGTATGTTTATGAAGATATTGGGACCAACTCACAAATCTGGTCAAAATCTGACCAGTATTTTGTAGCGCCGCCCACGTCAGCTGTTGCGCTATTGCTACGTAACTAAACAATCGATTTATACCGATATATGGGCAGGAACTCCTATCCGCCCGCTGACAATTGCTTAAAGCAAATTGCGAGTTAATTACTCCTTTTCAGAGCTCACAGATTGTTGTACAGATTCCCCGATTAGCCGATAAATTCAGTACCCTTTGGCTAAGCGTGGCGACAATGGCTCAAGGGACGGGAAGATAATATACATAGCTGCCACTGACATGGGAATTATCGAATAAAAAGTGTGTTTTTGTATAATTAATATTTTTAATTATACAGATATTACATTCAAATTCAGCATTTGTGAGTTATTCTGTGTATCGTTTTTTTATAATTTGATCAAAATCCGGACTACAGTTTCCATAAAACAATCGGTCGAAAATTTAGATTTTGCATACAAGGCTATATATCTTCGGCACACCGAAGATAGCCGTTCTTGTGTTTATCATCCGATCGGCAACTGACACAATTCCAACCGTTTACGCAAAATAATATGGGCCATATATTTCACCGATTTCCCCTGTATGAGCGAAAGTCTAATTTTAGTTCGATCATTGAAAAAGCTCTTTAGTTAATAACGCGACGTGTTTTACAGATTTTGCACAAATTCACCACCACTTTGGGAAAATAAGTTTAATACCAACTAATGTTTATGGAACCGAACTGTTCTCGCTTCCGTTTATAGAACGAAAAAAAGCTGGAAATCTGGGTGTTGATTCGTTATTAAGATGTATTAAGGTGTTCCACACAATAAATTAAAATTTGCTGTTGTTGCGTACCATTTGGCTTTATCCGATCGGCAATAGCTCTCTGTTGTTGCTGTTGACGATACTGAATTCGTGGATCCTCCCATTGCGTTGTTTTTGTGGTATGGCTAGAAAAGAACACAACAAAAATAATTTGTTTTAGTTGTAATTAACATAAAATATCTAAATTACATCCCTTAAATCTTATTTATTTTTATTTAAGGAAAATTCGGATAATTCTACGCAGGACTGTCGGGCAAAAATTGGTGATTTGAATATCAATTGCTTTGCATATCCACCATATCCCCCACTGATAGAAATGTTGAACTAATTAATTTATCGTCCCCATCTCCACATATTTCAAGCAGAAGTGACGAAAACAGCATCGTGCCCATGAGTGTTGTTCCTTCTGACCCTGGCGAGCTTTCTGATTCGGTGGCGTTAACACAGTTGATTCAGATCAACTTAATAGTGTTGTTTACTGGCAGAATCAGCTGGTCTATCAACCAATGATGTGGCTCCATTGGACGCTACTGCGTTAGTTGATATAAAAAAAAAGCCCTTATAGGTGTTCCACCAAGGAAACAAATTTTTGTTTCTAGGCTTGCCCCTGATACTACATCGGAGGATGTAAAGGTCGTTATACGGGCCAAATCAAAAGCCCATATTACGGTGGAAAAATTCAAGTTAACATAGGCTCGGGCAAATTCGTCATTTAAAATAAGTGTTCGGCCGAAAACTTTAACAATATTTGTTGCAAAGAATCTGCCGGATTACTTAGTGATAGATTTTACTTCAGAGGTAGTAACAACCGATAGTTCTATAGATATTGAATTTGTTGCTGTAAAATTAAGTATTTGTGGTGTTTGGTTTTTTATTATTTGTTCATACATACTACCTTCTTCAGATTGCTCTGTATATTCTTCGCATGCTTCTGCTATACATTCTGTCTCCTCTATGCTTCTTGATCGTGATTTTCTTGTAGTTCTTGGTGCTTTTAATATTGCTGGATCTACCTGGATTATTAGTCCTGACTCCAGCGTGTTGACTCCCACGACTCAGCACGATTTTTTTGACAGCTTATTTGGGATGTCACTGTGTCAAATCAATGGTATCCCAAATTCTTCATATGAAATGCTTGATCTGATTTTTGTTTTGGATGCCTCCTTCTATTCTGTCTCCCGTAATATCAGTATTATCCCTTACTAAAGATCCTTATCACCCAACTTTGGAAGTTTATTGATCTACCTGCCAGGGTGCTGAGCCCAGGTAGTAAACCTTCCTTTTTGCACTCAGCTCTTATCCCAAGCTGACTGGTGCCAGGTTTACATGAGTAGAGACATTCATTGTGCAATCAAATATTTTTTTTTTTTTTTGCTAAGCCTTAATAACATTTACTTATAAATAGGTACACAAAAAACAGGCACATCCGCTGGACTAGGCGACAAATACAAAACAAACATTGGAATGCAGAAATGCAATAAATAGGTTAATACAAAACACACAAGAACATGTAAAATTATTAGTAATGTTACCATTTCCACCTTTGGCAAGTCTATGCAAAAGTGAATTACGGTCAAGTGGCCAGATTTTTCTTTTGAAAGGTGAAGTCATACGGCAATATCCTTACAAAAGTGAAAAGAGCTATAGGCATGATAAAGCGCAATGATGTCGCTAGATTCTATGGCAGGCTGTGTAGCTCGTGCAGCGTATAAAGCTGATCCGTTCGATCGTAGACAATGCGCATGTGTTGCAGCATCTCCGGCAGCGTTGCAATGGCCCCCTCCGTATCCACATTCGGACAGACGCGCTTGAGGAGTTCGCCCCGCGTGCGTATCGCATACATCGCCATGTGGGCGCCTTTTCGTATGAGAAATGCATGATGCTTGGCAAGCGTATCGTTGTAGGCAGACTTGCAGACATTGTGCGCCTTGTCATCATCTGCCAAGTCTTGCAGACGATAGAGAAACTCGTACACAAACTCCAAACCACGGTGCAGGCGCAAAAGAGTGCGACTGCCGGACACGTACCCCTTCTGGTGTAGCAGGCTGGCATCCTTCTCATACAAGATCATTGTCTTGATAGTGTCAAAGTGTTTCAGCTCCTCAGTGTCCTCTTTACGGAATTCGTATAGAATGTCCAGTTTGCTGCGCACGTCGCTGCTCACAAATGTGAACACGCTGCCCTTTAGCAGGAAGAATTTCATGATCTCCTCATAGGCTTCCAGATACTCATCCATGCGAACATCGTCATCATCAAGTACGCTTTCACCAAATAATTTTGCCACTTTAACAATGTCAAAGCTGTGTCCTTTCCGTGGAGGAATTCCCTCCTAAGCTTTTCTGTTCCATGGGCTTGTATGCTCTCTTGGCTTGTATGCTACTTTAAATTCATTGTTTGATTCTAGTGTGTAAACATAAATTGTGCTGAAGGTATTATTAAGCCATTTTTTATTCTTTTTAAACTATCCGTGGAGTTGTGCTCTTTCCCCAAGATTTGGAAAAAATCAATTATTATTCCTCTTCATAAAAAAGGAATCAAATATAATGTTGAGAACCATAGAGGTATTTCTAAGTTGTCTGCTATTCCTAAAATTTTTGAGAAAAATAACTTTCCCACTTCAACATTTGTGTAGATTACTCTGCCATCACGGGCTTATGAAATATACGGGCCTGTTCCGAATTCCACTTCCACTCGAAAGTTGTGGAATTAATTTTCGTTTTAGCTGTTCCGAACACGCCAAAACGAGTGATTTTTTCGTTTTGAAAACGAGTAGCATTTGAGTCGTCTGCCAGATTACATAGGAAAATGAAATTAAATATTCGTTAACACAATTTTGTAATATTCTTTATCATTTTTTGAAGCGAATTCACCCATTTATTCATTAAATTTCTCTAATTTTCACCATCAAAAACGAAATCGAACAGGCAAACGTGCCTTTCATCATGTGATTTGCTTATCGATAACAAATTCGAAATTAGTTTATCTCAATTTTATTTCTTCTCTTGGCTTGTGCACAGCCTATAACCATTGAGCAGGCATTATTCCAATATTCAGTTAGTTTTTACGGACAATGTTTACACTTCGTTGTGAAACAGCTGACACCACCGATAAATTATTGCTATCGAAATTCGTTTTCGAACTGGAGTTCGAAAAAGCCAAAACGAAAGTAAAACGATTGCAAATGAGAACAGCATCTGACAAAACGAGCGGAATTGAATCGTTTTTACTTTTTTAAAACGAGTGGAATTCGGAACAGGCCTGATCTATCTCGTATCTGGACTTTGATGTACTAACGAACAGTACATACAAGTGGCCCAACGACACCAAGCACGGGCTTGTCAACGCGCGGACCCAAGCATAAATTCAGCCCACCTCCCGCCCAACCGACCGAGGGGCGCGCCGCATAACGTACGTTAGAGAAAGATCGTGGACATGAACAAACAAACAATACAAAAATACCATTATACAAAAAAGTCCCTAAGGATTACACAAATAACGTAGAGCAAATTTTTCTTTCATCTAGGATGAAAATGCACACTTACACGGGATTTTTGATAATTCCCCCCACAAGCAAGGAAAATCGCGGAAACTGTTTTTTGTTAAGCATCCAATCGGTTTCAAGCTCATTTTCAAAGATCTACACAAAAATTCATTCGACACATATTTCACCGATTTTGGAAAATCCACCGAAAAATCCATGGGCGGAAAATGGGCGTCTCAAGATTATATGGGCGAAAGTCTAATTTTAGTCCGATCACCTTCAAATTCATTTTCAAAGCTCTTCACCTAAAATAATTCGACACGTATATCAGCGATTTTGAGAAATTCAGCCCTATGTTCGGAAAATTGTAGAGAACTCTGGCATTCTATTTTTTAAATTTTCATGCTGGCTTCAATCTCATTTTCAAGGTCCTACACAAAGTCATAATAGTCACGGTGGCCAAAGACTTTTGACAATCTAACCCCTCGGAAAAGTCGTGGAAAAATGTCTTATGAAACTTTTTTGATTATCGTCTGATTGGCTTCAAACTCATTTTTAAAGCTCTACACCAGGGGTGTTTAAACGCTGCTTATGGAAGATTAAACTTCAATACATACATATGCAAGAAAACACTAGCACATCTAAAGCAAACAGTTTTTTTCTTTTCATTGTGATCACCGAAAAAAATAGTATATACATTTGTTAATACTTTTTTGCAAATAATGCATTGATATTCACAGTTTAAATTTCTTCCAAAATAAAGCTGTGATTTTTAAGTGCAGGTCTCATCGAAAAGAAATATTATATTGAAAGTGCAACAACAAAATAATGAAAGTGTTGTGGCTTTTTGCTCATGAGAAAAGGAATACGCAAGATTGTTTTTGTAATCTGCATTGATTTCTGAATAGAGCCGTGCATGTATACGCGCATTACTCGCCTATGCCCAAGAGCAATTACAATAACAAAATGAGTCTGATGAGCAATGGGCTGGGCACCCCTGCTCTACACATTAAATAATTCGACACGAGTATTGTGGGAAATTCAGACCTATGGTCGGAACATTTGTGGAAAACTCTGGCATTCCACAATTTTAATTTTCATGCGATTAGCTTCAAACTTATTTTTAAGTTTCTACACAAAAAACCTAATAGTCACGGTGGCCAAAGATTTTGGAAAACCGACTCCCAAGCTCGGAAAATTCGCGGAAAACTGTTGTACGCAACTTTTTTGATTACCGTCCAATACTTCAAATTTATTTTCAAACTTTTCTGATGATCATCCAATTTTTTTGAAACTAATTTTCAAAGCACCTCACATTAAATAATTTGACACATGTACTACCGGTTTTGAAATATGCACGTCCACGGTCGGAAAAGGGGTGAAGTCTGGAATTCAGCATTTTCGTTCCTAATTAGAATGGCTTCATACTAATTTCCAAATATAAATACAAAAATCTCGGTACTTTATTGAGGAAAATAGTTGGAAAGCTTTAGTCTGGATTTTTAGTATTATTCTTGGAATTGGCTTAAAATGCCAAATGATTTTGGAAAATCTACTCCGCGTTGCCACGGGCGGGCAATGGAAGTCAAGGACAAATAAGTGAGATTATTTGTTTAGTTGGATCTGCTTCAAAGACATTTTCATAGCCCTACAACACAAAAAACATTAGTCACGCGGCTCAACTATTTAGTTTCCTACACCCACGGGAGGGAAAACTGTGATACGCTATTTTTGTGTATTTCTTACGGTTGACGAAAATCAGTCAGTCAATCAGTCAGCATGAACTCTTGTATATATATAGATACTACATATATAAATCTATATATATATAACACTACATATATATGTAAAGGGGTATAGGCGTTGTGGCGTAGTAGAGGAGTAGGGAATAGGCAACAAAGGAATAACGGAGAACAACGAGTAGCAGCCGAGTCGTAGAGAGAGCACCGAGGAAGAGTTGAATTGTCGGGCTAGACAGTGGAGATCGAGCCGTCGAGCAATAATGTTGATACTGAGTCGTAGAGTTGTTGACAATAGTATTTGCGAATGTAGTAGTCGTGAGCCGTTTAAGTCTTCGAGCCGTATTTTAATTAACATTTAAGAAATACTAAAGCTGTAGAAACGCTAGTAATACAACATTAATCAATATAATAAACTAATAAAATAAAACCTATCTCACATGTGGGGGTTAGTGCTATCGTGCATGAAAAGCGAGGCATACAGACATAAAGCAGTGAAAAGCCAAAAGGCAATGTGCAAGAACCGTGAACGTGAACGCGAATGTATCGCTGAATACAGTAGCGCAAGTGAGACGGGCGTACTATACGCGTTCGACAAAAATATTAGAGAAAATAATAAGAAAGAAAAAATGTCGCACCAAACAGAATGCATAAAAACATTAGATGGCAGCGGTGGGGCGGAAGGCGGTATGATGAAGAAGTAGGGAGAGGAAGCGACTTCGTCGGCAGCAGCAGCCATGGCCCAATTTAAGAGTCAGCTGGAATGCGAGAGTGGAGCAAAAATAAATGAGAACAATGAAATGTTACAACAAATGATCCAATTGTTATCGCTAAAAGTACAATCAGATGAGATCCAACAGGTGCGGAAAGTTTTAGAAAAAAAAATTCCAGATTTTGACGGTAGCAGCATTCCAGTGAAGCATTGGTTCATAAATTTTGACATGAATGCAGATGCATAAAAATTGAATGACGCACAAAAGTATGTTCAAGCACTAGTAAAGATGACACACACAGCCAAACTTTTTCTGGATTCGGAATTAGTTCGCAATTACGAGGTATTGCGATCAGTGTTGGAAAGCGTATTCGATCGTGAAAATGTCTATAGTGTGGATGTTCATTCTGAATTGCGCAACAGAAAGAAGCAGGAAAAAGAATCTATAAATAATACATGCTGCACATGAAAACAAGTAAGAATGCTATGTCGAGTATACCCGACTACGAAACTCCTTGTACCCAGGTCTAAAACATTCAATCACATCTACGTCCACTTACACATACACACACACATACACAAAGACGCACGCACACAGGCGGCAAAAGCAACAGCGCAAGCGAGGCATTTCAATTGGTGGCTGTCCTTCTTCTTCCCCCTCTCGCTGCATTACTGAATCTTCTTTCGTGAATAACTTCCGTGTTTATTATCCGATCGACTTGAAATTTGGACAGTAGATTAAGAGAGACTTAAGTATTGTACATGCTAAATCTAAAAGCTATATCTTGAAAATTGATCCTGTAAAACGGTTTTTATTGATTTGCGGGGGAACGGGGGAGATGTCTGAAATATGAAACAAACTTGATCTGCGTATTCTATACAGGAACCTTCATTCCAAATTTGGTGTCTCTAGCTCTTATAGTTGCTGAGATCGACGCGTTCATACAGACGGACAGACAGACGGACATGGCCAAATCGAAATCTCTTTTGATACTGATCAAGAATATATATACTTTATAGGGTCGGAGATGTCTCTTTCTGCCTGTTACATACATTTGCACAGATTTAGTACCCCTTTTACCCATTTTATGGGTACAGGGAGTAAAAATCGCATCCAATGGCAGAGTCGATATGGGATCTGTAATTCGCTACATAGTAGGTGGGCTTGGGTTGAAAACTAATTTCAAATGTAACCTTTACAGTTGCGAGACATACAAAGACCTTGGAAAACAATACGAGGTGCTTGAGCATGTAGAGCGGGCGGAAAAACCGTACAAGGCCGAATACAAGCCGCATGAAAAGCAACAGAAAAATAAGAATCGATGCTTTAACTGTGGTTCGTTGGAGCATATGCGCAAAGACTGCAAGGAGGAAACTAAGTGCTTTCGCTTCAAGCAAAGTGGCCACATATCTAAGAAATGTACAACAGCAGCAGAAGTAAATCTGGTTCACAACAACAGGCGCATAAAGAAAATTAAGCTAAATTGTCTGGAGGTGAATTGCTTGATCGACAGTGGAGCGGACATAACCATTTTGAAGATGGCTATCGAATGTCAGTTTAGCGACGTATAATTTGTAAATGAAATATTTAACAGGCTTAACGTCAACAATTCAGGTTGAATATAGAAAGGTAGATATGAAAAGTATTGGCTGGTCATATAGCGCTATTTCGGATGCTGCCAAGCATCCTCATCAGGCTATCTATAAGAAGCTCCACAATGTCATGCTGAATGATTGCGCCATGCAGTTGCGTGGACTAGGTAATAATTTGACGCGCGCAGCGGGATCCTTCATGGCAGTTATAGAAGAGGACGGATTGAAGGCTTCTCACCAAATTGTCATGGTGGCCGACAAAGACATTGGCTATGATGCATTGCTGGGATTTGATTTTATGTGTAAATTCATATGCACGTCGTCGCCAGAGGGATTCCCATTGGGGAAGAAAACTGAGGAGCCAAATCAGATAAGTATTTACAACGTTATACAAACAAATGCTGATATAAATGTCCCCTTGCAGTATGAAGAAGACGTTCGACAGCTGATCGATAAATACAAGCCGGCGCAGACTGCAGCAGAGTTCTTCTGAAAATAAAATGCTATCCATAACCCTTTTCGTATCATATGTTCTATTTTTAAAGGATTAAGATAGGTAAATTCTGATAACACCAAAATTCGTTTCATTGAAAATAGAGTTGAAAACGATATAACATATTTTGCATAAGCATGACATATGCAAAAAATATTCAAAATATGCAAAGTATATGCAAAATATGCAAAATATTCAAAATATATGCAAAATATGCAAAATATATGCAAAATATGCAACAAAAAAAATTTCCTATGTTAAACAAATCAAGAAATAATATAAAAGCGATTCAAGGGGTCGTGTGCATATTAAAATTTTATTTTATAGGATTAAAATTATTCAATATAATTATTACTACAATATATTACCATAATTTTCTCTAAATTATTTATTAAGAGGCTTTGACGTTTTTCTCCAAAAACCATTTTGTAGGCGGAAAAGCTTCTTTCAACATCACAAGAAGTAATTGGAGCAAATTTATATTTAATTATATTTTCATTTGAAACGGGTTTAAGTCCAGACAAATCTTCGATTGAGACTTAAAATATTATTAATTTTTGAAATTATATTAAAGTCAGGATTTCTTTTCAAAATGCCTTCAAATATTTCTTTCAACTCCATTCAAAATTCCCCACTTGCGTTCTGAACAATATTTCCAGCTTCCTTAAATAACTCCATTGACTTTGCCAATAGGAGTCCCTTCGCGTCCAAGGAAGTTATTATTTCGGCAACTCTCCCGAAATTCGATTTTATATTAAGTCCCGATGGAGTTGGGGACTTTTTATAAGCTCTTGCCTGTTTTATACATTCAGCATCTTCTGCGTTCAATGTTTCAAAGACCTCAAATGGAAATTTAGAATTTTATTCTCTACCCAACTAAAGTAATTGCATAATATCGTTTCCAAAAATAATGGGTTATCGGATTGACTGAAGACCCACTTTTTTGACAAAAGTAATTACCTCTGTTATTCCCTCCATGTTATCTGCATAAAATGATGCCGCCTTCAACCATGTACCCCATCTGGTTATGATCGGTTCTGGTGGTAAATCGTTCTTAATATAAGAATTCTGTACTTCTAATAAGACTTTTCGAGCTTAGTCGGATTTTGACACCGTTTGTACTTTGTTTAAGTACAGAATACTTAATTATTTATCTGAATGTAGAAATATAATAGCTCGCCCTTTAATATTTTACGAGGAATTCAATTTTTAAATGAAATTCGATTGCTATATTTTACATATTTTGCATATTTTACATATATTTTGCATATTTTTTTTGCATATTTATTGCATATATTTTGCATATTTTCGATATCTATCTATTTCCTTACTCAGAACTTCTCTTTAATGTTATCTGTGTGATTTATTGTTTTTTGTCTATCGTTATAATTTATGTAGAAATTTTATTTAGTTTGCTCTTATTTATTTTTTCCGCGATCTTCGTTACCGCACGTTATGCGGCGCGCCCCTCTTTCGGTTGGGCGGGAGGTGGGTTGCATTTTGCCCGGGTCGGCACGTTAACAAGCCCGTGCTTGGTGTCGTTTGAGCCACTTGAATGTACTGCCCGTTTAGTACATCAACGTCCGAGCAAGCACCTAGTCCTTTAGCTATTGCAGAGGAGGATGTCGACAAACAAATCAGCGAATGGCTCGAGGCTGGAATAATAAGGCAGTCTACGTCAAATTTTGCGAGTCGCTTGGTGCTGGTTAACAAGAAAGATGGCACACGTCGCATTTGTATTGACTTACGCAAACTATATTTCATGGTACTCAAAGATTGCTTTCGCGTGCCAATAATTGACGACGTACTGGAAAAGTTGCAGCAGGCAAAATGGTTTACAGTTATGGATTTCGAGAATTGTTTTTTCCATGTGACTATCGAAGAGGATAGCAAGAAATATACGGGCTTTGTGACGAAAACTGGGCTGTACGAATTTAATAGGACTCCTTTCGGATTTAGGAATTCATCAGCGGTGTTCATTCGCTATATAAATATTTCAATGCCTAATAAACAAGGACGTGCTAGATTTATACATGGACGACATAATATTTTATTCAAAGAGAGCAGGCCTTACAAAGATGAAACTGGTCTTCGAAACGGCAGCAGCGCCTGGCATAAGAATTAAATGAAAAAATTCAGTTTTGTACAAAATGCAATTTGTTTTTTGGGCCACAACATAAAAGAGGGTTGTATATGGCCGGGAAAAGAGAAAAAAAATGCTGTGCCAAGGAACGTCAGGGCTGTGCAAGCATTTCTAGGCCTAACAGGTTTTTTCCGTAAATTCATCAAGAAATACTCTCTAACTGCTCGGCCATTAACGAATTTGTTGCGCAAAGATGCTGTCTTTCAAATAAACGAACCGGAGCTAGCGGCGTTTAACCAGTTGAAGGAGGCGTTAACTAAAGAGCCAGTACTAAAGCTATATAGCAGAAATGCAAGGACCGAAGTACATACAGTCGCCTCCAAGGATGGATTTCGAACATGGATGGATTATGCAGTGGTCAGTTTCTAAGCTGCATCCTGTGATGTTCTGGAGTAAGAAAACATCGGGTCAACACAGCTAAATTTTGGAAGCGCAAGCGGTGTACCTGGCAATAAAAAAGTTTAGACAGCCTACTGGGCCAGAATTTCAAACTTTTGACGGATTGCGCTGCATTTCCACAGACGCTAAACAAAAAGGATGTTCCCCGAGATGTGGCACAATGGGTGATACTTGCAGGAGTTCGATTTCGCAGTGGAGCTTCGTCCAGGTGAGGCTTAAGCACGTCGATTGCCTCAGTCGGTATCCACAACAGATAGCTAGCTTCGTTTGAAATCACAGCCAGAGTCAAGAAAGCGCAGGAAAACGATCATATGATCGAGGCAATAGCTGAAGTACATGCAAGTCCGCCATTTGAGACATACAAATTAAAAAGCGGGCTGATGTAAACAAATTGCAAAAAAAGGAAATTGTGGAAGCTCGTTGCTGGTCATTCGCCGTGCAAAAAACTTTGCATGCGTTAAAACTTTTGGATTCCGCATTTGGAACAAAAGGTCACATAGGTTGTCAATAATTGTGTCAAATGCATCATATTTAATAAAAAACTTGACAAGAAAGAAGGATATTTGCAATGCATAGAAAAAGGAGATCAGCCGCTACACACAATACATATGGATCATCTGGGACTTGACTTCCATGACTTTTGACTGACTTTTGCCATGGTGAATGGATTTAGTAAATTTGTATGGCTTTTTCCAACAAAGTCAACCAGTTGCGAAGAGACCCTTAAGAAAATTCTGGTGTTGTCAGCAATATTTGGTCATCCAGGGCGCATTATATCCGCCACTTTGCCGATTATTGTAAGGATAATGGCATAGAACATATTTGTAATACAAACGGGTGTGCAAAGAAGTAACGGGCAAGTCGAAAGAGTTAATCGTACTGTGTAGTCCGTAATTACGAAGTTGTCAGCTGATGACCCTGCAAAATGGTTTAAATTTGTGCCAAACGCACAAAAAGCAATCAACTCTAATATGCACAGCAGCACAAAGAAGATACAATTTGAGCTAATGCTTGGAGTGAAGATGGAGAACCTGATAATGGAACATTAAAAATTTCCTGGACCAAGAGATGTACGAAAATTTCGAGAATAAACGTCAGCAAATACGATAGAATGCGCAAGAAAGTATTCAACGCGCGAATGTAGTAGTCGTGAGCCGTTTAAGTCGTCGAGCCGTAACCTAATTAACATTTAAGAAATACTACAGCTGTACCAACGTTAGTTATAAATATATATTATATCTATATCTATACATATATATAAATATATACACTAGCAGGTAAAACGCCAGCGTTGCCCGGCGAAATATTAAAATTAAAATGCATTATGTTAAATTTGACTACTTTCGTCAACCGTAAGAAATACACAAAACTAACGTATCACAGTTTTCCCTCCCGTGGGGGTAGGAAACTAAATAGTTGAGCCACGTCACTAATGTTTTATGTGTAGGGCTATGAAAATGTCTTTGAAGCAGATCTAACTAAACAAATAATCCCACTCATTTGTCTTTGACTTCCATTTCCCGCCCGCGGCGACGCGGAGTAGATTTTCCAAAATCCTTTGCATTTGAAAACCAATTCAACGAATAATACTAAAAATCCAGACTAAAGCCTTCCAACTATTTTCCACCCGCTGCATTGCCCGCAAAGCACCAAGGTTTTTGTATTTATATTTTGAAATTAGTATGAAGCCATTCGCATGAAAAACGATAATTCTGAATTCCAGACTTCACACCTTTTCAGACCGTGGCCGTGCATTTTTCAAAACTGGTAGCGCATATGACGAATTATTCAATGTGAGGTGCTTTGAAAATTAGTGTCAAAATAATTGGATGATAAACAGAAATGTTTGAAAATGAGTTTGAAGTCAATCGGACGATAATCAAAAAAGGATCATACAACAGTTTTCCGCGAACGGTTATCAAATGTTTCATTTAACAGTTTTCCTTGGGGGTAGATTTTCCAAAATCTTTGACCACCTATGTATATTCCTATAAAACCTTGAAAATAAATTTGAAGCCAATCGCATGAAAATTAAAAATGTCGAATTCCAGAGTTTTCCTTCAACTTTCCAGCCGAATTTCCCGAAATCGATGATACACGTGTCGAATTAGTTAATGTGTAGAGCTTTAAAAATGAGTTTAAAACCAATCGGACGATAATCAAAAAAGTTTAATGCAACGGTTTTCCGATCATGTGGGTAGGTTTGTCAAAATCTTTGGCCACCATCACTATTATGTTTTTGTGTTGAACCTTGAAAATGAGTTTGGAGCCAATGGCATGAAAATTAAAAATGTCGAATGCCATAGTTTTTCACCAATTTTCCGACCATAGGGCTGAATTTCTCAAAATCGCTGATACACGTATCGAGTTATTTGACGAGAAGAGCATTGAAAATGAGGTTGAAGGTGATCAGGCTAAAATTAGACTTTCGCCCATACAACCTTGAGACCGCCCACCCAGGGCGGTGGATTTTCCAAAATCGGTGAAATGGGTGCCAAATGAATTTTTGCGTACATCTTTGAAAATAAGTTTGAAGCCGATTGGATGGTAAACAAAAAAGTTTCATACAACAGTTTCCGCGAATTTCCACACTTGAGGGTGGCATTTTTCGAAATCCCGTGTAAGTGTGCACTTTCATCATAGATGGAACCTACTGTGAAAATTTCAGCATCCTAGCTCGTACGGTTTGGGCTGTGCGATGATTGCCAATCAGTCAGTCAGTCAGCAAGAACTCTCTTATTTATATAGTTACAGAGACAGTCAGATTGGGTGAGTTTGGTGGGGATATCTTTAAAAACAAAGAAATTTTCCCTACAAAAACACCACCGATTGTTTCTATGGCAGCTATATGATATAGTGGATCCTACAAATATACTTACTAACCCTAGTAAAGAAAACTATACACCATTTTAAAATTCTTCAAAAAAATCTCAGGTATACAACGATATTTAAAACAAGAAGGAACGGCTATCTTCGGGTGCCGAAGCTAGATACCCGCAGCAATGTTTTTTATACAAAACTTAATTTTTGTCTGATTGCTCCTGTGTGTTCGATTTTGATCAAATTATAGGAAACTATTTGAAGTATTATAAAACTCTCACTAAGTTTGGATGAAATATTTGTATAAACAAAAAGTTTGATATAGTGGTCTGATTTTGACCAAATTTGGCCAGATGGTATAAACTTTCTAGAGACTCGGCTTGGGAAAGTTTGGTAAGGATACATTAATAAACAAATAAGTTTTTCATACAAAAAACATACGTGTCGATCGATTATTCCTCTGGCAGCTATATGTTATAGTGGTCCGATCCGGCCGGTTCTGGCATATGTACTGCATGCAGCAAAAGAAGGGTCTGTGCCAAGTTTCATTAATACGTTTCATAATACCCTGCTAGGGTATAAAAATAAAACTTATCAAACAATCCAAAATATAAATACAATAATTTAAAAATGTAAGTTAATACAAATAACATTCCCAAAGAGCGCAACACGCGTCGGAGACCCGAAACAGTAGCTGACGCCGCGGCTATTGCACTTCCCGTGGGAATCGACGCATCAGCATAAACGTATCAGCATAAGTGCTCGACGCATCCGGGTGCAACTGCGCTGCCAACGACGCCAATAGCAAGTTGAGGTATTATTAAGAATAACAATTGTAATTGAATTTAGTTGACGGATGAACGAATAAAGTTTTCTTTTTTTATTCAAATATCCCCAAGGATATTAATTGGCGCCCAACGTGGGGCCTCGTCGTCTAAGTCCTTCGTATTTCGGTCGCGTTTAGCTTAATATGCTATTGTCCAAAAAACACTACGCGAAAACAGTGACATCGAAAGACACCCCAAGTGGTTGCCGGATTTTTTTAAAAATAAACCCCAAGTTGTTAATAAAAAAAAACTGTTGGCGAACGATCCAGAAGCACGCAAAGCAGTGCAGGATATTTCAAAAGCATCCCAAGTGGCTGCAGTGACAGCGCGGAAAAAAGACGAAGGATAAGCGCCTCAAGAAGCTGCGGAAAGGCATCGACGGAGGTCCAGAGCTCGAATCGATCATCAGCTTGTAGATACGTTCGCAGGCACCGTAGACGGCGTGTTGAGGAAAGGTATCCTAGTAGCGCATATCAAACCGGAGCATACCCCCCAACCAGTTACGGCATGTATTGGATTTTAATGTAAGTAGTTTTAAGTTATTTACAAACCTAAGAAAAAATATTGTCTGGAAAAGATTAGGAATTACACAAATGTCCTAGATAATCATAAAAAAGTACTAAGGAATTAAAAATGTCCTAACTAAATACGGTGAAAAAATATCAGGAATTAAAAATGCCCTAACTAAATATAGTGAAAAAATATCAGGAATTAACAATGTCCTAACTAAATGTAGAAATAAAAGTACAACACGATAAAAAAGAAATATATAACTAATAAAGTAAAAAGTTTTGAAAGTAAAATTTGTTGATCAAGGCATATCCGAGGTATAGAATTTCTGTTTGCATGCATTCAAATTTTTGAAGAAAAACATCAGTACCTTCCCTTCATATAATTCAAATACGTCAATTGTTTAAAAGGTCTTAAAATGGCCCAGCCGAATAATATTTTACGACCTGCTCAACTCTTGGGTAACAACAATGTCAACGATACAAATCCACAAGCGCAAATTAACGCAAATTGCAGAACCAGATACAAAGTGTAGTGCAGAACTTGCTAGACGCCAGATTAGGAAATACATCCCGAGCGGCTCAATTATTAGTAGACCAAGAAATAAACGTAAACCCTACGAATCTAGCAGACCTAGATAAAATCCCGGACGTAGTCAAATGCTTAAGGAAATTCTCTGGTCAGAACGAGTACTTAAGGTTTATGACAGTTTAATTGGGGACACAAAAATAGGACTATGGAATGCTAAGTGTAATTAGTAGACCTCGGAATTTTGCATCTTTTGTATTTTTTATCAGACTTATCGTTTAAATATAAAAAAACTTAATGCATATAGAAAATATGCAAAATATATGCAAAAAATATGCCAAAAATATGTAAAATATGCAAAATATGCAAAAAATATGCAAAATATGCAAAATATATGCAATCGAATTTCATTCAAAAATTGAATTCCTCTCGTAAAATATTAAAGGGCGAGCTATTATATTTCTACATTCAGATAAATAATTAAGTATTCTGTACTCAAACCAAGTACAAACGGTGTCAAAATCCGACTTAGCTCGAAAAGTCTTATTATGAATACAGAATTTTCATATTAAGAACGATTTTTAAGTCAGAAATTCTTAAAATAAGAACTTTCGAGATATATGAAGAACACTTTGTTGATTTAAAAAACATGTATATATTTTTTTAAAGTATAAAACGGGATTAATTTCCCGAAACGCGGTTGACTTTAGAGTGTTTATTTTTAATCGTATCGTCAAAAGTCATATGTGTATGCATGTGCGAGTATATGAGAGATAATACCACCACATGCAAATGAAATCTCGAGTTGCGTTACCATATTTTATTTATTTTATTGCTTTTGGCAAAGTTGAAGTTAAAGATTTAACTTGAAAAAAATATCTTCCATTGATATCTTAGCAACTTATTTGTTTTCAGTTTAAGGAAAAAAAATATCATCACCCAAAATTTCCTCAGTAGGATTTGAACTCGAGACCGCCGCGCAGGTACCTCGGCGAGCCGCAACTTAGTTAACTCAGCCAGCCTACGATTCAGTCAACGAATCCCGATCATACTGGATTTAAGAATTCTGAAGGACGACTAATTACCACGAAGATTACAATGTTGTTTGATCTAGGCTTATAGTTCCCAAATAGTTAAAACATTTGTTTAATGAATTAGCTGTATATAAAATAATACTTTATCAATGTTTATCAATGTGTAGTAAAATGTCAAAAATCTACAAAAATAAGAAAAATTTAATGGGAAAATGGCTTAACAGCTTTCCCGAAAAGTGCTTGTGTCAAAAAGGTAAAATGTTAATATTCAGGCCAAGCCTGATTGTTAAATTAAAAGTACGTTCTAATGTTCGTAATATTCTAGATTCGTTGCGAAAGTAAATTTCAATTGCAGCAGCATATTGCTACTTCACTTCACAGAAGGTCAAATGCAACTAATAATACTTCTGGCAACACGTCCAGCAACTTTTCCGATAATTTCGGAAATGAATTTAAAATGGATTTATGTACAGCATTAGTTGCGTGAAATATACCATGGAATGTGCTAAGCAATGTAACATATAATAATTTTTAAAGAAATGCACAGGTTAAATTATTCCGGATGAAAGTACTCTCAGAAAGAGCTACTTGGATAAATGCTACCAGAAATCAATCCAACAAATTCGCGACAGTATCAAAGACGAAAGCGTGTGGATATCAGTGGACGAAACAACGGATAAACAAGGGCGATATGTCGCGCATTTGATAATAGGAACATTTAGCGAAAATGATTCTTCATGCTCATTTTTATTGTCGTGCAAACAGTTAGAAGAAGTAAATAATGCAACTGTTTCTCGATTTGTGAACGACAGCATTCGTATATTATGGCCACAAGGGAATGAGTCAAAAGTTTTGTTGCTTTTAACGGATGCTGCGGCATATATGATCAAAGCTGGTAAAAATTTAAAAGTTTTTTACCCGAATCTGATACACATAACTTGTTTGGCACATGGTTTAAATTTAATAGCTGAAAAAGTAAGAACATTGTTTCCAGTCGCTATCTCGTTCATAGCATGTGTAAAAAAAAGTTCATAAAAGCTCCGCTGAGAGTACAACGTTACAAGCAAATACTAAATAAGGAGTTACCAACAGAACCGATCATAACCAGATGGGGTACATGGTTGAAGGCGGCATCATTTTATGCAGATAACATGGAGGGAATAACAGAGGTAATTACTTTTGTCAAAAAAGTGGGTCATCGGTCAATCCGATAACTCATTATTTTTACTCCCTGTACCCATAAAATGGGTAAAAAGGGGGTATTACATCTGTACAAATGTATGTAACAGGCAGAAGGCGACGTCTCCGACCCTATAAAGTATATATATTCTTTGTCAGTATCAAAAGAGATTTCGATTTGGCCATGTCCGTCTGTCCGTCTGTATGAACGCGTCGATCTCAGCAACTACGAGATCTAGAGACACCAAATTTGGATTGTAGGTTCCTGTATAGCATACGCAGATCAACTTTGTTTCATATTTCAGATATCTTCCCCGTTCTCCCGCAAATCGACATAAGCCGTTTTACAGGAACAATTTTCAAGATATAGCTTTTAGATTTGGCATGTACAATATTTTTGTCCCTCTTAATCTACTGTCCAAATTTCAAGCCGATCGGATAATAAACACGGAAGTTATTCACGAAAGAAGATACAATACTGCAGCGAGAGGGGGAATAAGAAGCACAGCCACCATTTAAAATGCCTCGCTTGCGCTGTCGCTCGTGTGTGTGCGTCCTTATGTATGTGTGTGTGTATGTGTAAGTTTACGAAGATGCGATCGGAAATTTTTGACCTGGGTACAGGAGTTTTGTAGTCGGGTATACTCGACTATAGCATTTTTACTTGTTGGAGATGATTTTATACAATTACTTTAGTTTGGTATAGAATAAAATTCTGAATTTCCATTTGATGTTCTTGAAACATTGAACCCAGAAGATGCTGAATGTATAAAACAGGCAAGAGTTTATAAAAAGTCCCCAAATGCATGGCGATTTTATATATATAAAATCGAATTTAGTGAGAGTTGTCGAAATAATAAATTCCTTGGAAGCGAAGGGACTCCCATTGGCAAAGTCAATGGAGTTATTTAAGGAAGCTGGAAATATTGTTCAGAACGCAAGTGGGGAATTTGGAATGGAGTTGAAAGAAAAATTTGAAGGCATTTTGAAAAGAAATCCTGACTTTAATATAATTTCAAAAATTAATAATATTTTAAGTCTCAATCGAAGATTTGTCTGGACTTAAACCTTTTTCAAACGAAAATATAATAAAATATAAATTTGCTCCAATTACTTCTTGTGATGTTGAAAGAAGCTTTTCCGCCTACAATATGGTTTTTGAAGAAAAACGTCAAAGCCTCTTAATAAATAATTTAGAGAAAATTATGGTAATATATTGTGATAATAATTATATTGAATAATTTTAATCCTATAAAATAAAATCCCTGAATCCCTTTTATATTATTTCTTGATTTGTTTAACATAGAAAATTTGTTTGCATATTTTGCATATTTTTAGCATATGTTATGCATATGTTACGCCCATCTTTCACTTATTTTCAATAAAATTACATGCATGGAAATGAGTCGAAAATCAATGAACCTATTAAAAAAAAGTGTTATAGAGACAAGGCGTTGGACACGTTTATCAGGGGCTTTAATGGTGACCTTCCCAGGCTACCAGGTATGAAGGGGCCAGCAGATCTGCCAGAAGAACATCAGTTATGCGAAAAATTAGAAAACCAAAATTTCAGGACTAATAATGCTAACAGTAGTCAAACAACTTCAAGAAGAACTACTGCCCATCTAGCACCGCCACTTCCAATGAGAAGAAATCCACCGCGGCCAATGCAATACGCATCTGGACAGCAATTCTTTCCACATTTAGCGCATGTGCCCCAGGTATCACGACCATATGACTCACAACAGCCTAGTAACAACTCAACATTCAGTCGTCCCTCTGGCAACATGCCATCAATGATCCAACGTCAGACTGCCCCGAAACCCCCTCCGAAACCTGAACCGATGGAGGTAGACCAAAGTATGCAAACACGACGCGTAAATTACATGAACCGACCGTTCAATGACCCTACTGGAAAAAGACCATTACATAATGCGAACGGACAGATAGATAAGAGACAAAGAAACTTTCAATGACTGCAGAAGAAGGGTATGTCGAAGCCGCATATGAAAGCGAAGATACAGGAGGAGAAGCTCTCGTAGACTACGTTAATAGCCTTGAGCCAGAAGAGGAAAATCAAGAAGAAGATGAAGATCAGGTACCACTTAACTTTACGGATACTAATTTTTTAGGCTAAAATAATCTTCGTTACCGTACATAGAATGCAGATTAGGTAACGGAGAAATTATCAAAATTCTTATAGATACAGGCTCCAACAAGAATAACATGCAATCCACAATAGCAAAAAACATTAAAGAAAACTAGAAGGCTTTTTATGCAAATTCAGTTGGAGGCAAAGCTAAAATTATACACCATACAATTGCTCAAAAAAGCTCATTCAACGCGCTTATAGGCAACGACATGTTGCGAGAATTTAAAGCCGAAATACATATGCAACAGGGTTACATTTCAATCCAGAACAAGCTCCGAATAAAAATAAAACAAAAAGCGGCACGTGAAGTGAACAAAATTGATATACGGCTCGGGAATGCCAGCAAAGAATAAAAGAAAAATTGCACTTGCTATGCGAAGGTTGTCCTAATCTTTTTTGCGAACCAAGCCAGAAGCTCACGTTTACAACCAAAGTTAAAGTTGAAATCAGAACCACCAACGAAAATCCAGTATACTCTCAATACTACCCATATCCCGAATTACTAAAACCAAAAGTAGAAAAGCAGATTAAAGAACTTTTAGCCGATGACATAATAAGACCTTCACGTCACCGTACAATTTGCCAATTTGGGTTGTGCCAAAAAAAATTAGACGCGTCAAATGAAAAAAGATTACAATGATCATTGATTATAGGAAGTTAAATTCAGTAACGATAGCGGACAGATACCCTATTCCAGACATAAATGAAGTTCTTGCACAACTAGAAAAAGCAAGTTCTTCTCTGTCCTAGACTTGAGAAGTGGATTTCCTCAGATTCCGTTGAGAGAATCTGATGTTGAAAAAAAAGCATTTCCAGTCAACAACGGCAAATACGAGATCACTCGGTTGCCTTTTGGCCTCAAGAACGCCCCAGCCATATTCCAACGTTGCCTTGATGACATGTTAAGGGAACACATTGGAGTAAGATGCTTCGTCATATAGACGATATTATAATATTTAGTGACAGTGAAGAGAAACAAATGCGCGATATCAGGGAAATTTCGAAACACTGGAAAAAGCTAATATGAAAGTTCAGCTCGATAAGTGCGAATTTCTAAAAAGCGAAGTGGAATTTTTGGGTTTTCTTGCAGCCGAAAAAAAAGGTGTGAAAACGAATCCGAAGAAAGTGGAAGATATACTGAATTTCCCGCACCTGAAACACTCAAAAACCTTTGGTTATTTTTGGGACTTTCGGGGTATTACCGTCGTTTTATAAAAGACTATGCAAAGCTCTCAAAGCCCCTCATGTCTCTTTTAAGAGGGAAGGTGGACGTTCGTCTAAGCACACTTCAAAAAACAAGCGGATTACGTTAGACGAGGAGGTCCTAATGGCATTTAATAAACTGAAAAGAACTCTTGTAACTGAATATGTCATGCTAGCATACCCGGACTACGACAAAGACTTTCAACTGACAACGGACGCATCCGATTACGCCATCAGAGCCGTACTAGCACAGGGCGACCGACGGATCATTGTTATATCCAGAACTCTTAGTAAGACGGAAGAGCACTATGCTACGAACGAAAAGGAGATGCTCGCGATCATTTGGTCTTTAAAAACATTAAGAAATTATTTGTACGGAACCACCAGCCCCTAACTTATGCGCTTAGCCATAAGAATCACAATAACAAAATGAAACGGTGGAAGGCGATTTTAGAAGAGTACAATTACGAACTGACATACAAGCCCGGCAAAGCAAATGTTGTAGCAGATGCGCTAAGTAGACCATCAAGAACACATGACAATCGAATAAATTCAATCTCGGCAACAGTTAATAGTAGCAACAGTTCGTCCGAAAATCTAATACAAATAGCGGAAGAGCCAATCAATGTTTTAAAGAATCAAATAATATTGGCCATGGGGGAAGAAGCGTCATATAAATTCGAAATAATTTTTCCAACCTACCATAGGCACACAATTGTAGAAACATCATTCAACTCAGAAAATCTTATTAAAATTTTAAAACAACGAGTCAACCCGTCAGTTATTAATGGGATCCATACAGAAGAGAGGGTATTAGAGAAAATTCAAGAAGTCTACCCCTCTCACTTTAGCTACTACGGGGTACGCTTCTCCAGTAAAATAGTAACAGCCATAGTTGATGAAACGAGAAGGAAAACGCTAACATAAAGGAACACAAAAGAGCCGATAGAAACAGTGTGGAAAATAAACAACAAAACGCAGACCTGTAGAAATGTTCTTTGGAAGACGTGTAGCGAGTGACCCAAAACTTTTGGAAGAAAACAGGAAAGAAAATGTAGACAAAAAAAAGACAAAAAGAAAACAAAAGCTCGATTTAGAATATCATAACAAAAACAGAGACATAGTAAAAACGTATCTTCCAGGGGACGTCATATTTGTCAAAAATAGGAACAAAACTATCACCACGTTTTAGAGAGGAGACCGCTAAGGAAGACAAAAAAACCACAGCACTCACAGAATCAGGAAGGGTAGTCTATAAAGGACTAATAAGAAACTAACTAACAACGTACATTTTTCAGGTTATTTTGCGCCTCCAGCGCTGCCGAACTACAAATTATTGACTTTACGAACTCAGAGACAGTGACTATGACGACCGGACTCGCGAAGGTACAGAACGTGATATATAGGCTAGTACATTTAATAAACTTGGACGATTACCAGCAAACGATTAACGCAATTAACATGACCGATCGAACACAACTAAAGACATACGACCCCATTCTCCCGTTTATCCATGAAGAAATTTGCGATTTTCAAAAGCAAGGTTAACAATCTTTACAAAACAATAACAATCAGGTCATTTTAAATAGGATCATAATAGAGAGAATAAATAAGAGTGACACAAAATTTAGCAAACTGATTAAAATACGAGGGCAATGCTCAAGGAGACAATAGTATGGTACTGAATCCAAATTTTAAAAGATGAAATTGTAAATACAGTGGGTAAAAGCCGATATTAGCAACCCACTTATACTTAGCGAGCAGGAAATAAAAAAAGTAAAAGAAATACTAGATATTTACCAGATACCATATGTAAACTTAGAAGAAGCAAATAGCGGATCTACTCTAATTTAAATTATCAAAATTCCAATAATAGATAAAGAACTATGTGAGATCCTTGTAAAACCTGTAAAAAGGGTAATTTTGTTAACAAAATAGAAAACGAAAATGTAATTAGCTGTAAGAAGAAAATTTTCTCTATGAACTCAACAATAGAAATAAACGGGCAAACATTTGTCACCAAAAGTAACACAGATTACCGACCGCTATCCGAAAAATTGAGGAGATACTTACCCTGGAAATGGTAAAAGAATTGCACCTGAATAACACTTGTACCATAGACCTGTTGAAAGTAACTTCCAACACCATGGACCTAATAATTGGTTCCATATTGGTATTTAGTGTTCTTGTCCTGATGACCAAGTACGCGGTCAAGAGAAAAGGGTTGGCAATGATCACAGGAAAAGCAGACAAGATCACCGATCGAGGACGCTCGGATTTAAGAGGGAAGGAGTTAATACAAATAACATTCCCAAAGAGCGCAACACGCGCATAAGCTTGCGCAATTGCACCCAGAGGTCGGAGACCCGAAACAGTAGCTGACGCCGCGGCTTTTGCACTTCTCGTGGGAATCGACGCCTCAGCATGAGCTCGACGCATCCGGGTGCAACTGCGCTGCCAACGACGCCGATAGCAAGTTGAGGTATTATTAAGAATAATTTCAGGTATATGAATAGCTTTTTTTTAAATAAGTAACAACAAAAAAAAAAATTTTCACGTGATGGGCTTCAAACTCATTTGGAAAGTTCTACACAAAAACTTTATTGGCGCGGGCCCCACGGTCAGAAAATTCGGTTGCATTAACTTTTTTGTTAAAGCTCTACATTGTTTTTCATTGTCCTGCTATTGGTTTCCACCTCATCTTCTTGAAATAGCTTTAACAATTTTCACAGAGCCACGTGGTTTTAAGTCATGTACGAATAAAATCATAAATCGTCTGAATTCTATTTCAAAAATCTACACAAAATTTAGAAACTATGCTACAAATAGTGGTTTAGTAATTTATTAATTAAAAATAGTAAAAAGTTACGAAATCAAATTTGTTCTATCATTCGCTATGGAACTCCTACATCTTTCAATTAAAATAAAAACAATAAAAATCGAGTGACCCGTTGGGATAGTTCTATCGCATGAACAGTTTTTCTCAAACAATCGTATGACTGTCATAATAGAAAAATTGCATGACCTCTACCGCCGAGAGGAATTACCCAAATTTTTAAAAATAACTAATTTTATAAACTCTAACCAATTTTCTATCAAGCTGCTTTACCCTTTCTTAACATGACTATTTTTTATTTTTACCACGAGACTCGGGCAAACTATCTCACTTTTAAAGCTACACATTAAATAATTCGACATGTCTTCCACCGATTGTGGAAAGTTTCCCCACGGTTGACAAATTGATAGAAAATCCTGTCATTCGACATTTTTAATTGCCATGCAATCGTTTCATATTCATGTTCAAAGCTGTTCACAAGAGAAAAATCGATTATTAAAGAATACACTGTAAAAAGAAAAATCGGCCTCCGATCACTTCCCTCATCTGGTGGTAGCCTAATCCACCTCTTGTGGTCTCTGATAGCACAAAAAACTAATCTCATCCCTCTCACTAGGCTATCAGAATAAGAATCAGAGTAAGAGGTCTTTGTAGTAAACTTAGTAATCTTTAGCTTAATAGCCTAACTTTTCCTTTTCATTTCGTTGCCTTTTCTGAAACTTGGTTACGCCCGACGTCCTTAATTCTGAAATGCTACCTACCAAATTATTCATATATTGAAAAGATCGCACTCCTCGTCATGGTGGTGGTATACTCTATGCTGTTAACTCTGATTTATCTTCGGAGATTGTAATAATCGATAGTTCTATAGATATTAAATTTGTTTTTGTAAAATTGAGTATTTGTGGTGTTCGCTTTTTTATTATTTGTTCCTACATGCCACTATATTCTTTTTTTCTTTTTTTTTTGCCCTACATTCTGACTTCCTCTGGCTTTCTGATTGTGATTATGCTCTGTTCCCGAAGGGAAAGAGTATATTGGGTTTGCGAAATGTTCGTGTGTCCGTATTTTTTCCACATCCTTGCAGCTAGAGCAATCAAACTTGGTGCACGTGTCAAGATCGTCCGTTTTGCAATCTATGTAGGTCCAACAAACCTGTGTGCCGTACACGGGAATTAATAAACCGGAAAAATAGAAAGTTGTGATTGTACAAGATCATGGAACTTGTCAAACAAAGGAGGCACTTGGAGGCGCGCCATAACGCGGAATATTGTCTCCTCTGCTATGGAATTTAGTGGTGGACGATTAACTTCAGATTTACAGGAAAGCCCAAAAGATAACTGCACATGAGGATGACATACTACAAGAAATGCTAACTAACCCATCAAAGCTGAACGGAATACCGATCACGCTGAAGAACAGCTGGACAGCAATCTGACGTGGAGACTCAATGTTACGCATCGCAGAAAATTATGAGCAGTAATTGGGTCCTATCACCATGACTGATGCATTGGATCTACATTTCAGTGGTGCGACAGATACACGAGACATGAAGAACACCACATACCTGAAGGTGATGGAGAGGACCCAACGACAGTCACTTCTCTGTAACACGAACTTCAAAGAAACACAAACGTTAATGGGGCCAGGGGGCTAACATATTAACATATTCACGGACGGCTCAAAATTGGACACAGGAGGAGGTGCAGCTGTGTACTGGTTGCCGCAAAAACTGGCCGACTGGTGCAGCATATACCAGGCGGAAGTTTTCGCAAAGGAAAGAAGTAAAAGTTGCTCAACCCATAATAACTACGTATAAATATTTTCAGTTGATTTCGTAATTTTCGCAGACCACAACGGCAGGGGAAAGCAGATATCATAGCTATGAATTGGAAACTTTGGGTATTATGTATTCATCAAATAAGAGTAAATTTATTAGGAAGGGATTTCATTTAAAATAATAACCCATTGTTTTTCCCTAACCTTAACATTAAATAAAAAAAGCATTAACTCAATTGTCAGAAGGGCCCTCGAGCTTGAAAATTATGATTACACAGTGAAACTCCGTAATGGTAAATATATGTCGCATGTTGGTACACTACATAGGTAACCCGCATTATGTTTAGAATTTAAATACGTGCCAACCATTTCACTTCAACAGAACGAAAATAGGGATTCATAAATTTTAGTAATTCAATCAGATAATATTGATTTCCAACTTCAGATTACACAAAATAGAGACAGCTATGTACATAGCCCAGTTGAAGAATAACCTAGAAAATAAGCCAGTGAATAAATTTGTTCTGGGTGACGGTGTTGTATAAGTATAACATAATGATTTCGAATTGCGTCATGTCCCTGCAGAGATGGAAACAAATTTTATAAGAAAAGTACATGGAAATTGTGCCACTTGGGAGTTGAAACATAAGTAAGCGAGATAAAGAAATATTATTTATTTATTTATATAATGATAACTCCTAGTTTAAACTATGGGTTAACATTAAATTCTTAGCCATGGCTGCCAGGGCCTTCAGCTGGAGTTAAATTTAATAGTAATTATTTACAATATTAATGGGAATGTGTGAAATCTATGTGTATATACATATGTACATATGTATTATTTACAAGATTTGTATGGATGTACGATTTTATGAATAATTTGTGAATGAGCGCTTGTGATGTATGTAATTGAATATTGTGTTATATTTTATGTATCAAGTTGGTGTTGTTTAGGAAATGAAAAAGAATTTTAATGTTTTTATTGGTGGGGTTTGTAATTAGGGATAATAGATCTAAGTTGTGAAGTAGGGATGTTCTGTGGGATGTAAAGAAGGGAAATGTGATTAATATATGCCGTATGTTTATGGGGGATTGGTTGCAAAATGTGCAAATGTTGTTAAGGTTTTTGTCTATATAATGCATGTTGGTAATGTTTGTGTGTTCAAGACGTATTCTGGCGAGTGTGATTTGTTAAAGTCTAGTGAGATTTATGTTTTTGAGGGAATTGTTTGGGGAGGTGTTAGTGTTGATAAATTTGTACCAGTTGGATGTTAGGTTAAGTAATGTGAGTTGGTTTTGAGACAGGAGTTTTTTTTTAGGAATTGAATTATATCATTAGCGTTAAAGCTTGGGGAATAAATAAGTGGGTGCGTTGTTGCTTCTTTTGCTATTGAGTCGGCTTTTTTATTGCCTGCGATGCCGATATGGCTGGGGATACAAACTATTTTTAATTTTGGATAACTGTTGCTAATTATATGTCTGATTTTTGTAGCGTAGAAAGAATAATTGTTTAGGTTAATGATAGATTTTATGGCTTAAAGGGAGTCAGAGCATATGGCATATTTTCCATTTTTGTTTTCGAATATTTTCAGTGCCTCATAGATAGCGATTATCTCGCTCGAGAATACTGATGAGAAAGGTGAAAGGAGGCCTATTTTTAATGTTTCTGTTTCTGTGGTTATGCTGTATCCGGTGATATTATTAGATTTGGAACCGTCGTTGTATAGTAGTTTATAATTGTTAAGTGAGTCTTTAATGGAGCTAAATAATTGTTTGAAAATTGTATTGGGGTTGGAGGTTTTGTTGTAAGATGATAGTGAAATATCTATTGCTTTGTGGACGGCTTGTATTTGTATTTTATTTTGTATTTGAGGCTGTGGGTAGCTTTAGTTGGGTGGTATGGAAGATTGAAGTATGTACAGGATTGGATAATCCTGTCTATTGTGGAAGGGTATTTAATTTTTCTTTTGCGGCTTTTGATAAGATTTTTGAGAGGGGTGTCGTTCGATTGGATAAGAGTTTTAAATAGTTTGGATGTTAAATAGTCACGTCGGTTTTCTAATGTGTTTGTGTTTGACTCGATTAGCGCGTGTGTAATAGTGATGGTTCGAAAGGCTCCAAGAGCAGTTCTTACGGCTGCATTTTGAAGTTTTTAATTTATTAAATTGAGTCTATTTTAGAGATTAGTATAGATTTTACTATTTGTATTAGGGTTGATGTATTGCAATTGTATTTTAGGGATGAGAGGTGTTTAATAATGTTAAGGGGCTAAGAGAGGTCAGAAGTAAAATAAAAGATGTGGGAGTCCCATTTGTATTTACTATTTAGTGTAAGTCCTAGGATTTTTAGGGTGTTGGTAGAGGTATGTTTATAGTGCCTGTGAAATTGCTGCAGTTGCAGTTATGTTTTCGGTAAATATGTAGGTGTTGACATTTGTCAGTAGAGAGGGATGCATCTGAATGTATTCCCCATTCAGCTATTTGTTGAAAAAATTGTTGAATGTTGATTGAGAGTTTCTTGTGTTTCTTTAGATCTATTAGTAGATGAAAGTTATCGGCGAAGGCGCAGAAGTTGATATGTTTTTGGATCGAAATGATTTTTGTTAGGGCTTTGTATGAAATAAAGAATAGGAGAGGTGAGATTAGTTTCCCCAAAATAACTAAGAAAATAAAAAAATTATTTAAAAAAAAAAAAATAAGCGTGAAATGCATCAACATTTACTCTTCAATCCCATCAATTAATTCAGAAGAATCAATTTCCCCATTTTGTGTAAGAAAATTACAGCAAGCATGGTTCTACGATTAGAAAAAAAAGGAAGAAGTCTTTACACCAACGCTTAATGAATCCCAGGACTCCAAGGGCACGCTTTGCGGTGAAAAAGATATGCTTATCAAACTTAAGATTGGGATCTAACAGTATATCCAAATCATCAACCGACTCAATTCGAACAAGCGGCTTCATTAAGAATGTAATTGTTTAAAAAGGCCGTTCGCCTATAAAAATACATTACGTCACACTTACACCAGGCTTGAAAACTGTCAAGATCAGTTTGCAACCTTTGACCAGATAAGAAATCAGTACATGACAGACAAAGCTTAACATCATCGGCATACATCAGCACCCGAGAGTGATTTATGACAGAAGGGTGGTCTTTTATGAACAATGTAAATAACAAAGGGCCAAGATGACTTCCTTGTGGTACACCGGAAGTAACTTGAACAGACTTGGAGTTTAAGCCTTTGAAAAAAACCTTTTGGATTCTAAGAGTTAAATAGTTAGAAATCCAAAGAATTAAGTTATTTGGAAATCCCAGAAGATGAAGTTTGTGAAGTAAAAGAGAATGATTAACAGAGTCAAAAGCCTTACTGAAATCAGTGTAAGTAACATATGTTTGCATTTTAGATTTAAATCCTTTAATGACATGAGAAGTGAATTCCAATAGGTTACTAGTAGTAGATCTATATTTCACAAGCCCGTGCTGGCAGGGTGAAATTATAGATCTACACAAATGTTGAAGTTGAGAAGTTATTACATTTTCAAAAATCTTAGGAATAGCACAGCTTAGAAATACTTGACTTGTTTTCTTTTTTATGAAGAGGAATAATAAATGATTCTTTCCAAATGTTAGGAAAAGAGCACAACTCCACGGACAGTTGAAAAATTATAATCAATGGCTTAAAAATACCTTCAGCACAGTACCTAAGCACGCAGCTACATCAGCACCCGGTGAAAATTCGGACTCAATGGCCTTTAAATCACGTATAAGCGAACTTTCTGTGATTAAAATCCCAAAAAGGCAATTGGAGTTATTTACATATAAGGATAACCCGAAACCAATTGATAAGGTTGTGAACTATAGCTATAGCAGCTTTCGGGTATTCGAAAGACACGGTTGATGGAAGTGTTGATATCCTACGCTTCGCATTAATGAAGTTATATAACCTTTTAGGATCACGCTGAAACTGTAACCTACAGCTTCTAAGGTAATTATTATAGCAATGTGTATTAAGTACAGAGAAGCTAGATCGGGCAGTCAAATAGCGAGAGAAATCCAAGAAAGAGCCAGATTCATTGAACTTCTTGTACAATCTCGACTTTCTATTTTTACTCCCTATACCCATAAAATGGGTAAAAGGGGGTACTAAATCTGTCTGTCCGTTTGAACGCGTCGATAACTATAAGAGCTAGAGACACCAAATTTGGAAGGTATACCATACGCAGATCAAGTTTGTTTCATATTTCAGACTAGCTGGTAAAACGCAAGCGTTGCCCGGCGAAATATTTAGATTAAAATGCATTATGTTGAATTTGACTACTTTCGTCAACCGTAAGAAATACACAAAACTAACGTATCACAGTTTTCCTTCCCGTGGGGGTCGGAAACTATATAGTTGAGCTACGTGACTAATGTTTTTTGTGTAGCGCTATGAAAATGTATTTGAAGCCGATGTAACTAAACAAATAATCCCACTCATTTGTCCTTGACTTCCATTTCCCATTTTGAAATTATTATGAAGCTGAATTTCAGACTTCACTCCCTTTCGTACCGTCGGCGTGCATTTTTCAAAACCGGTAGCACATGTGTCGAATTATTTAATGTGAGGTGCTTGGAAAATTATTTTCAAAATAATTGGATGATAAACAGAAATGTTTGAAAATGAGTTTGAAGTCAATCGGACGATAATCAAAAGAGTAGCATACAACAGTTTTCCGCGAAATTTCCGAACTTGGGGGTAGATTTTCCAAAATCTTTGGGCACCGCGCCTATTATGAGTTTGTGTAGAACCTTGAAAATGAGTTTGAAGCCAATCGCATGAAAATTAAAAATGACGAATGCCAGAGTTTTCCGCTAAATTTTCGACCATGGGGCTGAAATTTTCAAAATCGCTGATACACGTGTCGAATTAGTTAATGTGTAGAGCTTTGAAAATGAGTTTTAAGCCAATCGGACGATAATCAAAAAAGGATCATACAACAGTTTTCTTCGTATTTTCCGACTTCGGAGGTAGATTTTCCAAAATCTTTGACCACCGCGCTTATTAAGTTTACCTATAGAACTTTGAATGAGTTTGATGTCAATCGCATGAAAATTAAAAATGTCGAATGGCATAGTTCTCCACCAATTTTCCGACCATAGGGCTGAATTTCTCAAAATCGCTGATACACGTATCGAGTTATTTGACGAGAAGAGCATTGAAAATGAGTTTGGAGGTGATCGGACTATAATTAGACTTTTGCCCACTTTTGCTACCTTGAGACCCCCATTTTCCGCCCAGGGGGGTGGATTTTCGAAAATCGGTGAAATATGTGTCAAATGAATATTTGTGTAGATCTTTGAAAATGAGTTTGAAGCCGATTGGATGCTAAACAAAAAAGTTTCATACAACAGTTTACCGCGATTTACCACGCTTGTGGGTGGAATTTTCCAAAACACCGTCTTAGCGTGCACTTTCATCATAGGTGGAACCTACTGTGAAAATTTCAGCATCCTAGCTCATACGGTTTGGGCTGTGCGATGATTGCCAACCAGTCAGTCAGTCAGTCAGTCAGTCAGTCAGTTCGTCAGTCAGTCAGTCAGCACGAACTCTTTTATATATGTATATAAATATCTCCCCCCGTTCCCCCGCAATTCGATAAAAACCATTTTACAGTAACAATTTCAAGATATAGCTTTGGAATTTAACATGTACAATACGTTGGTCCTTAATCTATTGTCTAAATTTCAAGTCGATCGGATAATAAACACGGAAGTTATTAACAAACAAGATCCAGTACTGCAGAGCGGAGGGAAGAAGCACAGCCACCATTTAAAATGCCTCGCTTGCGCTGTCACTTGTGTGTGTGCGTCTTTGTGTATGTGTGTGTGTATGTGTAAGTGTACGAAAATGCGATCGGAAATATTTGACCTGGGTACAGGGTTTTGTTGTCGAGTATAATCGACTATAGCATTCTTACTTGTTTTAGTTAATTAATTCCTGCGTACACCACACAGGTTAGACATACGTGGCTTAAGCAACGGGACACAAGTATCAAAAAATGAAGTTAAAGAAGAGTAAATAAGAAAGAAGGGCTATCTTCGAAGTGCAGCAGCTAGCAGCAATGTTTTTTATACAAGACTCAATTTTCGTCTGATTGTTCCTATGGGAGCTATGTGGTCCGATTTTGATCAAGTTATAGGAAACTATTTGAAGTATAATAAAACTCTCACTTAGAGTGCAATACTAATAAGAATAAAAACTCATTTTCACCCGATCCTATGGCATCAATATGATATAGTGGTAAGATTTCGACCAAACTTAGTCAGATTGTACAAACTCTCTAGAGACTCTGTTTGGATGAGTTTTCTGAGGATATCTTTATAATCAAAATAGTTTTTCATATAAAAACATAGTCTTCGACCGATCACTTCTATGGCAGCTATATGGTCCCATATGGTGCTGACATCATACTGCCTGCAGTAAAAAGAAGAGCCTGTACCATGTTTAATTGCGATAGCTTTAAAACTGAGAGACTAGTTTGCATAGAAACAGACGGATGGACGGACATCGGTATATCGACTCGGTATTGATGCTGATTCAGAATATATATATTTTGTTCGGTCATATATTATTTCTCAATTTGGCAGCAATAAATTCAATAACTAGCGGTTATTACAATCGCCGAAGATAAATCAGTGCCAACAGCAATAAGAACACCACCACCACGACGAGGAGTGCGTTCATTTCTATAAATGGATAATTTGTTAGACAGGATTTCAGAATTAAGGATGTCGGGCGTTAACCATGTTTCAGAAAAGTCAACGACATGGTAAGGAAAAGTTAGGATGTTTAGGTAAAAATTACTAAGTTTATTACTATTCTGATAGCCATGTGAAAGTTGTCAGTTTTGTGTACTATTAGAGATGACAAAAAGTGGATTAGAACCACCACCAGAAGAAGGAAGTGAAACCGGAGGCCGATTTTTCTTTTTGGCAGTGTATTCTTAAATAACTAAGTGGTAGGGCCAGAATTCTGAGCAACAAATATTGTTGAAATGTTCGGCCGGAATGACGAAATTTTCCGAGAATACGTGAATTTGAATATTTCCACTGTATTGTGTGCTTTAGATTTTACCTGTATAAAGGCCTAAGCATCATCAGATGTAGTTCAGGAGCAAGCCTAGAAACAAAGATTTGTTTCCTTGGTGGCATTCCAGTAAGTTAACGACCAATGGATACATAGGATTGGGTGATAGACCAGTTAATTCGACCTGTATATTAGGACTAGTATTTTTAACTAGATCAACAGTGTTAAGAACCACCGAATCAGAAAGCTCTTCGGGGTCAGGAGGAACAACATCCATGGGGACGATGCTGTCTCGTCATTTCTGATTATTTAATTATGACGAGAGCGGGATGATAAATTAATCAATTCCTACTGATTCATTGGAGCCAATAGACGTAAAATTAGCCTTCTTACATTTAGGAGCCTCATTAAAAGCATCATGATTTTTAGATTGCTGGCTGAAAATTTTCGTCCTGAACCCTCCACGAGGGTGCTGGCTGGACAATGACGATGTATTTACCTCAGAGTAAACGGGGAATGCTTCGTGTCACTTGCGCGCCTACATCCTCGGGTATTTCAGTGTCTAGCGCAGGCGAAGACACAATATTCCCTGACGGCTTCGTCAAGATAGAGTTACTGCGACCGTAGCCATGGTTCGAGGTATCTGGCAGGTAGAAAACGCTAAGGGTGCTTCCCCGAAGAAAAAAATCAATATGGAGAAAAATAAGGAGAGAAATTAAACCGGGATATAGGTTCAAACGTCGGTGGGAAGCGTAAGGGGAGGAGCAATTCTCTCTGCGTGTCGCCAGCGGTCACACCTCTGCCATGGTTGGAGCAGGCCATGGTAGTTGCAAAGCTACTGCCACCACAATAAACGCTAAGCTGTGGCGTAGCGGTGCCGTATTCGAAATAGACTCGGACTGCGAATCGCACGGCGAAAGCAAACGGAAGCCGAAAGTAAGCTTCTGCTCTCTCCTGTTCGGGCGGGTGCCATTACCTCCAGTAGGGTAGGGCCCAAGCGGAGGGAAGTCCTCCCCAAAGGAGGGAAGGAGAGCCAAGGAAAATACAAAACGGCTCTCAAAATCACGGCTTTTCTTAACAGCAGAGGCGACCTCACCCCCAAGGAAAGGAGCAAGCTGACGTGATCGATCTCAAGATAAATGGGGGTCGCAAACACTTTGACTAGAAACCTACTCTACAGGCTTCTAGTGGCAATTACGCGAAAAAGGTCGAGGAGCAATTGGCCATTAAACGCCAGCGCTCGACTGAGACGACAAAGGCTGGACTACCTGTGAGCAAGCGGACCCCACCAACAAAGGGAGTCCGTAAGCGACGTAGCAAAACGACATCTTGTTGTGGCGATCGTCGACAAAACCGTCCCCAATGACAAGATCTCGCCAGAACGGTGGAAATTGGTGGAAACACAACTGCTCGAGGCGATGTTAAAGATGATGGAGACTCCGTTGGCTCAATAGAGTCAAAATACTCAGCTGTAGATATGACCCCACCCTGGAGTAGGTCTTTCAAACAGTCGCCTCAATGGCCGCCAAGCTGGAGGTAGTGGACAGAGCAAGTATTCTGTATCAAAGGCAAAAGTGCTATTCCCGAGGGTCGTACCTAAAGAGCAATTGAAATTACTAAAATGGCAAAATTCTGACAGATTATTTGTGTCGCTAAGCCCGATAAAAAGGTACAGCACATGATCCTGCAAATAAGCAAAGAGGCCAAGGATCTACTATACTCTAGTTACGTCAAAAAGAGTGGGGCGTGGGTAGCATGTACCTTCGTCTTATGAAAGCCACCCCAACGACAACAACGCTGGAGGCTGGTAGGGTGGAGAAGGACCCTGGCCTTGTCTCTATGGTGAAAGCTGCCCACAGCTTGTAAATCGCGGAAGAGGCCACAGAAGTCACGCCCGAAGACCCCAAGATGGAAGACGACGAGGATTAGAAACGACGTTAGTAGTCGAGTCATCTGGGTTGAAGGAACCTAGCAGTCATGCAGCTGAAGGTCCTCCAGCTTAACTTACATAGAAGCGTCGGCGGAGCTCCATCTAGCCCTGGAGCAATGGCCCTTCGATGTTGCTCTAGTCCAGGAATCTTGATTGGCAGCGGACAACAATTTGGCTATCCTAGAAAGGACAGGCATACTCTTACCTTATGTTTAATTACAGCACTGATGATCTCACAGTCGTGGCGCTGGAAGCTAATAATAATGATGAGCCCACTGTCTTAGCATCTTGTTACATGGCGCATGATAGAGAGGAACCACCCGAAGAACTGAAGACTCTGGGCGCGGAGAACTGCCTGCGGACACAGCCCCTAATTGTTGGAACGGACGCAAACGCACATCATACAATATGGGTCAGTCTGGATATCAACGACAGAGGTGAGTCTCTTCTAAACTACTACAATCTAGTATAAGGATAGCAAATATTGCGGGGTGAGCCTCTACCACTGTTCTAGACTTAACACTCGCAGCTGGGAATAGTATACAAGTGACTGGGGGTTCTCGAGAAACTTTTCTTCTCGAACAAATACATTCAATGCCAATGTATTTCAACTACACTCCCCCCAGTGCTTTCAGAAATCCCCGGAGCATAAACTGGAAGAAGTTTGTAAGAACAATAGGGAGGAAACTTTCCACACCACCAACAATCACATTAGAAGATGATATAGAGAAGCTCTGGAGACATTCACACATCATCTCATCAAGGCATACCACACCTCGTGCAGATCCTCAAAAGCAAAAGAAGGACCAGGCCGCCCTGGTGGTCTCCAGAGCTTCCAGCTTGCAAAACAAGACGAAGAAATTATCTGGGATGAATGTTAAAGACGATTACGCAACTTCAAGAAAGAAGTTCGAAAAGCCAAAAGAAACTCATGGAGAACCTTTTGCCCCGGCATTAAGAAGGTCACAACAACTGCGAGACTTCGGAAGCTGGTCTTAAGCCAGCTAACCATACAGAGTCAGCTGAAAACTGATGATGAACGATGGGTGGAAATCAGCAGAGAAGCGATATGCGCTCTCTTAGATGAGCATTTTCCTGGCCGTACAGAAGTCGTCGAACCCTTCCTATCTTAGACTATCCAAACAACAAATTTGGACTTACACGCAGACTTAATCATGAGCTATAAGTCCGCCGGGTTGTACGGAACCTTTCCAGCAATGCTACAGATGACCAAAAATAGGACCATCGTTCCCTGATTTAGGCTATGTGCCTGTGGCCTGCCCAAAGCATGCAAGGTCAGTCACGTGCAGCCAAAAGACTACAAGCCCATAAGCCTAACCTCATTTATGCCGAAAACACTGGAAAAAGTACTGGAGCATCACATCAAAGAGAGCGCAAGCTCCTCCCTAAAGCCCAACTAACACGCTTGTACCAAAGGGAAAACGGTGTAGACAGCGCTACAACACATTCCATGGTAGGCAATATAGAAAAGGCACTTCCCCCCAAGAATACGCGCAGGGAGCATTCCTAGACATCTCAGGTGCATTCAACAATGTATCGACAGAAGCGATAATGCGAGGCCCGAGAGCCACATCATCCCACTCGGCAATACACTCGTGGATACAGAACCTGTTGTGCTGCAGGCACGCCAGAAGGCGGAGTCTTGTCTCTTCTGCTACGGAAACTAGTGGTGGACGAACTACTAAAGAAATTTTACAGGAAAGCCCCTAAGATAACTGACTATGCGGATGACATAAGTCGGGCTACCCAACGGGAACGCTATACAGCGGACTGAATGAATCCGAATGGGCTGAAGCTGGTGAAAGGGGGCGAAACACAACCAGCTGTAGGATTACCAGAACTATGTGCAAGAAGCGAAACCAGAAACTCACTTATTTTCAGCTTTTTTCCAAGGAGAGTCTAGACTAGTGGTAGGAGTATTGACTGGACATTGCCTAGCAGCAGACCATGCTCAGAATCTGAACATTTTAAGGGAGGATGTAACTAACTAGGAGATACGGAAACACTGGAAAACGTTATGTGCAGCTGTCCAGCAACGATCCGACACAGATATTTTAACACACAGGCTCGTCTAGTCAGTCGATCATGCCCAATAGTTATAAAGTTGTTTGACAAAATTTCGCAGTCAGAAAAGGCAAAGGCTAACCAAGTTTCAGAAAAAAGCGATAAAGCGATAATGACCCAAAAGAAGTGCTACTCAATTACAGGTGTTGGAGTTTAGAAAGGAGGCCTCTCACATTCTGGTATTGAAAAATACCAGGATAATACACAGTCGGACGAAAAGCTTATTTTTTTGGAGCAGACTTAATAGGAATATTTTGGGAAGTATTAGGAAGGGATAGGGTTGCAGGCGGTGGTTGCGTTCGCTTTTTGGTTTAAGCAATCATGTGAACAATCATAGCATGAACAATCAAAAATTTGAATCGCAGATAATCGGAAATGCATTATCGGGTACACTAATATTAAAAGAGGACAGTTCGTGTAATGTTTAAGTAAACCACAACATTCATAATATTAATACTAACATAATACATACAATTACGCACAACTAAATAAAAATTATTAAATACAATACACAATAAATAAATACAAAGAAACAAAAAGTCCAATTGACACTTTAGCAATTTTTAGGTTAGCAAGACAACAACCACGAAGTTGATGACTGTGCACATGCACTTATTGCTTACTGTATGCGAATGGTCGCATACAGAAAATGCTGATCTAATTAAGCAATACTCCAATAAACACACATCATGAATAAGCATTTTTGGACCAATGTTTAAATAGACCATAAGTTTGCTATAATTAGTCTTAGACAGAACCCTACCCGCGGTAATTCCTTTGTGACTCTAGGAACTTTTATTCCGTTGTCTAACTAGCTTAAATGCTAGTAACTGCGAAAAAAACCGAATTCAGTTTATTTTTTATTTTTTTCTACTCTCTGTACCCATAAAATGGGTAAAAAGGGGTACTAAATCTGTGCAAATGTATGTAACAGGCAGAAGGAGACATATCCGACCCTATAAAGTATATATATTCTTGATCAGTATCAAAAGAGATTTCGATTTGGCCATGTCCGTCTGTCTGTCCCTATGAACGCGTCGATAACTATAAGAGCTAGAGACACCAAATTTGGAATGTAGGTTCCTGTATACCATACGCAGATCAAGTTTGTTTCATATTTAAGAAATATCCCCCGTTCCACCGCAATTCGATAAAAAGCCATTTTACAATAACAATTTTCAAGATATAGCTTTGGGATTTGACATGTACAATACTTCAGTCACTCTTAATCTAAAATCTGTCAAAATTGCAAGTCGATCGGATAATAAACACGGAAGTTATTAACAAACAAGATCCAGTACTGCAGAGTGGAGGGAAGAAGCACAGCCACCATTTAAAATGCCTCGCTTGCGCTGTCACTTGTGCGTGTGTGTCTTTGTGTATGTGTGTGTGTATGTCTAAGTGTACGACGATATGTTAGGAAGTTGTAGACCTGGGTATAGGGAGTTCTGTAGTTGGGTATACTCGACTAGAGCATTCTGACTTGTTTATATATAACTAGCTGGCAATACCCCGACATTGCTCAGCGAAATATTTAGATGAACTTGAACTATGTTGAACAAATATATTGTATCACAATTTTGCCTCTTGTGGGGGTAGGAAACTATATAGTTGTGCCACGTGACTAATGTTTCTTGTGTAGGGCTATGAAAATGTCTTTGAAGCTGATCTACCTAAACAAATAATCCCACTAATTCGTGCTTGACTTCCATTTCCCGCCCGTGGCGACGCGTAGGAGCAGATTTTCCAAACAGATTTGGCATTTGAAGCCAATTCCAAGAATAATACTTAAAACCCTATTCCTGAAGATCCTTATCACCCAACTTTGGAGGTGTGGCTTGATTTACCTACTAGGGTGCTAAGTAAAACTGCAGAGAGAGTTCGTCAATTTCGGAAAACCGATTTTACTAAACTTGCTCAGTTTCTATCCCAAACTGACTGGTCTCAGCTTTACTTGTGTAGAGACATGGATAGAGCAATTCAATTTTTTTACTCTACTTTAAACTCATTATTTGATACCGTCCAACGGGCCGGTTAAGCCACGTAGGTCTAACAAGCCTGTGTCGTTTACGCGGGATTTAATAAACTTAAAAAAATAGAAAGTCGAGATTGTACAAGAAGTTCAAGGAATCTGGCTGTTTCTTGGATTTCTCTCGCTATTTGATTGCCCGATCTAGCTTCTCTATACTTAATACACAATGCTATAATAACTACCTTAGAAGCTGTAGGTTACAGTTTCAGCGGGATCCTAAAAGGTTTTATAACTTCGTTTATGCGAAGCGTGAGTCATCAACACTTCCATCAACCGTATTTTTTGAAAAACAGCTGACAGCTGACTCTGATCAGGCAATTGCCGATTTCCTTGCAGAGTTTTTGCAGACGACTTATAGTTCACAGCCATATCAATTGGTTTCGCCTTATCCATATCATGTAAATAACTCTAATTTCATTTTTTGACCTTTAATAACTGAAAGTTCGCTTCTACGTGATCATTGAGTATTTTCACCGGGACCTGATGGAGTACCAAGCTGTGTGCTTAGGTACTGTGCTGAAGGTATTTTAAGGCCATTATTTATTCTTTTTAAATTGTCCGTGGAGCTGTGCTCTTTCCCTAACATTTGGAAAGAATCATTTATTATTCCTCTCCATAAAAAAGGAAACAAGTCTAACGTCGAGAACTTTAGAGGTATTTCTAAGTTGTCTGCTATTCCTAAGATTTTTAAGAAATTAATAACTTCTCAACTTAAACATTTATGTATATCCATAATTTCACCCTGCCAGCACGGGTTCGTGAAATATAGATCTACTACCACTAACCTATTGGAATTCACATCTCTTGTCATAAAGGGATTTCAAGCTAAAATGCAAAGAGATGTTATTTACACTGATTTCAGTAAGGCTTTTGACTCTGTTAATCATTCTCTTTTACTTCACGAACTGCATCTTCTGGGATTTCCAAATAACTTAAGTCTTTGGATTTCTAACTATTTAACTCTTAAGACTCAAAAAGTTTATTTCAAAGGCTCTGTCTCTAAGTCTGTTCAAGTTACTTCCGGAGTACCACAAGGAAGTCATCTTGGCCCCTTATTATTTACTGTGTTCATAAATGACCTTCCTTCTGTCATAATTCACTCTCGGGTGCTGATTTATGCCGATGATGTTAAACTTTGTTTGTCATCTACTGATTTCTTATCTGGTCAAGGGTTGCAAACTGATCTTGACAGTTTTGAAACCTGGTGTTGGGTAAATTTATTAAATCTTAATTGTGGTAAGTGTAACGTTATGTCATTTTACAGGCAAAAGCCCTTTTTAAATAATTATATTCCTAATTATAAGCCGATTGATTGAGTCACTAAATGATTTGGGTATCCTTTTAGATCCCAGGCTGAAATTTGACAAACATATCTCTTCCACCGCTAATCGTGCTTTTGGTGTCCTGGGTTTCATTAAGCGTTGGTCTAACGAATTTAACGATCCCTACATCACTAAAACTCTTTATACTTCTCTTGTTCTACCTATTCTTGAATATGGGTCTTGTATTTGGGGTCCCCAGTACAAGGTTCATCAGGATAGAATAGAATGGGTACAAAAACAATTTCTGCTCTTTGCACTCCGTGGTCTTAACTGGAATCCTAATACTCGCTTGCCTTCTTATCGTAGTATACTTTTACTAACAAATCTTCCTTCTCTTTCTGATCGTAGAACCATGCTTGGTGTAATTTTTTCACACAAACTTATAAATGGCGAAATTGATTCTTCTGAGGTCAAAATAATTTTGCAGTTCCGATCAGAACTTCTAGAAACTTTCTTCCTCTTTCTCTTCAAGCTTGTAATACTAACTATGCTATCCATAACCCTTTTCGTATTCTATGTTCTAATTATAACAACCTTTATCATTTAATATGTAATGCTACTTCTATTTCCTTACTCAGAACTTCACTTTTATGTTATCTGCGTAATCCATAGTTACTTTTTGTCTATTGTTTAATTTATGTAGAACTTTTATTTAGTTTGTACCTATGTATCTGTTCCGCGATCTTCGTTACCGCACGTTATGCGGCGCGCCCCTCGGTCGGTTGGGCGAAGGTGGGTTGCATTTTGCATGAGTCCGCGCGTTAACAAGCCCGTGCTTGGTGTCTTTAACTTTAACTTTAAAGCCTTCCAACTATTTTCCGCTCGTTCTATTGCCCGCAAAGCACCAAGGTTTTTGTATTTATATTTTGAAATTAGTATGAAGCCATTCGCATGAAAAACGATAATTCTGAATTCCAGACTTCACACCTTTACAGACCGTGGCCGTGCATTTTTCAAAACTGGTAGCGCATATGACGAATTATTCAATGTGAGGTGCTTTGAAAATTAGTGTCAAAATAATTGGATGATAAACAGAAATGTTTGAAAATGAGTTTGAAGTCAATCGGACGATAATCAAAAGAGTAGCATACAACAGTTTTCCGCGAAATTTCCGAACTTGGGGGTAGATTTTCCAAAATCTTTGGGCACCGCGCCTATTATGAGTTTGTGTAGAACCTTGAAAATGAGTTTGAAGACAACTGCATTCAAATTAAAAATGTCGAATGCCAGAGTTTTCCACCAATTTTCCGACAATTGGAACTGAATTTCCCAAAATCGCTGATACACGTGTCAAATTATTTTAAGTGAAGAGCTTTGCAAATGAATTTGAAGGTGATCGGACTATAATTAGACTTTCGCCCATACAACCTTGAGACCCCGTTTTCCACTTATCGGTGAAATAGGTGTCAAATGCATTTTTGTGTAGATCTTTGAAAATGAGTTTGTAGCCGATTTGATGGTAAACAAAAAAGTTTCATACATCAGCTTTCCGCGATTTTCCACGCTTGTGGGTGTAATTTTCCAAAATCCCGTCTTAGTGTGCACTTTCATCATAGATGGAACCTACTGTGAAAATATCAGCATCCTAGCTCTTACGGTTTGGGCTGTGCGATGATTGCCAATCAGGCAGTCAGCACGAACTTTTTTATATATATAGATATTGTATTGTATTGGTATTGTGTCCATTCTGAAGTTGTCAACAAGGCGACAAAAGATTCTTCATCGTGTCCTGATCCAATCCTGATCCGAAGTTATCAGCTAGGCGACATCCCAGAATAAACAAGGGCAGAACCCGCTGAAACAATATTGGTATATATTGTATTGTATTGGTATTGTATCCGGCGACAAAAGATTCTTCATCTTGTCCTGATCCGATCCGAAGTTGTCAACTAGTCGACACCCAAGGATATACAAGCACACATTACATGATACATTAGCAGAAGTTCTACTGGTAATATAGGAAGCTACATATTGACAAGTCGTGTCAGAAGAAAGTTTAGACACAAATACTTGTCTACGGGACGCTACAACAGAAGCTTAGGAAGTGTAGGAGAAGTCGAAGGTTCTACATTTATAATAGTTGGAGTGACCAAGGGTACGGTCTACTTTTGCGACTAGAGGCTTTTACTGCAGCTCCAATAATCGGGTGGCGACTTAAACTTGAATTGACTCAGAAACTCAATGCTTGAGACAAAATCACCGAAAAGAGCCTCAACTAAGTACTTTACTCAATTTAAGGAATTAAGTCCGGACAGAATTATACATTTTAGTAAAATCAGCCTGCATACCATAGCACGACGGGCAAGACCATTTCAGGCCGCCCATGCCCTGCTTAGCAGCAGAATTGATTTTGTCGCATTCACGACCAGTAAGACTAGCGCATTTGGCATGCATCATATTCTCACATAACCAACAAATAATAAATTGACGCTGAGGGGAATCAGCCACCGAGTTAAATGAGCAGGACTTACGACATGTCTACTGGGTTAAACAAAATATTAGTTGCAGCGAACGAGCAAATTAAAAGCACTCAATATGAGTTAAATGAAAGTTAGGAATTAAACAAACGTTTACAAAGCAATATAGAGTATTCGATTTAAGCGCAACGCACAAAAGAATACGCAGACAATGCACAAAGAACTACGAAAAGCATAACACAACAAACACAGCACAGACGCCACGTAAGAAATCAACATGCAAATAAACTTACAATGCACAACTGATAACACTTGACACAATGGTAAGGGACTTTAGAAGGAAAAGATAAAGAGATTTAGGTAGGTAGGTTTATAGAAATTTAAATTTAAATGTAGATTGCAAAAAACACAGCTGGTCGCAGGTAATCGACATATCGATCTTTTAAACTTGACAGACCAATTTTTTTTTATGCAGGCAGTACATATGTCGGAGCCGGACGGATCGGACGACTACAACATATAGCTGTCATAGGAATGATTGGTCGAAAACTATGTTTTTGTATGAACAACTTTTTTGTTTATAGATATATTCTCACCAAACTCACTCAAATCGAGTCTCTGGAGAGTTTATGCAATCTGATTAAATTTAGTCAAAATCGGACCACTATATCATATAGCTGAAAAACTTTTTGTATTACATCCAAACTAAGTGACAGTTTTATTATACTTCATATTGTTTCCTAAAATTTTATCAAAATCGGAATACATACATACATAGCTTCCATAGGAGCAATCATACGAAAATTGAGTTTTTGTACATAGATTCATAGATACATACATAGATTCTTGTTATTATAAAAGTTGAAAATAGGAGTTTTTTGCGATTAAATTATATATATGTTTATACATGTCCGGCCTTAAAAAATGGAATTATACTATTGAAACATCCAGATCGCCTACTGCGATACCGGGTAAAAACACAAAAAGAATTAGTGTCAAGCCATAAAAAGGAGTTTTGAAACACTACCGCAGCGCCTACCGGATATAAACTTAAGAGACACTACGACATAAAACATGGTAGAATCAGGGGAGGTGGAAAATAATCTCGGCCTAGAATCTGTGACCGACGCGACTTCTAAACTTGACAGACGCAACAGGCGACGTTGGGACGACAATTGAAGTGGAAGAGCCAGTAACTAATAATACAGTTGAAAGTCCTTCAGCTGAATATTCACTGAACCTTACTGCAGGAGTCTTAGATGTCGTCGGGGAACTGGTATCCGGCATAAGGTCAAATACATACGCAACACTTATCCCGACAACCGTAAGTAGAACTAAGTCCGCCGATCTAACTAGAAAAGGAAGCCATATATACTTATTATCTTATTACAGTACTGACGATTAGTAGAACTAAGTCCGCCGATCTAACTAGAAAAGGAAGCCATATATACTTATTATTATTACAGTACTGACGATTTAACGGTTGTGGCGCTAGAGGACGACAATGGCGAAACAGCTTTGATAGCGTCCTGATACATGGCGCACGATCAACCCTCACCCCCTCACAATCTCGTGATAGCAACCAGAAAACCACATCCCTTGGTCATAGGGTCCGACGACAACGCACACCACACAGTGTGGGGCAGTTCGAAAATCAATGATATTAATCTTTCTACTACTATTAAGCAATATTAAGCTTTCTATTAATAACAAACCTTAGTTTGGCTATTACTGGCGAAGAGCCCACATATGTGGAGCCAACCTTTTCAAATTTATTAGATCTAACATACCGAAAATAAAACTAGAGTCACAGATTAGTGAGTACTTCAGCTGCCCTTGTTCTCTGACCATTAAATATAGAATTTAACTACCGAACGACTTCGAAAGTCTTCAGAAACCCGGAACACCAACTAGAAAAAAGGTTCACAGAGACGCTTGATAAGCTAAACAAAATTAAGAGCGAGACCGAAATAGAAAAATCCATCCAGGTGTACCGTCACCCTTCTGTAGAATCGGGTTGTAAGCCAGCTCCTAATTTAATTTAAGGGTATGGCCCCCAAGATCACCGCCTATTCAAACGACATAGCGGAATTCATCGTAGGGAAATGCCCATCCACTCTAAGCTCCATCATGGAACACACACTCAGGGAGATACTTAAGTGGGCCGCTGGAGTTGGACTGAGTATCAATGCGGAGAAAACGGACCTTATCATCCATGCACTCCGTCGCCAATCGAAGAAACAAGATTCTTACCAAAGTACCTGGAAGTACTTTTGGACAGCAAACTGAGCTGCAAGACAGATGTAATGGCGAGAGTCAAGAAGACAACCAAGGCACTATATGCATCCAAGAAAATGCCGAAGCATTTCAGCAGCAGTCGAAACCATTGTGTTGTATTTTTTTAGTTCGCACGGGTTTTTTTCCACTGTTTTCATTGTGTTTTATATAGTTCCAGCTTTGTTTAGATTTGGAGACAGGCACTGTTGTGCATTATAGGGACACAGATCTACTCCAACAAAAGCCCTCGAGAAAATCCTAGATGTGGGTCCTCTGGGCATAGAGACTGATAGCCGAAAACAGAGCACAACGCCTAGTGGCAACCGGCGATATGGCTCTGCAGATCCTAGGACACTGCGAGATCGGCAGGGAACCGTTGAGTGGCACGGAATTCATAACACCTGCGACGAATCTTAACTACAAAACAGAAATAATGATTGGTCCAAGTGACTAACTAATCGGCGCAGAGCCGAAGCAGTGGACGATCAGTAGGCGCGGCGGTCCATTGTGAGGAGCTCAACATAGAGCGACCACATAAACTACCGGACTACTGCACTATCTTCAAGGCGGTAGGACTGTAGGATGTTGCTAGGTGTCCTTATGTTACACAGTATAACCTTGCGGAGAAGCTTGGCATCATGAACGACGACAACTGCACGAAGTGCAGAAGCCCAGCGCTTATGAGAACAAGGTTCAATCACATGGGATCCCATACCTTCACCTCCGTGGAGAGTGTATCGAGGACACAGCTGAACCAGTTCCTTAAGTTCCCAAAAAAAAAGTTTTAAACGAGTCCTAGACACCGAAAGGTTCCAATATACGGTACCACTAAGGACCAGATGGTCTTAACACAACTAAAAAAAAAAATAACTTTTTATTATTATTATAATGAATTTTTATTAACAATTTCAATATTTTTCAGGAAACTGAATATATCTGTTTATTTTGCTTTATATGTTTCTAGTGGTCCAGTGGCGCACCTTGTGACATTAACTGGTAATACCAAATATCTACAGCCGCATTATGTTAAGCGAATTTCCATCATTATTATGATGTAGTAAATCGTTCTTGCAGCATGCACCTTTTATTAACTAACAAACAAGAACGGCTATCTTCGGTGTGCTGAAGCTATAAACCCTTGCAGCAATGTTTTTATACAGAAACTTTATAATGTGGTCTGATTTTTATAAAATTATAGGAAACTATAATAAGACTCGCTATTTTTGACTTTGTAAGTAATATTTGCATAGAGAAAAACTCATTTTCACCAGATTATTTCTATATAGTGGTCCGATTTGACATATGTGCTGCCTGCAGCAAAAAAAAAGGATCTGGGCTAAGTTTCATCACGATATCTCTTAAAACTGAGAGACAAGATTGCATATAAACTATGCACAAAGTACAGTTCTGTTTTTCATGTTTTTTCCTCTGAACTCACTCTTCCCTGTATTAAGCTTGTTATTCTAAATCACCTACGGGAAATCTCTGGCGAATCCCAGCTGTGAGCAGGGGCACAGCTTGCCGATGTGGCTAACAATCTTCCCCCATCGGGTCGGAGATTTCCCACTCTATGTCCCCTACTGTCTTTCTTTTATTCTTCTTTAGTTTTGCTGGTATCGTTATTAGTTTTCATATACGTACATATGTGTTATATTATAATTTTTTGATTCGAGGCAGCACTGTTTTGCCTTCGTAAATAAATAAATAAAATAAATAAGAATATATAAACTTTGTGGGTCCCAAAAACGTCTCCTTCAATGCGTTACACATTTCGTGAACAAATGATTATACTCTCTGCAAGAGTATACAAAGCAACACAGTTAATTACCACAGTTATATGATTAAAATAACACAATTTGACTCCGGCTAGCGCAGATAGGAAGCAGATCATAAAGAAAATGTCGGGGGACATAACCAATACGGCTATTTTAGTCGAACTCATTAATATTAAAGACGAGATAGCGATTCAAGTTCAGTTTTCTTGCACTTTTACGTTATCATGCAGCAACTGACGCATACCGAGATTTTCATACAATTATCATATGCATTTTTCATACACTTATTGTAAGCCAAAATTATTCAAGAGTGTCACTTTACGATATAATGGGAAGCTAGCTTCTAACGTTTTGGCTGCCCGTGAGTCGCCAATCAGTAAGTCAGCCAGGTTAAAGAGGGTGTGGTAAAATTTGCGTTCATACGAACATCACACAAGATCAATACTCATATTCCCTTTGGGAACAGAGTATATTTAGTGTTTCCTTATATATATTGGTCTTTTCTTTTTCATAAGAAGTGTTTGGGCGGTCTTGATGTAGATCCTGGATTGTTAATAATGATATAAGGTTGGGTTGAATCTTACGGTGCAGATCTCTACCACCAACTTGTAAGCATGCTCTAGTCGAGTATACCCGAATACAGGATACCCTGTACCCAAGCCTGAAATTTCCAAACACATGGTCGTGACACACACGCACACATATAAAACAGTTCAACGCCATTGCAAAAGAGCGTACTGCGTACTGTTTCCCCCGTTCTATACAAGTTCTGAAACTAACTGTCCTTATCAATAGTTTTAATTGATTTGACTAGAATTCAGAATTTTAGTTTTTCACGCGATTCGCTGCTGCATACCCATTCTTAAAGCTCTTCACCAGACTTAAATAGCGTGTGTTAACTGATTTGAAAAATCTACCACCTCGATCGGAAAACTATTGTAATAAATTTTAAAAAAATATTATAAAATATCGAAATTATGCAAAACTATTATGGACGCGGTATTAACCACAACTAATTTGGTGGTGGATTCAAATTTAAGTCCATTTGATGAAGCACGTTGGTCTTCTTAGCACTTAGCACGTCGAAAGACAGTACAAGATGCTCTTAAATTGCTCACTGACGCCTATTGACGTGCGCACTTCGGCCCCTCGGACACTTTGATCCTCTACAAGTAGGACGCGTGTTAGGTTGCCTCGTGTATGAGGACGAGAGAGGCTACTTCTAGGAAGCAGTGGACGATCAGTAGGCGCGGCGGTCCATTGTGAGGAGCTCAACATAGAGCGACCACATAAACTACCGGACTACTGCACTATCTTCAAGGCGGTAGGACTGTAGGATGTTGCTAGGTGTCCTTATGTTACACAGTATAACCTTGCGGAGAAGCTTGGCATCATGAACGACGACAACTGCACGAAGTGCAGAAGCCCAGCGCTTATGAGAACAAGGTTCAATCACATGGGATCCCATACCTTCACCTCCGTGGAGAGTGTATCGAGGACACAGCTGAACCAGTTCCTTAAGTTCCCAAAAAAAAGTTTTAAACGAGTCCTAGACACCGAAAGGTTCCAATATACGGTACCACTAAGGACCAGATGGTCTTAACACAACTAAAAAAAAAATAACTTTTTATTATTATTATAATGAGTTTTTATTAACAATTTCAATATTTTTCAGGAAACTGAATATATCTGTTTATTTTGCTTTATATGTTTCTAGTGGTCCAGTGGCGCACCTTGTGACATTAACTGGTAATACCAAATATCTACAGCCGCATTATGTTAAGCGAATTTCCATCATTATTATGATGTAGTAAATCGTTCTTGCAGCATGCACCTTTTATTAACTAACAAACAAGAACGGCTATCTTCGGTGTGCTGAAGCTATAAACCCTTGCAGCAATGTTTTTATACAGAAACTTTATAATGTGGTCTGATTTTTATAAAATTATAGGAAACTATAATAAGACTCGCTATTTTTGACTTTGTAAGTAATATTTGCATAGAGAAAAACTCATTTTCACCAGATTATTTCTATATAGTGGTCCGATTTGGCCGGTTTGACATATGTGCTGCCTGCAGCAAAAAAAAAGGATCTGGGCTAAGTTTCATCACGATATCTCTTAAAACTGAGAGACAAGATTGCATATAAACTATGCACAAAGTACAGTTCTGTTTTTCATGTTTTTTCCTCTGAACTCACTCTTCCCTGTATTAAGCTTGTTATTCTAAATCACCTACGGGAAATCTCTGGCGAATCCCAGCTGTGAGCAGGGGCACAGCTTGCCGATGTGGCTAACAATCTTCCCCCATCGGGTCGGAGATTTCCCACTCTATGTCCCCTACTGTCTTTCTTTTATTCTTCTTTAGTTTTGCTGGTATCGTTATTAGTTTTCATATACGTACATATGTGTTATATTATAATTTTTTGATTCGAGGCAGCACTGTTTTGCCTTCGTAAATAAATAAATAAAATAAATAAGAATATATAAACCTTGTGGGTCCCAAAAACGTCTCCTTCAATGCGTTACACATTTCGTGAACAAATGATTATACTCTCTGCAAGAGTATACAAAGCAACACAGTTAATTACCACAGTTATATGATTAAAATAACACAATTTGACTCCGGCTAGCGCAGATAGGAAGCAGATCATAAAGAAAATGTCGGGGGACATAACCAATACGGCTATTTTAGTCGAACTCATTAATATTAAAGACGAGATAGCGATTCAAGTTCAGTTTTCTTGCACTTTTACGTTATCATGCAGCAACTGACGCATACCGAGATTTTCATACAATTATCATATGCATTTTTCATACACTTATTGTAAGCCAAAATTATTCAAGAGTGTCACTTTACGATATAATGGGAAGCTAGCTTCTAACGTTTTGGCTGCCCGTGAGTCGCCAATCAGTAAGTCAGCCAGGTTAAAGAGGGTGTGGTAAAATTTGCGTTCATACGAACATCACACAAGATCAATACTCATATTCCCTTTGGGAACAGAGTATATTTAGTGTTTCCTTATATATATTGGTCTTTTCTTTTTCATAAGAAGTGTTTGGGCGGTCTTGATGTAGATCCTGGATTGTTAATAATGATATAAGGTTGGGTTGAATCTTACGGTGCAGATCTCTACCACCAACTTGTAAGCATGCTCTAGTCGAGTATACCCGAATACAGGATACCCTGTACCCAAGCCTGAAATTTCCAAACACATGGTCGTGACACACACGCACACATATAAAACAGTTCAACGCCATTGCAAAAAAGCGTACTGCGTACTGTTTCCCCCGTTCTATACTAGTTCTGAAACTAACTGTCCTTATCAATAGTTTTAATTGATTTGACTAGAATTCAGAATTTTAGTTTTTCACGCGATTCGCTGCTGCATACCCATTCTTAAAGCTCTTCACCAGACTTAAATAGCGTGTGTTAACTGATTTGAAAAATCTACCACCTCGATCGGAAAACTATTGTAATAAATTTTAAAAAAAAATTATAAAATATCGAAATTATGCAAAACTATTATGGACGCGGTATTAACCACAACTAATTTGGTGGTGGATTCAAATTTAAGTCCATTTGATGAAGCACGTTGGTCTTCTTAGCACTTAGCACGTCGAAAGACAGTACAAGATGCTCTTAAATTGCTCACTGACGCCTATTGACGTGCGCACTTCGGCCCCTCGGACACTTTGATCCTCTACAAGTAGGACGAGTGTTAGGTTGCCTCGTGTATGAGGACGAGAGAGGCTACTTCTAGGAAGCAGTGGACGATCAGTAGGCGCGGCGGTCCATTGTGAGGAGCTCAACATAGAGCGACCACATAAACTACCGGACTACTGCACTATCTTCAAGGCGGTAGGACTGTAGGATGTTGCTAGGTGTCCTTATGTTACACAGTATAACCTTGCGGAGAAGCTTGGCATCATGAACGACGACAACTGCACGAAGTGCAGAAGCCCAGCGCTTATGAGAACAAGGTTCAATCACATGGGATCCCATACCTTCACCTCCGTGGAGAGTGTATCGAGGACACAGCTGAACCAGTTCCTTAAGTTCCCAAAAAAAAGTTTTAAACGAGTCCTAGACACCGAAAGGTTCCAATATACGGTACCACTAAGGACCAGATGGTCTTAACACAACTAAAAAAAAAATAACTTTTTATTATTATTATAATGAGTTTTTATTAACAATTTCAATATTTTTCAGGAAACTGAATATATCTGTTTATTTTGCTTTATATGTTTCTAGTGGTCCAGTGGCGCACCTTGTGACATTAACTGGTAATACCAAATATCTACAGCCGCATTATGTTAAGCGAATTTCCATCATTATTATGATGTAGTAAATCGTTCTTGCAGCATGCACCTTTTATTAACTAACAAACAAGAACGGCTATCTTCGGTGTGCTGAAGCTATAAACCCTTGCAGCAATGTTTTTATACAGAAACTTTATAATGTGGTCTGATTTTTATAAAATTATAGGAAACTATAATAAGACTCGCTATTTTTGACTTTGTAAGTAATATTTGCATAGAGAAAAACTCATTTTCACCAGATTATTTCTATATAGTGGTCCGATTTGGCCGGTTTGACATATGTGCTGCCTGCAGCAAAAAAAAAGGATCTGGGCTAAGTTTCATCACGATATCTCTTAAAACTGAGAGACAAGATTGCATATAAACTATGCACAAAGTACAGTTCTGTTTTTCATGTTTTTTCCTCTGAACTCACTCTTCCCTGTATTAAGCTTGTTATTCTAAATCACCTACGGGAAATCTCTGGCGAATCCCAGCTGTGAGCAGGGGCACAGCTTGCCGATGTGGCTAACAATCTTCCCCCATCGGGTCGGAGATTTCCCACTCTATGTCCCCTACTGTCTTTCTTTTATTCTTCTTTAGTTTTGCTGGTATCGTTATTAGTTTTCATATACGTACATATGTGTTATATTATAATTTTTTGATTCGAGGCAGCACTGTTTTGCCTTCGTAAATAAATAAATAAAATAAATAAGAATATATAAACTTTGTGGGTCCCAAAAACGTCTCCTTCAATGCGTTACACATTTCGTGAACAAATGATTATACTCTCTGCAAGAGTATACAAAGCAACACAGTTAATTACCACAGTTATATGATTAAAATAACACAATTTGACTCCGGCTAGCGCAGATAGGAAGCAGATCATAAAGAAAATGTCGGGGGACATAACCAATACGGCTATTTTAGTCGAACTCATTAATATTAAAGACGAGATAGCGATTCAAGTTCAGTTTTCTTGCACTTTTACGTTATCATGCAGCAACTGACGCATACCGAGATTTTCATACAATTATCATATGCATTTTTCATACACTTATTGTAAGCCAAAATTATTCAAGAGTGTCACTTTACGATATAATGGGAAGCTAGCTTCTAACGTTTTGGCTGCCCGTGAGTCGCCAATCAGTAAGTCAGCCAGGTTAAAGAGGGTGTGGTAAAATTTGCGTTCATACGAACATCACACAAGATCAATACTCATATTCCCTTTGGGAACAGAGTATATTTAGTGTTTCCTTATATATATTGGTCTTTACTCTTTCATAAGAAGTGTTTGGGCGGTCTTGATGTAGATCCTGGATTGTTAATAATGATATAAGGTTGGGTTGAATCTTACGGTGCAGATCTCTACCACCAACTTGTAAGCATGCTCTAGTCGAGTATACCCGAATACAGGATACCCTGTACCCAAGCCTGAAATTTCCAAACACATGGTCGTGACACACACGCACACATATAAAACAGTTCAACGCCATTGCAAAAAAGCGTACTGCGTACTGTTTCCCCCGTTCTATACAAGTTCTGAAACTAACTGTCCTTATCAATAGTTTTAATTGATTTGACTAGAATTCAGAATTTTAGTTTTTCACGCGATTCGCTGCTGCATACCCATTCTTAAAGCTCTTCACCAGACTTAAATAGCGTGTGTTAACTGATTTGAAAAATCTACCACCTCGATCGGAAAACTATTGTAATAAATTTTAAAAAAAAATTATAAAATATCGAAATTATGCAAAACTATTATGGACGCGGTATTAACCACAACTAATTTGGTGGTGGATTCAAATTTAAGTCCATTTGATGAAGCACGTTGGTCTTCTTAGCACTTAGCACGTCGAAAGACAGTACAAGATGCTCTTAAATTGCTCACTGACGCCTATTGACGTGCGCACTTCGGCCCCTCGGACACTTTGATCCTCTACAAGTAGGACGCGTGTTAGGTTGCCTCGTGTATGAGGACGAGAGAGGCTACTTCTAGGAAGCAGTGGACGATCAGTAGGCGCGGCGGTCCATTGTGAGGAGCTCAACATAGAGCGACCACATAAACTACCGGACTACTGCACTATCTTCAAGGCGGTAGGACTGTAGGATGTTGCTAGGTGTCCTTATGTTACACAGTATAACCTTGCGGAGAAGCTTGGCATCATGAACGACGACAACTGCACGAAGTGCAGAAGCCCAGCGCTTATGAGAACAAGGTTCAATCACATGGGATCCCATACCTTCACCTCCGTGGAGAGTGTATCGAGGACACAGCTGAACCAGTTCCTTAAGTTCCCAAAAAAAAGTTTTAAACGAGTCCTAGACACCGAAAGGTTCCAATATACGGTACCACTAAGGACCAGATGGTCTTAACACAACTAAAAAAAAAAATAACTTTTTATTATTATTATAATGAATTTTTATTAACAATTTCAATATTTTTCAGGAAACTGAATATATCTGTTTATTTTGCTTTATATGTTTCTAGTGGTCCAGTGGCGCACCTTGTGACATTAACTGGTAATACCAAATATCTACAGCCGCATTATGTTAAGCGAATTTCCATCATTATTATGATGTAGTAAATCGTTCTTGCAGCATGCACCTTTTATTAACTAACAAACAAGAACGGCTATCTTCGGTGTGCTGAAGCTATAAACCCTTGCAGCAATGTTTTTATACAGAAACTTTATAATGTGGTCTGATTTTTATAAAATTATAGGAAACTATAATAAGACTCGCTATTTTTGACTTTGTAAGTAATATTTGCATAGAGAAAAACTCATTTTCACCAGATTATTTCTATATAGTGGTCCGATTTGGCCGGTTTGACATATGTGCTGCCTGCAGCAAAAAAAAAGGATCTGGGCTAAGTTTCATCACGATATCTCTTAAAACTGAGAGACAAGATTGCATATAAACTATGCACAAAGTACAGTTCTGTTTTTCATGTTTTTTCCTCTGAACTCACTCTTCCCTGTATTAAGCTTGTTATTCTAAATCACCTACGGGAAATCTCTGGCGAATCCCAGCTGTGAGCAGGGGCACAGCTTGCCGATGTGGCTAACAATCTTCCCCCATCGGGTCGGAGATTTCCCACTCTATGTCCCCTACTGTCTTTCTTTTATTCTTCTTTAGTTTTGCTGGTATCGTTATTAGTTTTCATATACGTACATATGTGTTATATTATAATTTTTTGATTCGAGGCAGCACTGTTTTGCCTTCGTAAATAAATAAATAAAATAAATAAGAATATATAAACTTTGTGGGTCCCAAAAACGTCTCCTTCAATGCGTTACACATTTCGTGAACAAATGATTATACTCTCTGCAAGAGTATACAAAGCAACACAGTTAATTACCACAGTTATATGATTAAAATAACACAATTTGACTCCGGCTAGCGCAGATAGGAAGCAGATCATAAAGAAAATGTCGGGGGACATAACCAATACGGCTATTTTAGTCGAACTCATTAATATTAAAGACGAGATAGCGATTCAAGTTCAGTTTTCTTGCACTTTTACGTTATCATGCAGCAACTGACGCATACCGAGATTTTCATACAATTATCATATGCATTTTTCATACACCCGGATATATTGTAAGCCAAAATTATTCAAGAGTGTCACTTTACGATATAATGGGAAGCTAGCTTCTAACGTTTTGGCTGCCCGTGAGTCGCCAATCAGTAAGTCAGCCAGGTTAAAGAGGGTGTGGTAAAATTTGCGTTCATACGAACATCACACAAGATCAATACTCATATTCCCTTTGGGAACAGAGTATATTTAGTGTTTCCTTATATATATTGGTCTTTACTTTTTCATAAGAAGTGTTTGGGCGGTCTTGATGTAGATCCTGGATTGTTAATAATGATATAAGGTTGGGTTGAATCTTACGGTGCAGATCTCTACCACCAACTTGTAAGCATGCTCTAGTCGAGTATACCCGAATACAGGATACCCTGTACCCAAGCCTGAAATTTCCAAACACATGGTCGTGACACACACGCACACATATAAAACAGTTCAATGCCATTGCAAAAAAGCGTACTGCGTACTGTTTCCCCCGTTCTATACAAGTTCTGAAACTAACTGTCCTTATCAATAGTTTTAATTGATTTGACTAGAATTCAGAATTTTAGTTTTTCACGCGATTCGCTGCTGCATACCCATTCTTAAAGCTCTTCACCAGACTTAAATAGCGTGTGTTAACTGATTTGAAAAATCTACCACCTCGAGCGGAAAACTATTGTAATAAATTTTAAAAAAAAATTATAAAATATCGAAATTATGCAAAACTATTATGGACGCGGTATTAACCACAACTAATTTGGTGGTGGATTCAAATTTAAGTCCATTTGATGAAGCACGTTGGTCTTCTTAGCACTTAGCACGTCGAAAGACAGTACAAGATGCTCTTAAATTGCTCACTGACGCCTATTGACGTGCGCACTTCGGCCCCTCGGACACTTTGATCCTCTACAAGTAGGACGCGTGTTAGGTTGCCTCGTGTATGAGGACGAGAGAGGCTACTTCTAGGAAGCAGTGGACGATCAGTAGGCGCGGCGGTCCATTGTGAGGAGCTCAACATAGAGCGACCACATAAACTACCGGACTACTGCACTATCTTCAAGGCGGTAGGACTGTAGGATGTTGCTAGGTGTCCTTATGTTACACAGTATAACCTTGCGGAGAAGCTTGGCATCATGAACGACGACAACTGCACGAAGTGCAGAAGCCCAGCGCTTATGAGAACAAGGTTCAATCACATGGGATCCCATACCTTCACCTCCGTGAGAGTGTATCGAGGACACAGCTGAACCAGTTCCTTAAGTTCCCAAAAAAAAGTTTTAAACGAGTCCTAGACACCGAAAGGTTCCAATATACGGTACCACTAAGGACCAGATGGTCTTAACACAACTAAAAAAAAAAATAACTTTTTATTATTATTATAATGAATTTTTATTAACAATTTCAATATTTTTCAGGAAACTGAATATATCTGTTTATTTTGCTTTATATGTTTCTAGTGGTCCAGTGGCGCACCTTGTGACATTAACTGGTAATACCAAATATCTACAGCCGCATTATGTTAAGCGAATTTCCATCATTATTATGATGTAGTAAATCGTTCTTGCAGCATGCACCTTTTATTAACTAACAAACAAGAACGGCTATCTTCGGTGTGCTGAAGCTATAAACCCTTGCAGCAATGTTTTTATACAGAAACTTTATAATGTGGTCTGATTTTTATAAAATTATAGGAAACTATAATAAGACTCGCTATTTTTGACTTTGTAAGTAATATTTGCATAGAGAAAAACTCATTTTCACCAGATTATTTCTATATAGTGGTCCGATTTGGCCGGTTTGACATATGTGCTGCCTGCAGCAAAAAAAAAGGATCTGGGCTAAGTTTCATCACGATATCTCTTAAAACTGAGAGACAAGATTGCATATAAACTATGCACAAAGTACAGTTCTGTTTTTCATGTTTTTTCCTCTGAACTCACTCTTCCCTGTATTAAGCTTGTTATTCTAAATCACCTACGGGAAATCTCTGGCGAATCCCAGCTGTGAGCAGGGGCACAGCTTGCCGATGTGGCTAACAATCTTCCCCCATCGGGTCGGAGATTTCCCACTCTATGTCCCCTACTGTCTTTCTTTTATTCTTCTTTAGTTTTGCTGGTATCGTTATTAGTTTTCATATACGTACATATGTGTTATATTATAATTTTTTGATTCGAGGCAGCACTGTTTTGCCTTCGTAAATAAATAAATAAAATAAATAAGAATATATAAACTTTGTGGGTCCCAAAAACGTCTCCTTCAATGCGTTACACATTTCGTGAACAAATGATTATACTCTCTGCAAGAGTATACAAAGCAACACAGTTAATTACCACAGTTATATGATTAAAATAACACAATTTGACTCCGGCTAGCGCAGATAGGAAGCAGATCATAAAGAAAATGTCGGGGGACATAACCAATACGGCTATTTTAGTCGAACTCATTAATATTAAAGACGAGATAGCGATTCAAGTTCAGTTTTCTTGCACTTTTACGTTATCATGCAGCAACTGACGCATACCGAGATTTTCATACAATTATCATATGCATTTTTCATACACTTCCGGATATATTTTAAGCCAAAATTATTCAAGAGTGTCACTTTACGATATAATGGGAAGCTAGCTTCTAACGTTTTGGCTGCCCGTGAGTCGCCAATCAGTAAGTCAGCCAGGTTAAAGAGGGTGTGGTAAAATTTGCGTTCATACGAACATCACACAAGATCAATACTCATATTCCCTTTGGGAACAGAGTATATTTAGTGTTTCCTTATATATATTGGTCTTTACTTTTTCATAAGAAGTGTTTGGGCGGTCTTGATGTAGATCCTGGATTGTTAATAATGATATAAGGTTGGGTTGAATCTTACGGTGCAGATCTCTACCACCAACTTGTAAGCATGCTCTAGTCGAGTATACCCGAATACAGGATACCCTGTACCCAAGCCTGAAATTTCCAAACACATGGTCGTGACACACACGCACACATATAAAACAGTTCAATGCCATTGCAAAAAAGCGTACTGCGTACTGTTTCCCCCGTTCTATACAAGTTCTGAAACTAACTGTCCTTATCAATAGTTTTAATTGATTTGACTAGAATTCAGAATTTTAGTTTTTCACGCGATTCGCTGCTGCATACCCATTCTTAAAGCTCTTCACCAGACTTAAATAGCGTGTGTTAACTGATTTGAAAAATCTACCACCTCGATCGGAAAACTATTGTAATAAATTTTAAAAAAAAATTATAAAATATCGAAATTATGCAAAACTATTATGGACGCGGTATTAACCACAACTAATTTGGTGGTGGATTCAAATTTAAGTCCATTTGATGAAGCACGTTGGTCTTCTTAGCACTTAGCACGTCGAAAGACAGTACAAGATGCTCTTAAATTGCTCACTGACGCCTATTGACGTGCGCACTTCGGCCCCTCGGACACTTTGATCATCTACAAGTAGGACGCGTGTTAGGTTGCCTCGTGTATGAGGACGAGAGAGGCTACTTCTAGGAAGCAGTGGACGATCAGTAGGCGCGGCGGTCCATTGTGAGGACACAGCTGAACCAGTTCCTTAAGTTCCCAAAAAAAAAGTTTTAAACGAGTCCTAGACACCCAAAGGTTCCAATATACGGTACCACTAAGGACCAGATGGTCTTAACACAACTAAAAAAAAAAATAACTTTTTATTATTATTATAATGAATTTTTATTAACAATTTCAATATTTTTCAGGAAACTGAATATATCTGTTTATTTTGCTTTATATGTTTCTAGTGGTCCAGTGGCGCACCTTGTGACATTAACTGGTAATACCAAATATCTACAGCCGCATTATGTTAAGCGAATTTCCATCATTATTATGATGTAGTAAATCGTTCTTGCAGCATGCACCTTTTATTAACTAACAAACAAGATGGGCTATCTTCGGTGTGCTGAAGCTATAAACCCTTGCAGCAATGTTTTTATACAGAAACTTTATAATGTGGTCTGATTTTTATAAAATTATAGGAAACTTTAATAATACTCGCTATTTTTGACTTTGTAAGTAATATTTGCATAGAGAAAAACTCATTTTCACCAGATTATTTCTATATAGTGGTCCGATTCGGCCGGTTTGACATATGTGCTGCCTGCAGCAAAAAAAAAGGATCTGGGCTAAGTTTCATCACGATATCTCTTAAAACTGAGAGACAAGATTGCATATAAACAGACGGATAGACAGACGGACATCGCTATGATGATAGGATCCTTATCTTCGTTGAGATCCTAATCTTCATCTGCCATCTTATGCCAGTAGACTCTTACTTTTAAATCTTCCGACATTAGTTAACCGCAGAATAACTCTTGGTGTGGTTTTTTTTACATAAGTTGATTAGTGGCGACATAGATTCTCCTTTTCTTTTAAGTCGTCTTAATTTCTCTGTCCCTTGTAGACCTACTAGAAACTTTATTCCCTTATCTCTTCCTACATGCACTACTGATTATGCTTTACACAATCCTTTTCGTGTACTATGCACAAAGTACAGTTCTGTTTTTCATGTTTTTTCCTCTGAACTCACTCTTCCCTGTATTAAGCTTGTTATTCTAAATCACTTACGGGAAATCTCTGGCGAATCCCAGCTGTGAGCAGGGGCACAGCTTGCCGATGTGGCTAACAATCTTCCCCCATTGGGGCGGAGATTTCCCACTCTATGTCCCCTACTGTCTTTCTTTTATTCTTCTTTAGTTTTGCTGGTATCGTTATTAGTTTTCATATACGTACATATGTGTTATATTATAATTTTTTGATTCGAGGCAGCACTGTTTTGCCTTCGTAAATAAATAAAAAAAATAAATAAGAATATATAAACTTTGTGGGTCCCAAAAACGTCTCCTTCAATGCGTTACACATTTCGTGAACAAATGATTATACTCTCTGCAAGAGTATACAAAGCAACACAGTTAATTACCAAAGTTATATGATTAAAATAACACAATTTGACTCCGGCTAGCGCAGATAGGAAGCAGATCATAAAGAAAATGTCGGGGGACATAACCAATACGGCTATTTTAGTCGAACTCATTAATATTAAAGACGAGATAGCGATTCAAGTTCAGTTTTCTTGCACTTTTACGTTATCATGCAGCAACTGTCGCATACCGAGATTTTCATACAATTATCATATGCATTTTTCATACACTTCCGGATATATTGTAAGCCAAAATTATTCAAGAGTGTCACTTTACGATATAATGGGAAGCTAGCTTCTAACGTTTTGGCTGCCCGTGAGTCGCCAATCAGTAAGTCAGCCAGGTTAAAGAGGGTGTGGTAAAATTTGCGTTCATACGAACATCACACAAGATCAATACTCATATTCCCTTTGGGAACAGAGTATATTTAGTGTTTCCTTATATATATTGGTCTTTACTTTTTCATAAGAAGTGTTTGGGCGGTCTTGATGTAGATCCTGGATTGTTAATAATGATATAAGGTTGGGTTGAATCTTACGGTGCAGATCTCTACCACCAACTTGTAAGCATGCTCTAGTCGAGTATACCCGAATACAGGATACCCTGTACCCAAGCCTGAAATTTCCAAACACATGGTCGTGACACACACGCACACATATAAAACAGTTCAACGCCATTGCAAAAAAGCGTACTGCGTACTGTTTCCCCCGTTCTATACAAGTTCTGAAACTAACTGTCCTTATCAATAGTTTTAATTGATTTGACTAGAATTCAGAATTTTAGTTTTTCACGCGATTCGCTGCTGCATACCCATTCTTAAAGCTCTTCACCAGACTTAAATAGCGTGTGTTAACTGATTTGAAAAATCTACCACCTCGAGCGGAAAACTATTGTAATAAATTTAAAAAAAAAATTATAAAATATCGAAATTATGCAAAACTATTATGGACGCGGTATTAACCACAACTAATTTGGTGGTGGATTCAAATTTAAGTCCATTTGATGAAGCACGTTGGTCTTCTTAGCACTTAGCACGTCGAAAGACAGTACAAGATGCTCTTAAATTGCTCACTGACGCCTATTGACGTGCGCACTTCGGCCCCTCGGACACTTTGATCCTCTACAAGTAGGACGCGTGTTAGGTTGCCTCGTGTATGAGGACGAGAGAGGCTACTTCTAGGAAGCAGTGGACGATCAGTAGGCGCGGCGGTCCATTGTGAGGAGCTCAACATAGAGCGACCACATAAACTACCGGACTACTGCACTATCTTCAAGGCGGTAGGACTGTAGGATGTTGCTAGGTGTCCTTATGTTACACAGTATAACCTTGCGGAGAAGCTTGGCATCATGAACGACGACAACTGCACGAAGTGCAGAAGCCCAGCGCTTATGAGAACAAGGTTCAATCACATGGGATCCCATACCTTCACCTCCGTGGAGAGTGTATCGAGGACACAGCTGAACCAGTTCCTTAAGTTCCCAAAAAAAAGTTTTAAACGAGTCCTAGACACCGAAAGGTTCCAATATACGGTACCACTAAGGACCAGATGGTCTTAACACAACTAAAAAAAAAAATAACTTTTTATTATTATTATAATGAATTTTTATTAACAATTTCAATATTTTTCAGGAAACTGAATATATCTGTTTATTTTGCTTTATATGTTTCTAGTGGTCCAGTGGCGCACCTTGTGACATTAACTGGTAATACCAAATATCTACAGCCGCATTATGTTAAGCGAATTTCCATCATTATTATGATGTAGTAAATCGTTCTTGCAGCATGCACCTTTTATTAACTAACAAACAAGAACGGCTATCTTCGGTGTGCTGAAGCTATAAACCCTTGCAGCAATGTTTTTATACAGAAACTTTATAATGTGGTCTGATTTTTATAAAATTATAGGAAACTATAATAAGACTCGCTATTTTTGACTTTGTAAGTAATATTTGCATAGAGAAAAACTCATTTTCACCAGATTATTTCTATATAGTGGTCCGATTTGGCCGGTTTGACATATGTGCTGCCTGCAGCAAAAAAAAAGGATCTGGGCTAAGTTTCATCACGATATCTCTTAAAACTGAGAGACAAGATTGCATATAAACAGACGGATAGACAGACGGACATCGCTATGATGATAGGATCCTTATCTTCGTTGAGATCCTAATCTTCGTCTGCCATCTTATGCCAGTAGACTCTTACTTTTAAATCTTCCGACATTAGTTAACCGCAGAATAACTCTTGGTGTGGTTTTTTTTACATAAGTTGATTAGTGGCGACATAGATTCTCCTTTTCTTTTAAGTCGTCTTAATTTCTCTGTCCCTTGTAGACCTACTAGAAACTTTATTCCCTTATCTCTTCCTACATGCACTACTGATTATGCTTTACACAATCCTTTTCGTGTACTATGCACACAGTACAATTCTGTTTTTCATGTTCTCTCCTCGGAACTCTCTCTTCCCTCCATTAAGCTTGCTCTTTTAAATCACCTACGGGTAATCTCTGGCCAATCCCAGCTGTGAGCAGGGGCACAGCTTGCCGATGTGGCTAACAATCTTCCCCCATCGGGTCGGAGATTTCCCACTCTATGTCCCCTACTGTCTTTCTTTTATTCTTCTTTAGTTTTGCTGGTATCGTTATTAGTTTTCATATACGTACATATGTGTTATATTATAATTTTTTGATTCGAGGCAGCACTGTTTTGCCTTCGTAAATAAATAAATAAAATAAATAAGAATATATAAACTTTGTGGGTCCCAAAAACGTCTCCTTCAATGCGTTACACATTTCGTGAACAAATGATTATACTCTCTGCAAGAGTATACAAAGCAAAACAGTTAATTATCAAAGTTATATGATTAAAATAACACAATTTGACTCCGGCTAGCGCAGATAGGAAGCAGATCATAAAGAAAATGTCGGGGGACATAACCAATGCGGCTATTTTAGTCGAACTCATTAATATTAAAGACGAGATAGCGATTCAAGTTCAGTTTTCTTGCACTTTTACGTTATCATGCAGCAACTGTCGCATACCGAGATTTTCATACAATTATCATATGCATTTTTCATACACTTCCGGATATATTGTAAGCCAAAATTATTCAAGAGTGTCACTTTACGATATAATGGGAAGCTAGCTTCTAACGTTTTGGCTGCCCGTGAGTCGCCAATCAGTAAGTCAGCCAGGTTAAAGAGGGTGTGGTAAAATTTGCGTTCATACGAACATCACACAAGATCAATACTCATATTCCCTTTGGGAACAGAGTATATTTAGTGTTTCCTTATATATATTGGTCTTTACTCTTTCATAAGAAGTGTTTGGGCGGTCTTGATGTAGATCCTGGATTGTTAATAATGATATAAGGTTGGGTTGAATCTTACGGTGCAGATCTCTACCACCAACTTGTAAGCATGCTCTAGTCGAGTATACCCGAATACAGGATACCCTGTACCCAAGCCTGAAATTTCCAAACACATGGTCGTGACACACACGCACACATATAAAACAGTTCAACGCCATTGCAAAAAAGCGTACTGCGTACTGTTTCCCCCGTTCTATACTAGTTCTGAAACTAACTGTCCTTATCAATAGTTTTAATTGATTTGACTAGAATTCAGAATTTTAGTTTTTCACGCGATTCGCTGCTGCATACCCATTCTTAAAGCTCTTCACCAGACTTAAATAGCGTGTGTTAACTGATTTGAAAAATCTACCACCTCGAGCGGAAAGCTATTGTAATAAATTTTAAAAAAAAATTATAAAATATCGAAATTATGCAAAACTATTATGGACGCGGTATTAACCACAACTAATTTGGTGGTGGATTCAAATTTAAGTCCATTTGATGAAGCACGTTGGTCTTCTTAGCACTTAGCACGTCGAAAGACAGTACAAGATGCTCTTAAATTGCTCACTGACGCCTATTGACGTGCGCACTTCGGCCCCTCGGACACTTTGATCCTCTACAAGTAGGACGCGTGTTAGGTTGCCTCGTGTATGAGGACGAGAGAGGCTACTTCTATGTTGGGAGTCTCCTTGGTCCACTGTGTTCGCTGCTGAAGGCTGAATAGGTAGTCACTGGGCCAGCTGTGCCAGAACTGCTGTCTGAGCTCTGATGGCAATCGCCACCGTTTAAAAGATGCGAAGCTGGCTGCTTTGTTGATTCTTTATGGCCGGATCCTTGCGGCAGCAAAGGTAACGGGTGCACCAGCAACATGTGTCCTGGAGTGATGGCCTCTCCATCGTTGGGATAGTTGCTGTCGGCTACTATTGGCTTGGAGTTGGGCAGTGCCTCGATCTATCTTCAAGTGCGTGCTGAGCTTGTCCTGCGTCAGATTAGCCGATGTTTGGTGGCTTTGGCAGCCGGTATCCGGTATCCGGTATCCACAATCCTTCGAAGTGAGGTGCCATGGATGGGATGAACACCTAGACCACGCCTCTCTCCGCAGCGTATCATTGTAGCTAATCCTTCTGGGCGTTGAAAGCTCTTTGCAGCTCTGCCATCACGTCGCTGAAGATCCGCTCTGGCAGTTGGCGATTCCCGACGAACCTTTTAAAAACATTGAGAATGGAGTCAGTCTAAAGGTCAACTACGAGCTCTACGTGCACGGCCTTTGAAGCAAAGCAAACGCGTATCCTGTAGGTAATGTAGAACGGCCCACAAAAGCTTACGCCACAACTTAAAAGCTCAATTAATACCTTGGCACCTGCATGATAATTTGTATATGCAGATCTCTAATGAAAAAGGATCACAAGCTGTTAATTTCGAGATAATAGTAGCGGAAATTTTGGGCCATATGGCCTGCAACAACATCCCACCCACTCGAATAACTCGGAATTTTATCCCATTTTCCTCAAACTCATGAATAAAGGGATTTAATGCTTGCAGGCTCGCCGACTTGTTCAACAACATGAGTTATGGCTTAAAATTCATCACCTTGAAGAGCTTGAACGAGCTTTAAAAATGTTATTTTTTACTCTTGACGACACCACATTATCATCAAAACAGTGATCGGCGAGGTTCAGAACTGTTAGGAACTGCTTCTGCACTCTGTTACAAATGTGGGTAGTGTGGACAGATTCCGTTCAAGCCAGAACAGAGTTACGTGAGAATTAGACCAGAAATTTGTGTGTTTCAATATTGAATTTACTCAAACAAGTGCGGGTTGTTGCCTAGTTTATAAACTAGGCAATAACTGAGCAGCACATAATTCGTGTAGAGGAATTGTTTTTGAGTTTAGAAAGGCAACGCGGTGCTTTTCACTGAGCGACTCTGTTAATTTAGGTTTCATTGCTGGTGCGCACATATATGCAACACTCGTACGCGTGACTTTACGCATAAGCAAATCCATGAATTTGGATAGATTGGCACCGATTAATGCAAACAAATCGAGGAATTTTAAATTTGTGGTGATCACGCAAGGTGTTTCCAAATTTCGCCCAAGACGAATGCAGATTCATAGGAATTACCTCGTCCCACTATAACTTCTGGCGCCATAGTTTCTGTAGTAGCATATTTGCTTTTGTGGCAATTGGAAAAATCATGCAAAAGGGCTCAACCAATCGAGATACCACTGCAGATTGGCATAACTCCAATTTTAAAGCTAGAAACTTGAAACTTTGAGAATTTGCTCATATTATATGTGAATTTTGATTTTTTTCTTTTTAGCGCTGCAACCAATCTATCTGTATAGGCATGGGAGATATAGATTTTGCTAATTTTTTGGGGAAGGGGGTGGGAGGGTCCAAACATTTTTTGATACAGAATTGTCAGGTATCTTAATATTAGTCTGTATGCCGAACAGGTTTCCTCAAATTGTGGGGGTGGGGCAGACAGACATTTCGCAAGCCCAATATACTCTATTTCCTTCGAGAACAGTGTGTAAAAATTGCAGTTTTGCAGTTGGGTATAAAGTTATATAACATTAATTTTTATTCAAATATATTTTCTACTTCTAAATCAAAATGTTCTTTATTTTCAAACTCGTCCTCATCTCCAAATGCCTGGTCTGCAACTTCAAATGTTGGTAACTTTAAAAGTGCAATAACTTCTTTTGGCAGTTTGTGTGCTTTTGAAGTCTTTCTTGAAGCGACGCTTGATAAATAAGGATCAGATACATTTGATGCAAGCCAGCTAACATTTTGTTCTTTAAATCGTCGAACATTTCTTTGGGCTTTATTCAGCAGTCTCTTGACTTAGACAATAAAATTCTTTATTTTCATTTTAATGTCCATCAAAGCATTTTCTGGAAGAGAATTTTTAAATATTTCTGCGCAAACCCAGTCGAACGTAGCGTTGATGTTGCGACGCTTTTCCAACCAAACTTCCAGCAAATCGCTACGACGAATGGCAACCTTGCCCACATCTATTGAAATATTTCGAAAAACCGCAAAAATCCGCTTATGTTTTATACTCTACATAAATCTATACATAATAACACATACTACCATTAGCACATTAGCACTTTTTTGAATCCAACTGTATCTTGCTAGATATGGCCCACGAAACACAACTATATTGAGGTTATATTCGACAAAACTATGGTAATAACATTGAAAACATAACGAAACAAAAGCACATATAATTAAACACATACATAACTCTTTTCTACATACCTTGATGTATATTTTCCATTTTAAAGTATTTCAATCTGTCAAACCGTTTAAAAATGTGAGATTGCCAAATATTAACAAATTTTGCAATCAGACTGCGTACAGACACTACGTGGCACAAACAGCCGACTTTGAAGAGCTGGAGTAACACGGGGGTTGCACAATAAAATATACATTATATATTTTCGATGAGGGGGGACAATTGATACTTGAAAAAATATAATAAACATAAAAATATAAGCAACATTTTTTTTGGATTTATGCCAAAAAGAAAGTCGATTCCGCCCAATGTGCACTGGTAAAATGATGCGCTTGGTGGGCTGTAGGGTCGCATCCAATTGCAAAATATATTTTGCTGAGAAGTTTGTATCATCTCACTTTCGCTATCATTGAACAAACTTGGCTGGTTAGAAGCCCAAGCTCAAGATAAGTTTACAGACGTGAAATTAATTAATTAAGACCCAGAATTCAGGAGGCCTCTCGCAGTGTGCAATTGCTCAAAGCTATCCTTAATTTTGACCACAGCTGTGGTAAGAATAGCTTGGTCAGCGCTCAGCACATGACTTACATATGTAGGTTTGACTCACCGGAGACTGAGTCAACAGAGTCTGGAATGGACCAGCAGTGGTGTAATTATTCACATCATATCTGTGAAGTAATGAATGGTGTGGTTTCGAACACACACGACATTTAGAAAACTTACAGTTGGACACTGTGTGTCCTGAATTTTAACAATTTATGCAGATCCTTTGTGCTTTCACGAAGTCTAACGCTGCATGACTGGATGGGGCTAAACGATTGGCAAACATTTTATATTTGTATTTTGGTTGCTTCTAGCACACGAATATGTAGATTTGGTAGGATTCTTTCCTGTTTCTGTCTTGCTTCGAGTTGTCACTTCTTCAGCTAAATATTGGAAGCGCCTGTTCAGCTAACTAGCACAACCAGACCAAGAATCGTATCGTAATCTAGCTACCTGTCCAACACCAGATGAATAAGGATAGTGTTTGAAATATCCTTTTCACTGTGGTGAGTAAAAGGCAAAAAAATAATCAATAATAGCTCTTAGATTTCCAGAGAATGGTTTAGCCATCCTTGGTATTTTAAAGACCTGAGATATTGTGTCAAAGAATATTAAACATTTATTATTGTATACAGGCTTGAGACTAGCGAGTGCCTTTGAATAATTGCAATAGTCAGCTGATACGCTTTCACTACATCCACCTCTTCATCTGACAAACAGGAGACCATGGATTCGATTTTTTAACGTTTGAAACGGACGAATCATAATGAACGAGGCTTTCGAAGACTCAACAAATTTCTGAACTTGGAATGTTTGCCGTTAAAAACGGATTTATCGTAATTCAGAGCGTTAGCTTGGCTTCATAGAGAAGTCATGCAACCCACGAACTTCTACGCTCAAAAATATAGAGCCTTCGTATCACACAACGGTCTTCAAGCGACCCTCTAATATCGTTATTTGGATTGAGGATATTCAACTAAGCTTATCAAATAAAATGTTTTTTTCTTCAACTGATTATCTCATGCGAGAAATATATGAGATGTTACCTCATAAAATTATTTTGTTACATGATGTTATTTTTGTGATGATGGGGTCTCAAAGTGAGACATATTTAAACCGCCAAAATGTCTGACTAACTCGAAGGAGTACCCACGCATCTGATTTGATAGTGCTCAAATAATGCTAGGCAATAAATAAATTACATGCAATAATGTTGCCATATAAACGTATTACGAAGCGCTTGTAGGGACCAACGTCCAAAGCAAGCGAAGAATAGAAACTGTGGCGAGCCCAAGGCGTAACGAGAGGTCAATACCAAAGACAATTTAAATAAGATATCCAACGCAGAACAAAAACAAGTAAGATCGTTGCAGTCCTATATAATTAGGTTATTTGTGTGTTCAGAAAGAGACGCGAAAAAAAACTGCACAGGTATGAGAGATATAGATTTTGCTCCTTTGTGGGGAGGGGGTTGGGGGGTCCAAAATTTTTTATGCAGATTTGTCCAGGTGGTCAACATTATTCTGTATGCCAAATTAGGTAACTCTATCTTTACTGTAGGAGATATAGCCCTTGAAAAACGTTTTTGGGGATATCATATGCCGATTTGTGGGGGTGGGGGTGGGGGGGTCAACATTTTTTGATGCAGATCTGTCGGGAATCTCAACATTAGTCTGTATGCCAAATTTGGTGACTATATCTTAAAAATTGGGGAAGACACAGGTTTTCCCCAAATTGTGGAGGAGGGGTGGGGGTGATGGGTCGATCTCGACACTTCATAAATTGACGGTATACACCAACATGTGTACCAAGTTTGGTTGCTCTAGCTCAAAGATAAAGGCAAAAAAATTGCGTTCATACGGACAGACGGACATTTCGCAAACCCAATATACTATTTTCCCTTCGGGAAAATAGTATAAAAAAGGAACAAGGGAACGCTTGTTTTTCGTGAAACCGCTCTCTGGGCTCGAAAAGATCGCGCGATCGGCCGCACTACTTTGAGAGCTAAATGCTAAAAATAGAATGCGCTCTCAGCCTCACCACGTATTGATAAAAATCTGCTCACAATTTAAAACTCAAAGGCAATACGGGATTAGGGCGCGTATGTATATCTACGCACTCGATCTCTTTCATAGTTGCTTTGTCTCACTCTACGATTCGGTGGCATCTTGAAAGCAGTAAGCGAGTTTCACAATTCAATTTCCGATTAATAGAATGTTTTTTTTTTGTTTTTGACGCTGTTTATGTTTTGCTTTGAAGTGTAGATAACACTAGGTAATTATGCGCATTATACTACATGTGAAATTATTGTACTTTCTATAACGATACATGTACATGGTATTCTGTAGTCCACAATGCACCATGCGCGCGTTCAGAAAATAGAATCTTCCTTGGCACTGTAGGAAAAATTTAAGTTTTTCTGGCATTAGACAAATTTTTGTACCGAGTATCAACAATTTGTCTTTCAAATTGTAGTTTTTAATTTAAATAAAAGGATGGTGTTACGGCCACATTTGTTAAAAAATTCTTACAAGAACGTTCACAAAGAAACACGACCCAAAATATTTAGTTAAAAAGTTTGAGTTAAAAATTTATGACACAAAATGTGTCCATTTATCCTATAGTGCAGCGCAAGCTACAATAAAAACAAATATCATCTGCTGAGAGCGCATTCAATTTTACGCTCTCAATGTTAGAAATCGAGAGCGAGAGCGCGTCAAGCACTGCAGAGTGAAAAGCCACCTAACCAACCGAGAGTGAGAGCGCGCTAAGCGAAAAGCCACGGCAAAAATTTTTTGTTCAATAATTAGGCGTTAGACATCTTGTGATTTAAATTGTCTTTGTCAATAGAGGGTGTCAATAGCAGGATTTACATATATGAGTGTGCAGTTTTAGTGGTATGTAGTACTAGGCCGATAGATTAACGACTATGAGACTGCTCTCCCACCACTAATCAGCTGTTAACCATATGAGCAGCTGTTTGACCATTTGCCCATCACTAAAAACAAGTGTTGGGTAACAGATGAGGATCGAGAGGTGCAGTTTGAAATCGACACTTAAATAAAGCGGACATACATTGAAAAGTCAAAGTGTTTTCTCATAGTCCGCATTTACCTACGTTTATTTGGCTCCATATTTCAAATACAATTTTCTATCGATTACCAGGGCTACACAATCACGATAACACAAATATAGTGTGCCAACCTTGACAATCGCTCGTGCAACCCTGTGACAAATGTTGCATTTTACAGAAATGCAGCATTTCAATATGGTGCAACAACAAAAAAAACACGAAAATGTAAACATTTTGGTGGAATTTTTCTGTATTTCTCGAAAATGCTAAATGGAACTGTAGTGTAAAGACACTATTAGAAGATGACTCTGAGAAGAGTATTTTGCAAATAAACAGAATGGATTAAAATACAAGAAAAGTTCAAAGTTAAGCCGATTGTTTTAGTCAAAAAGAAAACGGGAAGTCTGAGTATATTGATTTCAGAAAATTAGACAAAATAATGATTAAAGAAAATTATCCATTGCCTTTAATCGATGATCTATTACAAAAACAGTATTTACCAAGCTTCAATTGAAAAATAAATATTTTTGTTTGTCGAAAAAGAATAGGTAAAATCTACATCTCTACCATGAGTCCCTTAGGAGAGTTTGAATTTTTTTCAATTTGAAATGATAAATGGCATAGTATTTAGGAAGACTAATGATGATATGTTCCGGAAGGCATGGAGTATCAAATTTTGTATAAATACCATAATGAGCTGCGCCATATTGGAAGGGACAAAATGTTAGACGTTATCGGGAAGTTACAGTACACAAAGTTTGTAAGATTGTATACAACAAGAACAAATAGCAAGAAAGTAATTAGAGCATAAGATAACTATTTTTGTTCATAAAGCTGACCAAGGTGTATAGTGTCTGGTCGGGAAAATTGTTTCAGATCAGCTGTTTGTCGAATTCTTAAATGAGGCAACAGGCTCCTCGCAAGTTAACGGCCCGGTAGAACGGTTAAACATAAGTTTAGGCCCTATGACAGCGAAGCTTGCAAAAGCGGAGACTGGCCAGCATTGGGATGTAGTCATCGGAAAAGTACAATGTATCTTGAATTATACACAAGATCGTAGCACCAAGCAATATCCTAGCGCAATGTATATTTGTTTTCATTCTGTTTAACTGTCTTTTGGTAAACATAATTAAATTAATAAATAAATATTTGGATTGCCTCAGGGGGAGAGATTAGTGACAAGTTGCAGGAGAAGTTAGAAGAGGCATTACAGTTAGACTCAATAAGAGAAATAACTTTAGAAGAGTTTAAGAACAGGCGAGACAAAAGCAATCACTGGCAAAGGCAAGCAATAAGAAGCGAAGATATCCTAATAAATACAGTTTTGGAGATTACGTAATAGGAAATAATTTTGATACCACTGCAGGAGTTTCAGGGAAGCTAATGCCCAAGAACAAGACACCATATGTGATAGAAAAATTGTTAAAGAATGACAGCTATTTGATTAAAGATATTGACGGCTTCCCGTTATCTCGAAATCCTTATCAGGGCGTTTGGAGTGCTCAGAACATTAGGCATTGGATTAAAAAATAATCTTAATATAAGTATACAAGACTGTATATATAATACAGCTCATATGCAAATGTTAGTCTAAGAAACAATGTACATACATAGATTAAGAATGTTGTAATGAAGTAACTATAAGTTCAAATGTATAACTGGGATTGAGGGCTATCTCTTGGTCAGGATGGCGCAGATTGAAAGCGACACTTGAATAAAGCGGACATACCTTTAAAAGTCGAAAACGGTTTTCTCTTACAGTATGTATGTATAAATGTGATTGTTAATACATGCAAATAGGTGCAGATGATGTATGTTTGATCCACTTGAAAGGCTTTTATGTATATGTGTATATTTAAAAGAAAAAAAAGAATATTTATTTTCGAGTATGTATACATGTGAATTAATTTTCATGCAAATAAGTGCCAAGAATTGACTACGCATATGTATGGACGGCTTTCTATACATACGTGGTCGCTTATAAGATTGAACGAATTTTAATTGTCCTCGATTGCTCAATGGTTATCACCAAATACCTGTATTTTTCTGCAGGTTACAACGATTCTTTCCTTAAAGGTGAAAAACTGCGGTGAACGATGAACGAAAATCACACCATACCAAATTAGTTGTGCAAAAAATAAAGGCTTACATAAAAGTGCACTTTTTCTTTTAATTTGCCGACATTAATACCGAGGTCCCTGCTCTGGAGGTAATGAAAATCTAGAAGGGGTTTCCTAGATCAAAATATCGAAATTATTAGGAAGTACTATAATGAACGCGGTATTTTGTACAACTAATTTGGTGCATTCAAATTTAAGTCTATTTGTTCAAGCATCGATCTTCTGTTCTTTACTTAGCACTGAAAACTCTTGAGTAGCGTTGGCAGTTGAGAGCCAGTACAAAGGCCCGACCGTCAAGATGAATTTACAAGCAGCGGTAGTCTTCGGGAGTTTGCACAGAGGCCCGAGCAGTTAAGCTGCACTTAAAAAGTGCAATTACTTTAACATACGAATTGGTGCTGTTTTGCACTCTCACGGTCTTATGGAACAGCTGGCGTAGATGTTCATACAATTCTTAAATGTTTATAAAACAATAAATTGGCCCAACTTATTATACCCCAGGGTATTATAATTTTGTCTCGAAATGTGTAATGAACCGAAGGAGACATTTGGACCCAACAAACTATATATATTCTGAATCAGCATGAATAGCCGAGTCGATATAGCCATGTCCGTCTTTCCGTCTGTTTTTATGCAAACTAGTCTCTCAGTTTTAAAGCTATCGTTATGAAACTTGGCACAGACCCTTCTTTTTGCTGCAGGCTGTACATATGTAAGAACCGGCCGGATCGGACCATTATAACATATAGCTTCCATAGGAACGATCGATCGACAAATATGTTTTTGTATGAACAACTTTTTTGTTTATTAATGTATCCTTACCAAACTTTACCAAGCCGAGTCTCTGGAGAATTTATACAATCTGGCCAAATTTGGTCAAAATCAGACTAATATATCACTATATGTTTATACAAATATTTCATCCAAACTAAGTGAGAGTTTTATAATACTTCAAATAGTTTCCTATAATTTGATCAAAATCGGAACACATAGGAGCAATCAGACAAAAATTAAGTTTTGTATAAAAAACATTGCTGCTAGGGTATATAGCTTCGGCACCCGAAGATAGCCGTTCTTTCTTGTTTTTTTTTCGTACTTTAAACACTCATACGAATATATGGTATAAGCCTTGTGTTAATTAAAATTGTCCCCATGGAAGGATGTGGAACCTTGAAACTTTATAAATTAAGGGTATATATCGACATGTGTACCAAGTTTGGTTAATCTGGCTTCAGGGGTGTGGAAAAATATTATATTCATACGGGCGTACATACGGATAGACAGACATTGCACAAGCCCAATATACACTCTAAAAAAGTTTTTAAACAGAGTATAAGAACTTTGGAATTTTAAAGTTTTTTTGAGCCTAAAAGAACATAAACAGGCAAAACAAAATCAACAACAAAATGCCATGCACACTTGTATGCATGCAAGTCCACGACTGTTGTCTAAGTGTGAATAAGATACACTTCCAACACATCGTATGTACATACATTGTGCATTTCACAATGATTAAACTTTTTTTACATACATATATGTGATGAAAGTTCACACTAAGACGGGATTTTGGAAAATGTTGTATGCAAGCTTTATGTTTGCCATCTAATCGGCTTCAAACTCATTTTTAAAAATCTACACTGAAATTCATTTCAGACTAATTTCACAGATTTTGGTAATCAACCCTCATGGGCGGAAAATAAGGGTCTCAAGGTTGTATGGGCGAAAGTCTAATTTTAGCCCGATCACCTTCAAATTCATTTTAAAAGCTCTAAACCTAAATTAATTCGATACGTGTATCAGCAATTTTGGGAAATTCTGCTCTTGGGTCGGAAAATTGGTGGAAAACTCTGGTATTCGACATTAAAACTCATTTTCAAGGTTCTACAAAAAAACATAGCAGGCGCGGTGCCCAAAGATTTTGGAAAATCTGCCCCCAAGATCGGAAAATTCGCGGAAAATTGTTGTATGAAACTTATTTGATTATGGTCCGATTGGCTTCAAACTCATTTTCAAAGCTTTACACATTAAATAATTCGACGCGTGCTGTACCTTTTTATCGGGCTTAGCGACACAAATAATCTGTCAGAATTTTGCCATTTTAGTAATTTCAATTGCTCTTTAGGTACGACCCTCGACCATGCAGCGGACTTAGCACTGCAACGGTACAGTTAGCGCAAAATTGCGCACGGCGCGTCTCATTTTTGCGTATTTTTGATGTGAGGTGCGATCATTGTTTCATTGATAAAAACCAAGAGGGCAAATTGGGGTAGACTTTTATTTTTGGACTAGCTTCAGGAATGTTCACAGAAACTTCCCTCTATTCCCACCTACTGCAACTCGCTAGGGTTCTATGTTAAAAGTTTACATGAAGTTGGAAAACTGTGGTGAAAATAGTGGTCCAGTAATGTACTTATTAAAAACACAATAATGTTCCAAAATTTTAATATTCATATACCTTTGGTTTTAAAATCGTCTCATCTTTCATTTTCAAAAAAGACATTAAGAATCGAGTGAGCTGTTTGGTTATAATACCTTCACAAAGGTGAAAAATGTTTCTCAAAAAACCATATTGACAAGAAAGTGGAAATATTTTTCCACTTTGGGAACCTGTACCAAACAGATGAACCAAAACCAAAACAAATTCACATCCATATACTATGGCCAATTCTACATATATCAAACTGCATTTGCCGTTTTACATTTGCTCACCATGACCTTTTTGATTTTTGCCACGTGCCTCGGCCAACGGCGCCACTGTGCGATGTTAGAAATTGTACCAAAACCCGTTGCCATGAGCGGGAAATTGGGATCAAGGTCAAATGGGTGAAATTATTTGTTTTCTTACATCGGCTTGAAAACATTTTCTACATCATTAGCCTCAACTATTTAGGAATGTCTACCACGAGAAAATTGTTGTATGTTATTTTTGTGTATTTTTTACGGTTGAAGATACTTTCTTCAACCGTCAAATTCAACTACTACTCATATACGGACAAGTTTGTACAAAAATTCCTAACAATAAGGTCACTGATGAGGATGCTTGGCAGCATCCGAAATAGCGCTATATGACCAGCCAATACTTTTCATATCTACCTTTCTATATTCACCCGAAATTGTTGACGTCGAGCCTGTTAAATATTTCATTTACAAATTATACGTCGCTAAACACACATTCCATAATGCAAATTGCATCTAAATATTTTGCTGGGCAAGGCCGGGGTATTACCTGCTATTACCAGTGCACAATTTTTGAAATTAGCCTTTTGTTATTTTTTTTATGTGGAACATTAGAGTAAATATATAATTTAAAAAATTTATAAAAACAAAACATTTCGAACATTAAAAAAAAAACATTTCGAATACAAAAATTATTACCAAACATTTTTACATACATATATGCATAATGTATACCATATTATATTTTTTAAATTAATTTAATTGCATTTGCAATAAAATTTTCATAATATAAAAAGGTTACTAAAAGTGGCAGATAAAATGATATTCTACAAAAAAAATAATGTTTGGTTTTATTTATCTGCTCCTGGAAAAAATTTTGCGTGTGCTGCGTATCGTGCGACGCTAAGGGTTCGAGGCGTTTGCTAAAAACCGTTAACTTTTTTGACTTTAAAGAAGTTATTACTGCGTTCTATTATTCTCAGCTTTCTTTTATATGTTGGATTTTCTGTGCTTTATTATTTATTATTAATTCGCTAAAAATTACGAATATTATTAAAAATTTAAATGTAACTTCAATTTTGTGTAGCATGCGCTACAACACATTATAAACAACTATTTCTATTTCAATTTTTATTTATTTTTATGCCATTCGAAAGTACACTTAAATCCCTCTAAGCACTATATAAAAGTGGACGTTATTTCTTTTAAAAACCTAATTTTTTTACATTTTAATCTAAAAAACCTACGTTAGTTACGTGTGACACGCAGATTTGTGCATATTTAAGTTATTGTAAGAAAATTAATGAAATTTGTAATACATTAAGTTGGGAAACGGAAAAACTTGCACTGTGCTTAGTGAATAGCTGGCTGATTTCCAGATGGCATCGAATCTTTGAGACAGAGCCACAGTGAAAACGATCGAGGGCGTAGAATACTCTCTCAAAATTGAGACTGAAAGCGTTCCTTTTTCGAACGGCTCTAAATTTTTTTTTAGAAAAACAATCCTTTTGCGATTATTTTGTACTATGTTACAAATCATGGCAATGTATGGACTTTGTATTGATGTTATGCGATGCTTGCGAATTTTTTTTCGAGCAAGTAGCAAATATGCCAAAGCTATTTATGTCAGGCGACTGCGAAAGCATTTTAAATTGTTTACAATGGTACATAAGCCATTTCTGAACGAGATAAGGTGAACAACCATTGTCTCAACAATCTTTATTTTAAGAATCTCATATAAGCTCTGTTATCAATTTATCGTATAAAACAATTATTAATGCTCTAGTCGATTATACCCGACTACGAGACTCCCTTTACGCAAGTCTAAAATTCCTTAACACCTCTACGTACACTTACACATATGTACATACATGCTGCAGTACATTTCCAGCGGCGGTTTCTCTTATCTATTGCTGTAAAACGTTTTTAATGAATTGCGGGGGTGTTGATCTGCGTAACCGACATTCCAAATTTGATACATCTAGCGCTTATAGTTTCCGAGATCCTTGAGTTCATACATACGGACAGGGCCAGATCAACTCGGCTATTGGTACTGATCAAGACTTTATAAAGTCGGAGATGTATCCGACTGCCTGCTACATACATTTGCACATATTTAAAGCCCATTTTTAATCCATTTTATGGGTACGGAGTAAAAATTAGGTTTGGTATACTTTTAGAATTCACTAAAAGCTTATAAAACAAATAATACTTAAATATAAATGTAATTAATAATTTCTAATATAGAACTTACATATACATAACTGTTAGGTGAATCAGTCAATATATCGACAACAAAAAATAAATTGATGAATATCCATTGTTAGTAAACTCAATACCTGACAAAAACTAATTCATGTGTACCTTAGAACTATATAATTTTATTGAATACTCACTTTAAATAGTAAATTTGTCCATCATTAGTTTTAGCTTGTTCCCAACCAGGCGGCAATGCTCCTAGTTGACTTTGTAATTGAATAGGACTTACTACGTCATATGATCTCTGCTTTTTATGGATGGTTTGTGTAGATAATAGAGTTTCCGGTCCTTGTCCCATACATGTATCTAATTCAATATTATTTGCTGTACTACTGGTAAAATCTACACTATTCTCTGGGTATGCAGGGCCTTGGTTACTATTTGCGGTTGATTCATTTCTAGAACGAACGTTGTAGTTTTGTTGAAGAGATGCTGGGCTGCTCCGGGCTCGAAAGTGATGTATTGTTAGGCGGCTTTGTGATGGTTGGTTCTGTGAGAGGGATGACTGTAAATCTGACTGAGGAGTCTTGTTGATATTATTTTGGGAGCCATCGTATGTAGAATCTGCACTGTTTGCTCGAGAATGTAAAGGTGCAGGAGGATTAAAAAATGAATTTGAAGCTTGCGCATACGAAAAGGAAGCTGCAATGGTAACTTTGCGTCCCCTGGATTCAATACACTATCAAATAAGGCTTGCAAGTTGTCATCAGAATCTTGATTTACTCGAACAACAAGATTGGTGGATAATTTAGTGGGTGACAGCATGTCCTCATCGTCGATTTCTTTTTCGTTTATGTTGATGCTTTTATTGCTTAATGACATCGTTAACGTAGATACAAAGATTTAGTATTTAATCAAATGTATTAAACCAAAGCGAATTAATAGATCCTTATAAAATTTCATATGCCTGCTCATATGGACATTTGCGTAAGTCACTTCATTTCTAAAGTTAAATCAATACATTCCAAATCTTTAATTTTCTTGTAATATAAATAATATGTAGGGTTTAAGCAACATTTATTTTATATTTGTACATATATTATTCCATAAGCAACAGAACTGCCAACATAACAAAACAAATTATATAAAGGCAACCATCCCTTACCAAACTCACATATTGTTAAAAATATCGATATATATCGTATGTATACACATAATAACATTTAATAGGAGTTACACACGACACAAAATACTAAAGTCACCGTATCGGTGTTAAATGACGGCCAGTTAACATGGGCGAAAATATGTTGCCAGCAGGGGAAGTGAAAGTTAAGAAGCGAACGAAAATAAATGCATGAAATATGTTTTCTATGCTCATTTATAATCGAAAATTTTTACTATTCCAACACAACAGGTGCTATTTACTTATACTCCACCCGAAACACTGATATCGAAACACAAATCAGCTGTTGACTTAAAAAAAATTATTTCATAATTTGTTCTGAGCCGAATTATATTAATAAAGTATTTTGCCTGCGAAGCCAAAAATTAGCACCCTAAAATATGGGACCTACACTAACGGATGATCCTTGTCAAGCTTATTTCCATGGCCTCTTAAATGCTATAATTTTTATGCCAACAAGTCAACACCAATGTTTTTCTCATCTTTTTATTTTCTTAAATTTGGATTTTATTTGCGCCAAATTTAAGCACTCACGGTGTCGATACTATTTAAATATTCTAAAATTACTTAGTGTCGAAAGACAAAACGAAAGATTGTTTTCAGTACTTTCCAGTATAAGTTTCGACACAGTCAATGTTTCGTTCATGTGTAGCAACTACCTTCCCGTGCATTTCTTATAAAAAAGATCGAAGCACTACTTGTTTTGATAGTTCCCGAATAATCGCCGGCTTAAGCACGATATTATGGGAAAAAAACGAAAAATTTATTTAAGCGATGGCTTATTAATAATCGACAGTCTAAAGGTGCGGTCACACGATATGACATTTTGCCACATATATGTAATATCGTTATCGAAATCAACAGTGAAAATTTGTATATGGCAAAAGTAAGCATATATGTTAAAAATCTTAACATATAAACTTATATGGCACGTTTCTACCATAGATATCTTTGATTTGCTATATCGTGTGAGCACGTATGCGATGAGTACATATTCGGGGACGCATACGATTGTCGGCAGATTAAAAACATGTAATGTATTAGTAACTAGAAGTAGACACTACTCCGCAGCAGGACGATGATATGTTTTTGTTGGCTGACAACTTAAATTTGCTACGGAGTGTATTATTAATATATTTTAGAAGTGGTTTGGTTTCTTGTACACACAAACCTGCTTACAGATGTTATTTCATTTGTGCATCTGTATGTGCACATGTGCGGGCATATGATTTGGTTGCAGAAGACAAAACAAAGCTATCTAAGCTTGCTTCCATGACCTATGTATATCAACAATTCTGTTTTTGTATAATAATTGTATTTTAAATGCATAGACGAAATAGGTTGGCAAAAGGTAGAGTGGCTATTTTTTCTTTTTATTAAATTATATAATTGTTATTATTGTATACATATATATATGTATATTATATTCTAATAAAAATTCAATATATTAATTTCTTAAGTCCTAAGCCGCCGCTCGAATAAGCTACCGATTTAATATACATATGTACTATGTATTTCATCGGTACCTAAGGAACACCACGAGGAGGCCATCACACATGTAATGGGGTTATAAGTTAATACAACCTTCGAGTCGACTTGAAATGCCATAATTTTTTAAATTAAGACATCTCCATGTTCCCCACCTAACATGCAACCTAGTCTAATAAGAACCTATGGCAACCTACAGATGAGAGACAAGTTCTTTTTAGATTATTAATACGACTTGAAACGCCTTAATTTTTAAAATAAAACATCTCCTAATCCATGTCCAAACATATTCAAGTTCCTACAGAATCTAACAATAAAATAAAACATAAACGCGCCTTCTCCCCAGTCCAAAAATAAACAAGAACCTACAGAACCTAATTGCAAAACCTTTCAAAACATCTCCATACTAAACCTTGTCTTAAAATACCCAGCAGCCTATTGCTGCCTTAAAATAACCAACATCCTATCAAATCTCAAAACAGTACTTATTCCAATCCAACAACATTCAACAACGTTCAACATCCTATCGAATTAACAATATTCAACAACCTACAGCATCCTATTGAGCCTAACAAAACTTTTCAAAAACAACTAATTCCAATTCAATAATATTCAACAACCTACGAATCTAAAAACAGAATCAACGAAGGCCACCCAAAATTCCTGACCTAACAATAAAATCAATTTTCAACAAGTTTTGCTAAGCGTATACATATAAAATGTATATAATTAAATAACCGATTTACGTAAGGGTTTTAAAAAAATATTTTATTTAATTATAAGCCTTATCACAACCGAATTATTAGGATTTCCAAATCGAACTCAATTAATCTAAGTGCGTGGGCGCTGATCAAACCTCGGACCGAAGCTTTTTAGGAAGCTTTAGGGTGAAAAACGTTTATGTTGAGAGCGAGCTTTTGGCTCTCTTAAAGAGTAGTCTCTTAGGGAGATTACGAGAGAAGTAGCGACGTTGCGTCAGCCGGGATTTGTGCAGCGTCTGCATTTTCGCGTGGGAAAGTGGTGGCCTGATGCTAACTACGACAAGTGGCTTGGGTTCTTAAATTTAGGGTCTTTTGTTTATGTCTGAACGATATCCGCCAGTGTCGAAGTTATCAACAGATTTGTTTACAAAAATTTGGGTAGCTTATGACTGTATGTGGTTGCTAAGTGTGTAAGTGACGGGAGATGGATATATCACTCCCCCAACCATAAGAAATTTGCATGGCCTCAGGCGGCTAATCTTGGATGTTAGGGTACAAGTGGGGTGTCGAATCTATAATTACAACTATTTCTTCGTTAATATCTTTGATTTCTTCTATCTTAGTTTCTTGATTTGATTTGGTTTTTATGTATATCATTACAATATTATGTGGTGCTGTTTTGCATTTGATATAAAGATAAGATATGCCAATTATGGCCATTAAAACTAAAGTGGTTATGGTTATAGCTTTATAAATTGTGTTTTGCTTATTATTAAATAAAATCATTTCCTTAATTTCTACGTGCGATAGTGGTTCAAGATTAGTTACGTTATGTTCAGTAAATATTAAATTGGTATATTGCTGAATATTGTTTGTAATTGTAATATTGTTCAACTCTGCAGTACAATTGTATATTTTTATGGTTTTATTATTTTCAATGTAAATTTCTTGGTTGTTACAATTTTGATATAATTTATTTCGGGTCATATTCCATGTAATTAAAATATTTGGTTCAATATATTGAATGTAATTTTCTTTACGAAATTTATTAAAAGTACAAGTTGGTGTTTCATGTCTTATAATATTGGCAATACAATGATCTTTGACGATTTCTTTTGTCAAGGTGTTTATTACATTATTGTTGTGTATATAAAATTTACTTGCAATGTTTTCGTTAATAATCTGCCCGTTTTATCTGGGTATGGTGTAATCAAGAATGTTGGTGTTTCTATTGTGTTAATGGGGATATGTGAAATCAGAAATATTTCGTTAGTTGCTGTGCTGTACCAACCGGAAGTTTTTATGTCAATTATATTTTTGTGGTCAATATTTTGAAGTCTGTCGTGTTTAAGTAATTTGGGGTTAAAAATTCCTAGACGTGTTAGTTGAGTACCCATTTCGATGTCTTCAATATATTCGGTGAAGTGTTCAATATTAAATTTAATAAGTTGAGTTTCTGTTCGGTTAGCATAGCATAATTTTTCTTATTTATTATGTTAATACTTACTATCATTAATAGTGTCGATGACGTTGTTCAAGATACTGGTTTGTATGGAATTTTGTGCTATGTTTGTAACTTGTTGTTCAATTTCTAATTTATCGTTTTCGTCGAGTGTGCCGAAAAGGTATTTGTATGTGGAACCCACAAAGTTTATAAGTCCTCGTTGGTTACGTTTTGTAATACGAATGCCACTCCTTTCTCGTTGTAGTTTGTATACTAAATATTTTATTTGTGGTTTATCGTTATCATGATTGCTGTTATGGTGGATTTGTACAATTGAAAGTGTCGGCTTCCAGTGAATATTTGCTTTTATTAATTTTCTTTTTACTCCCTGTACCCATAAAATGGGTAAAAAGGGGGTATTGGATTTGTGCAAAAGTATGTAACAGGCAGAAGGAGACATCTCCGACCCTATAAAGTATATATATTCTTGATCAGTGTCAAAAGAGATTTCGATTTGGCCATGTCCGTCTGTCTGTCCGTCTGTCCGTCTGTCCGTCCGTCCGTCTGTCCGTCTGTCCGGATGAACGCGTCGATCTCAGCAACTACAAGAGCTAGAGACACCAAATTTGGAATGTAGGTTCCTGTATACCATACGCAGATCAAGTTTGTTTCATATTTCAGATATCTCCCCCGTTCCCCCGCAAATCGATAAAAACCGTTTTACAGTAACATTTTTCAAGATACAGCTTTAAGATTTGGCATGTACAATACTTTAGTCTCTCTTGATCTACTGTCCAAATTTCAAGTCGATCGGATAATAAACACGGAAGTTATTCACGATAGAAGATTCAGTAATGCAGCGAGAGGGGGAAGGGGAAGCACAGCCACCAATTAAAATGCCTCGCTTGCGCTGTCGCTTTTGCCGCCTGTGTGCGTGCGTCTTTGTGTATGTGTGTGTGTATGTGTAAGTGGACATAGATGTGATTGAATGTTTTAGACCTGGGTACAGGGAGTTTCGTAGTCGGGTATACTCGACTATAGCATTCTTACTTGTTCTTTTTAAATTTGCTTCTGTAATGTGTAACCTTTCTACATCTGTTTGTTTCTTCGAAGTGTTTTTCGTCGTTGTGTTTTTATTACGTTTTTTATTAAGTGCTTCTATTTGTCTTCTTTTATTTTCTTGGACGAATGAATATGTCTGCTGGGGTCCTCTTAGTAGTTTTATGTTTTGTTTTGTGATTATACGTGTATAATATGGTTTCGAACTTAGTCATCTTATTTTCTATGTTTGCTTCATTATTAACTATTCTTAATTTTTCGTTAACTGTTTTATGGAATCTTTCCACATCTGCAATGCCATTCTTGCTGGATGTGATGTTTATTATAACGCCTTCAGATTTCAACCATGCCTGCAATGCTGCGCATATGAAAGCTGAATCTTTATTTCTTGGGGTTTTCCCATTTTATTGAATATTTTAATGATGGCTCTTTTAGTTTCTAGCCATTCTCTGCTTTTTACATCAATGAGTGCTGCAAATTTTGAATAAATGTCAATGCATTATAGGAATTGTACATTGTCTATCATGTAGAAGTCCATAACATATTTTTTTCCCTAATGTTAAAGATTTCTGGTGTTAATTCTCTATGCCTGGATGTAGCAAATCCTTATGAGTTTTTAACGTGAGTTCTTTAAATTCAGCATATGTTTCGATATTGGTTAGCATACTAGTGGATCGCATAACTTTTGTTATTTGATCTGGGCTTATGATTTCTAAATACGCCTTTTGAAATGAAGGAAAGTCTGTTTCGTTATGGAAATAGATTACACTACTTTTTGTACAGAGATATTCTTTAATTATCTCTTTTGCGTATGCATTGTTCATATTTTTGTATGTGATTTCTACAATAGTTTTGTGAAAGTAGTGGATAAATTCCACTTTATTTTCACCCCTTTGATGAATTCTAATTGCCTACTATAATAATTGATTGGCCTTTCTGTTATTTGGATAAGGCTCGAGTTATCTTCATCTGCGCTGTGTATTGTGGCTACATTACTATCTGCTGATTCTCCTAATAAGTTATCTTCTAGTTTTATTCTGGAAAGAGCGTCGGCTACCTTATTTTCTTTTCCTGGGAGATATTTGATATGAAAATCAAACTCATTTAGTCTGATCTTCCACCGTTGGAGTTTCATGTTAGGCTCTTTGATATTGTTTAACCAGGCTAATGGTCTGTGATCACTTAAGATCCCAAACTTCCTACCGAAAAGGTAAGATCCAAAATATTTCGTAGCCCAGACAATAGCTAACAACTCTTTTTCAATAGCAGAGTAATTTAACTCATGCTCATTGAGTTCTACTTGCAAAACAAATGGGCTTATGTTCTTGTGACAGAACAGCGCCAATTGCTATGTTGCTTGCGTCAGTAGTTAAATGAAATGGTTTATCGAAATTTGGGTAGACCAATATAGGGTCAGACGTGATCAGCAATTTTATCTTTTCGAATGCCGAAATGTATTCTTTTTCTTGAATGTTAATAGTTGCTCCCTTTTTGAGTTTCAATGTCATCGGTTTAACTATACTGGCAAAGTTCGGTATGAATTTTCTATAGAAGCCGCACATGCTTAAAAATGATTTGATTTGTTTTGGAGTTCAGGTATGGGGAATTTTATGATTGCTTCTATCTTATTCGGGTTTGGTTTTATCCCATTTGTGGTCACAATATGACCCAAGAATTCAGTTTCTTTTTTCAGAAACTCACATTTGTCAAGTTGAAGCTTTAGGTTGGCTTCCCTCAATTTCCTGAATACCTTTCTGAGTGATGATAGATGCTCTTCCAATGAAGTGGAGTAGATGATGATATCATCAAAAGGTTGTTCATACAACGCTGAATCGTTGCAGGAGCATTTTTAAGTCCAAAAGGTATGCGAGTGTACTCGTAGTGGCCATGTTTGGTACTAAATGCAGTTTTGGAAATCGACTTTGGATCCATTTGGATCTGGTGAAAACCTTTAGCTAGATCGATGGTTGTGAAGTTTTGGCACTTTCCTAATGATGTAGATGTAATGATCCAGATGTACTTTCTGTCTCTTTGTGGATGGATTTGGTGCATTAGATACAAAAGGTTGGTTCTGTTGATAGTTCATTGTATTCTGAGTCATACCTTGAGTTAGTTTATATCGGAATTCGTTCTGTAATTGTTTTGGGGCTTCGTAGATTTGCTGTCTATTTTGTAAATTATTGTTTTGTTGATAATTTATAGTTGGTTTACTTGAAGTGGCAGGCACTTGGTTTGAATTTTGAGTATTGTTTCCCCCATTCCTACGATTTAAATTGTTTTGTGTGTTAGTGTAAGTTTTTATGAAACTATCAAAAAATCCCTCTCTCTGAGCAATTTGTTTTAAATTTTGTATAGTGCTAATGTCATAACGAGCAAGTGTCATGAAAAGCCTATCTGGTAATTTTTTGTTAATTACGTCTTTAATGGTGTTTTGCATTGCATTGGTATACAAGATGGTATTGTTTGGAATGTTTACTAATGCTAATTTGTTTACAATCATGCAGGACTCATGTTCTAATTCCTCGATGAACTTACGTAGACTTCCGTTAAAGTTGGTGTTGTATAATCGTCTCAAAAGTTCCTCATATGTTCATTGGTATACAAGATGGTATTGTTTGGAATGTTTACTAATGCTAATTTGTTTACAATCATGCAGGACTCATGTTCTAATTCCTCGATGAACTTACGTAGACTTCCGTTAAAGTTGGTGTTGTATAATCGTCTCAAAAGTTCCTCATATGGCGTCTGCACTTTGAAGGCATCGATGAGAGCCTGTTTTAATTCCGGCCACGTATTAGATTGGTGTAACTGTGATATCCGTTGAGCTTCTCCAGATACTTGTAGTTCGATAGCTCCGAATAGGACGCTATGTTGACGAACATCCCTCGTTGGATACAATTGTAATATGAAGTCGGTTCGTCTAATGAAGACTGCTAGGTGTTCCGGTGACCCTTCAAAGTGGGGCACCTGTCTCAATTGAGACAATGCCTGATTTAGATGTTGTTCTGATAATTCCAGAGTCATTTTTGATGTGTTGGTTGTTTGGCTTTTAGTTAATTTTTTCGACGTTGCAATTTTGCACTTATTGTCTTTGTTGTTTTTTTTTTTTTAATTTTGTTGTAGATGATGTTTGTTGTTTTGATTTTGATTGTATAGTTCTTGATTAATTTTTTAAATGTTGCAATTTTGCACTTATTGTCTTTGTTGTTGATTTAAAAAATTTTGTTGTAGATTGTGTTGTTTTGATTTTGATTGTATAGTTCTGCACACAAATTTTCGCGCAGATATTGGCGGCACACAAATTTTCGCGTCACCAATTGTTATTATTGAGTTTATTTGCATATGCAAATTCCTCCCAGTGAAACACGGGTTACAGGGATCAAAAATTTGATGTGTAACACCCAGACGTGTTCGCTGTTATTGTAGTGTTTAAACACTACCAAGTTATCTCGATTAGCCAAAGACCAATACTTGCTGAGATTTACTTGACGATCCTACGTAGGAATCGTATCCAGGATTACTGACAGAGGTTGCGTATTTTACAACTTGAGAGTATCCTACCGGCTGCGCCAATTAAATAACCGATTTACGTGAGGGTTTTAAAAAAATATTTTATTTAATTATAAACCTTGTCACAACCGAATTATTAGGATTTCCAAATCGAACTCAATTAATCTAAGTGCGTGGGCGCTGATCAAACCTCGGACCGAAGCTTTTAGGAAGCTTTAGGTTGAAAAACGTTTATGTTGAGAGCGAGCTTTTGGCTCTCTTAAAGAGTAGTCTCTTAGGGAGATTACGACAGAATTAGCGACGATGCGTCAGCCGAGATTTGTGCAGCGTGTGCATTTTCGCGTGGGAAAGTGGTGGCTTGATGATAACTACGACAAGTGGCTTGGGTTCTTAAATTTAGGGTCTTTTGTTTATGTCTGAACGATATCAGCCAGTGTCGAAGTTATCAACAGATTTGTTTACAAAAATTTGGGTAGCTTATGACTGTATGTGGTTGCTAAGTGGTATGTGGTTGCTAAGTGGTATGTGGTTGCTAAGTGTGTAAGTGACGGGAGATGGATATATCACTATATACATATGTATATTTATTAAAATATTAGAGTCGTTCATACAACAAGTCAATGACAACCTACAGCAAAACCTAAAGTCCAATATTTACTCATCTTGAAATGCTTTGATTTTTAAATCAAGACATCTCCTAATCCTTCTCCAAAAATAGTTAACAACCTGCAGAGTGTAACAAGCAACTATTCCAAAAACTGAGTGATTGACCAGTGATGCCAATAACTTTCTGAATAAAAAGAAACCCTCAAAGTTCAGTAAAAAAAAAAAAAATTCTTAAAAATTAAAAATTCTTAATTACGCTTGATTAGCGTGATAGCGAGTATATTTTTGCAAGTCTAAGCCCTGTACAAATTTAAAATTAAATGTTCTAAAGATATCGGACTACCGTGCTTACAAGTGTATTTCATTTAAATGGCAAATATTGAAACTGTGTAATTGAAGAGGGAATCGTGTTGAATCTAATTGATGAACGATAACTCTGACGAACATCGGTTTCACAGCGACCCCGATAGCGAGCTAGAGGAACTAGTGCAGGGAATAGATAGCCTAGCGATGAAAAGATATTCCGAACAGGCGTTTCATAGAACCAGGTCGAACATGGACGCACAGCAGTTCGGACAGCTCATAAAGGTAGCGGATCCTTCCTCGTCAAGGTTCCGACAGCTCACAAACTTTCAAAAGGGCAAGGGCTCTTCGAAATCAAATCAGCGTTTCCTACATGGAAACGAGGTAATACGTCAGAACGCTTGACGGGCCAGAGGAGACAAAGAGTAGATCACACGACTCAGGGCCCCGAAACGGCAACACCCACGTATGATCAGACGGCCAGTGAGGCCAGCTCAGAATTTGAAGACGATGTTGGGGAATATGACAGCGATGGTGTTAATTTTTTAGGGGTACGTCCCTGCTACCCTTCGTTGAGAAGAAAGTAGCAGGAACCCTAATGCGCTTCTTAGTCGACACGGGGGCGTCGAAAAACTACATCAGACTCTGTGAGCGGTTGCAAAATGTCGCCCCAGTCGACAAGCCATTTACCGTGTATTCTATACACGGCTCCAATAAGATTAAAAAAAGTGCTGGTTACCTATCTTCGGGGTAACAACACCATTTTTCCTTCTGGACGGGCTGTCCACATTCGACGGTATCATTGGCCTTGACTTGCTAACGCAGTTGGGAGCCACCGTCAACCTCAAGTCTAACCGAATCGAGTTCGACTCGGGTTCGGAGAAAATCCGATACCAAAAGTGCGCCGACATTAACTTCACAAAAGTGATCGAGTCTGACGTACCAGTTTCCGTAAAGGCAGAATTCGAAAAACTGTTAGAAAATAGGCCAAAGGTTTTTGCGACCTCTAACGAGGCGCTTCCATATAACACGTCGGTCGTGTCTACCATAAGAACGACTGACGATGCCCCAATCTATACTAAACTGTACCCATGTCCTATGGGTGTAGCCGACTTTGTGGGCAAAGAGGTGCAGGAGCTTTTAAGAAATGGGGTCATTAGGAATTCGAGATCCCCGTACAACAACCCGATATGGGTTGTTGACAAAAAAGGAAGTCTGGAGATAAAAAGAAGCGATTGGTTATCGATTTCAGGAAACTGAACGAGAAAACGATTGCTGATAAGTATCCGATACCAAGCATTTCGATGATTTTAGCCAACCTGGGCAAAGCCAAGCACTTCACGACTCTAGATCTGAAGTCCGGCTACCATCAAATAGTATTGGCAGAGCGCGATCGAGAAAAGATGTCGTTTTCAGTCAACGGTGGGAAGTACGAGTTCTGTCGACTTCCATTTGGGCTTAAGAATGCTGGCAGCATCTTCCAACGAGCGATCGATGATGTTCTACGGGAGCAGATCGGGAAGTCATGCTACGTTTACGTCGATGATGTAATTATATTCTCCAAAATCGAGACAGACCATGTCAAACACGTTGACTGGGTGTTTAAGAGCCTGCATGAGGCCAACATGAGGGTAGCGCGAGAAAAATCGCAGTTTTTCAAAAAGCGCGTCGAATACCTCGGGTTTGTTGTAACCAACGTGGGCGCAAAAACAGACCCCGAAAAGGCAAAAGCTATCCAGGAGTACCCTGACCCAAGAAACCTGTTCGAGGTAAAGTCTTTCCTAGGGCTAGATAGCTACTACAGGTGTTTCGTGAGGGATTTCGCGTCAATCGCGAGACCAGTATCGGACATTCTGAAGGGGGAGAACGGTTCGGTTAGCAAACATAGGTCAAAGAAGATTGCTATCGAATTTAATGAAGTCCAACGGTACGCATTTGAAAAGTTGAGGGATATTTAGGCATCAGAAGATGTCATGCTCCTTTACCCGGACTACAAGAAACCGTTCGATTTGACAACAGACGCTTCAGCGTACGGTATTGGAGCAGTTCTTTCATAGAACGGTCGTCCAATTACAATGATTTCGAGGACGCTCAAAGTTAGGGAAATGAACTATGCGACAAACGAGAGGGAGTTGCTCGCAATCGTATGGGCGTTAGGGAAGCTGCGACATTATTTGTACGGAATAAAAGACATTAACATCTTCACGGACCACCAGACTCTTGCGTTTGCGGTCTCGGAAAGAAACCCAAACGCAAAGATTAAGCGCTGGAAGGCATTTATCGACGAACACAACGCAAACGTATTTTATAAACCGATGCGCTTTCGCGACAGCATGTCAATGCAGTTGAAGATCAGGATGCTGAGTCTGACGCAGCGACAATGCACAGCGAGGTGCCCCTCACCTATACTATTGCCGGCACAGATAAACCTTTGACCTGCTTCAGGAACCAAATTATCCTAGAAGAAGCAAGGTTCCCGTTAAGACGGAATTTCATTCTATTTGGGGAAAAGACGAGGCACATAGTAAATTTCATTAGCAAGGAATCGCTCTTCGTGACCCTAAAGCTGGTCGTTAATCCTGGGGTGGTAAACGCGATACACTGCGACCTACCCATTCTGGCTCACATGCAGAACGAGTTGGTGAGGGCCTTCCCGGCAACAAAGTTCTGGCATTGTAAGAATCTTGTGGCAGACATCTTCGATGAGAACGAAATGTCAGAAATAGTCACGACGGAACATAATCGTGCACATAGAGTCGCCCAAGAAAATGTCAAGCAAATACTAGGGGATTATTACTTTCCGAAAATGACTAGGTTGGCGAATGAGGTGGTCTCAAATTGCAAAACTTGCGCGAAGGCCAAGTACGATAGGCACCCAAAAAAACAAGAACTGGGTGAGACACCAATTCCTTCGTATGTCGGGGAAATGTTGCATGTCGATATTTACTCGACGAATAAAAGACATTTCCTCACTTGCATAGACAAGTTCTCGAAATTCGCGGTAGTCGAATGTGAAAATAGCGATTATTCAGCAAATAAATATCTTTCCTCATGCCAAATCAATGTACTGCGACAATGAGCCGTCACTCAACTCTGAGACGGTAAGGCTTCTTGCTTTCAAATCACTTCCCGGATTCAATAAGTAACGCACCTCCGTTGCATAGTACGTCCAACGGCCAGGTGGAACGTTTTCATTCGACGTTAGGTGATATTGCCAGAAGCTTGGGAATGGACACAGACAGTAACAATACGGTCGAGCTGGTCCTCAGAGCTACGGTGCTGTACAATGGGTCAATACACTCGGTCACTAAAAAAAAACCAATCGACATAGTACATTCAGCCGCAGCTGAAATGCAACAGTTAATTAGAAACAAGTTGCAAAAAAGACAGCTACTGCAGCTCAATAGGGTCAACAAAAACAGGCAGAACAGGGTTTTTTAAGTAGGAGAGAACGTGTGGGTGAAGTCAAATAGAAGACTGGGCAACAAATTAACACCCCTATGCACAGAAGGAGTAATCGAGGCCGACTTGGGGATAACAGTCCTAATTAAAGGGAGGGTGGTCCACAAGGATAACATTAGGTAAACCTTGATGTCACGTTTTTATATATTTTCTGCACATTCATATTATTAAGCGCCAGCATACACGCAGCTTCATTTTAAATTTTAGGCAGATTAAAATTAATTCGCAAACACAGAGTCAAATTATCCAACTGACAGAAACTGTCAACAAAATCATAAAGTACACTAAGAATGAACAAGTCGATACAGGCCATTTATTTGAAATACTACTCTCAAGGAATAGAATGTTGATTACCGAAGTTGAAAATTTAATGTTCACTATCACGCTAGCCAAGTCAAATATAATAAACCTGGCAATTCTAGATCAGGACGATTTAAAGTCCACACTGGTCGGTCAGTCTACCTTAATATCGGTCACAAATTTGATGGAAGTATCTAGTATTAAGATTTTTCAATCCGACAATGTAATCCACCTTATTATAAGATACCCTTTAGTTAAGTACGAATTTAAGAAGGTAGTAATCTACCTTGTCGCACACAATGGGAAGACCTTGCAGTTGGCCGACAATGTGGTGGCAGACTGCGATTCTGGAATACTGGCTGTCAAAAACTGCGCACCGACCACCACCGCGGTGTTCTGCGAGTTGACGACCAACAACACGTGCGCGCAAGCACTACATGCCGGTGGCGTCGCCCAATGCAAGACACAACCCAGCCACTTAGGTGCGTTAACAGTCGTCGATGACGGACTGATCATAATTAACGACCACACGGCCAGGGTCAGCATCGACGGCAGCTCACAGCTACTCCTGACCGGCACACACTTGTTAACCTTCGACCGCTCAGAAATCATAAACGACACAGAGTTCTTCAACACGGATAGCATGCTGAGCCAGGTCCCAGGTGTCGCTTCGTCCCCCTTGCTAAACATCACTGGGCATGACGACATCCTAAGCCTACCGTTCCTTCATCGGCTAAATGCGGAAAATTGTAACTTTATCAAGAAACTGAAGGGCGACGTGTCAGTAAAGCCTGCGTCGCTAGGAATATGTTGCCTGGCCCTGGTGATCTGCGCAGTCGTCGGTGGCCTTGCTCTCCTCAGAAAGCACTTGAGAAGAAGACAAGAGTCACTTAAAATCAGCGAGATGGTCACGAAAATCGGCATGATCGAGGGCGGTCAGATCTTAAGGAAGGAGTAGTTAACTATATTAACAACCCGACTGAATCCAGCCTAATTGCGTTTTTGGGTTCAGTCTAAGAACTGCACGCCGATCATGCAGTTTGGCAACGAGCGGGTCGCGACGGTAAGCTGACACCTCAGCAATTCCTCGCACTGTAACGGCAGCGCAGCCGGCCGGTCAGCGGATGTAGGGCTGAGTTATTAACATTAAGAATTCTTGTATTTAGTTTCTAAGAAGATATTATTGACTACAGACGCGATCGCGCTGCAATAAACAGAATAACTCCAACAAGTACGTGTTGTAAATTCAGTACCCAAACAGATCAATACCAGTAATTGGTTAATTTATACGTTTAGCAAAACTTGTTGAAAATTGATTGTATTGTTAGGTCAGGAATTTTGGGTGGCCTTCGTTGATTCTGTTCTTAGATTCGTAGGTTGTTGAATATTATTGAATTGGAATTAGTAGTTTTTGAATAGTTTTGTCAGGCTCAATAGGATGCTGTAGGTTGTTGAATATTGTTGATTCGATAGGATGTTGAACGTTGTTGAATGTTGTTGGATTGTAATAAGTACTGTTTTGAGATTTGATAGGATGTTGGGTATTTTAAGGCAGCAATAGGCTGCTGGGTATTTTAAGACAAGGTTTAGTATGGAGATGTTTTGAAAGGTTTTGCAATTAGATTCTGTGGGTTCTTGTTTATTTTTGGACTGGGGAGAAGGCGCGCTTAAGTTTTTTTTATTTTTAGATTCTGTAGGAACTTGAATATGTTTGGACATAGTTTAGGAGATGTTTTAATTTAAAAATTAAGTCATTTCAAGTAATTTTAATAATTTAAAAATAACTCGTCTCTCATCTGTAGGTTGCCATAGGTTCTTATTAGACTAGGTTGCATGTTAGGTGGGGAACATGGAGATGTCTTAATTAAAAAAATTATGGCATTTTAAGTCGACTCGAAGGTTGTATTAACTTAGAACCCCATTACATGTGTGATGGCCTCCTCGTGGTGTTCCCTGGGTACCGATGAAATACATACATGTGTATATTAAATCGGTAGCTTATGCGAGCGGTGGCTTAGGACTTAAGAAATTAATATATTGAATTTTTATTAGAATATAATATACATATATATTGTAGGTGTAAGTTTATATTTCAGTTTATTATTAATGTTCAGTAATGCGTAGTTTGCTTCTATACAGTTTCAAGAACGAAGACAAACTGCTCTGCGTTCTGTTACTCTTACCATCTAACAGCGTACTTCTAATGTTAATGCTAATGTTATTTAATAGCTAATAGCTGTGTCAGTGTGACCCCCACACAATATGTATGTGTCTCCATGTTTATATCCTACTACAACTCGGCCATCCTGACAGCTGGATCCCCTGATCCCAGCTTACAACCAGTTTATATTTAGTGCTTAACTTAATTTTTTAATGATAGTAAGTACATCATTGTAACAATTACACACATATAAATGTATATCGTATGAACAATTGTAGGTATTAAATCATTAATTTTTTTTCTTATCCAGTGCCTTATGTTTTGGGCACTCCATACCCCTTGATACGGATTACGACTTATTTGGAAACCTTCTACATCTTTTACTACAAATCTATCATTTCGTAAGACTTTAGCTATTACATACGGACCTTTATTCCTTGGTATTAATTTCCTAGATGCCCCAATTGTACTATCCAAATTTTTTTACCATTACAAAATCACCTACTTTGTACTCATTGGGTTTTTTCTTACTTTTATCGTAATATTTCTCATTGTATAATTGTGCTCGTTTTTGATTTTCTTTTGACTCTTTTCTAATTTCTTTCAAATTTCTTGTACTACTTGTTTTATTTTCCTCTTCCAGTCTCTCTCTCAACTCATCTATAATTTCTCCCTTTTGTTCCACTCCAAACAGCATTTTACTCGGACTTTTAGTACCTCTCTCGTATTTGTTGACTTGGTTGTATAAAATCTAACAAATTTGGTAAATCCATCCACTACAATAAAAATGTGTTTGTTTGCTCTTCCCGCTGCCACTGGTCCGTAATGATCTATATGTATTAATTCAAACGGCTTGTCACCTTTAGGTATGCTTTTTAAAAATCCCTCTATTTTTCCGGATTTGGGAGAAAAAGCCACACATCTTAAACAATTTTCAATGTGATTAATACTCTTCTCCTTTACATTCTTAAACCAGTAACCCTTTGTAATACTATCTATCATCTTGTCTCTTCCAATATGTCCCAATTCATTATGATATTTGTGTAATACCTGGCCTTCCATATCCTCTGGTACATAAAATAACAGTCTACCATCACTCGATTTTCTGTACAAAATTCCATTCCTCATTTCAAACAACTTATGCTCACTTTTCTCTAGTAACTTCTTAAGTTTTTGAATATCTGGATCTTTGGATTGGCATATGACTAAGTTGTCTTCAAAGCTATTCGTCTCTACTATCATAATGTTCGTACATCTGGCCAACGCATCTACATGTTGCATTCTGCTACCAGCTCTATGAACTATTTCATAATCATAATTTTGTAATTCCAGGGCCCATCTGGCAATTCAGGGGTTTAATTCAACTTTGTTTAATGTGAGCGTCAACGAATTACAATCAGTCATAATTTTGAACCGCTTTCCTTGCAAATAAACTCTAAATCTGCGCAACGCATAAATTATTGCCAATGCTTCAAGTTCAAAACTATGGTATTTTGCCTAAGCTTCCGACGTCCGCTTTGAAAAGTAAAATATCGGATGTGTCTTCCCATCCTTTTTCTTCTGCATCAATACAGCCCCGAAACCACTCGCACTAGCATCACAATGTAACTCAACTTCATCCCTGTAGTCATAAATCGCTAACACCGGTGATTGCATCAGTTTTTCTTTCATCAGGTTAAAACAGTTTAGTTCTCGTTCGGCAAATACAAACTTCCTGTCTTTTTTTAATAGATCATACAAAGGCTTGGCTATCTTCGAAAAATGCTTGATAAACCTTCTAAAATACGAACATAACCCTAAAAAGCTTTGAACATTCTGTGCTTTGTCTGGAATTGGGAAATTCTTTACTGCTTCTATACCCTTATCATCAGCCGCAATGCCTTCACCTGTAATAAGATACCCTAGATATTTTATACTTGCCTGCATAAACTCACATTTATCTAGACGCAACTCCAATTTATTCTGAACTAACCTCAACAACACTTCTTTTAATGTATTTAAATGTTCTTCCATATCTACACTAGCCACCATTATATCGTCCATATACACTATCACTTTATCTTCCTTTATTAAATCAGCAAAAATTTTGTTAACAAATTTTTGAAATACGGCTGGTGAGTTTTTTAATCCCATTGGCATTCTTAAAAACTCATACTGTCCTAACGGCGTTACAAATGAAGTATATTTTATTGAGTCCTCATTAACCATAACGTGAAAATATCAATTTTTAAGGTCAACTTTCGAAAACACAGTTTTGTTTACCAATTTGTCTAATAAATCATCTATCAACGGTAACGGATAGTTATCCTTTAATAACACTTTATTCAATTTCCTGAAATCAACACATAGCCGTAAATCTCCAGTTTTTTTCTTCACCAATACAATGGGTGATGCATACTCTGAATCACTGTGCCGTATGATACCCTCTTCCAAATATTCATCTAACAACTTCTGCAGTTTCTCCTTCTCTGAATAAGAAAGTCGACTGGGTGAACAACTAAAAGGCTTTGCTTTCTCTACACATATTTTCATCTCGCACTTAACTAATAGCATGCTTGGTCTATTAGCTCTTATATATATTCTTTCAAACATTTTATCGAACTTACATCTCGTGTGGTATCCAACATTTTCACCACATTTATATTCAATTCCTTCATCATTTACCACATTGATGGCAAACATATCCTTGTCAAAACTTTCGTTTTCCCATTCATTTACATTCTCACTTTTCATTAACCTAATCTTATTACTTGACTGTTTCAACACGCTACATTCCTCATTCGGCAATTTACTCATACCTCCTTCATTCATAACACTCTTTTCCCTACATAACGATCTCTTCATCACAACAACATTCTCACTTAACAACTGATTCATAACACTATCCTCTCTACATAACGATTTATTCATAACAAAGTACTCACTTAACAACTGATTCATAACACTATTTTCATCATACTTACTACTTGTAGCGACACCGCTTTTACACCCTTTGCTATCCCTTTCCCTCTTACTTTCCCTACTCACTGGTTGCCTTTGATTATCGGTATCATATTCTCTCTCTACCATATCAATATTTCCAGTCGCAATCGCATTCAAAGTGCATAGATTAATACCCAATCCACATGCACTCATAAAATCCCTTCCAACTACAACAGTATGACTCATAGACTCTTCTGCGACAACCATTAACTCAAAATATATCTTTATTGACTTTTTCAAAACAAAATATAAAATTTTTCCAAAAACTTCAAGTTGGCTACCATTCAGGCCAACGTAAGACTTCCATGCTTCAGAATTGACGAATATTATCTCGACTCTTTCTTTGACGTATACTGATATAATTTTGACGGGAGACTTTAATAGTAATATATTTAATGAAACTCATCTCACTGACGCAGCGACAATGCACAGCGAGGTGCCCCTCACCTATACTATTGCCGGCACAGATAAACCTTTGACCTGCTTCAGGAACCAAATTATCCTAGAAGAAGCAAGGTTCCCGTTAAGACGGAATTTCATTCTATTTGGGGAAAAGACGAGGCACATAGTAAATTTCATTAGCAAGGAATCGCTCTTCGTGACCCTAAAGCTGGTCGTTAATCCTGGGGTGGTAAACGCGATACACTGCGACCTACCCATTCTGGCTCACATGCAGAACGAGTTGGTGAGGGCCTTCCCGGCAACAAAGTTCTGGCATTGTAAGAATCTTGTGGCAGACATCTTCGATGAGAACGAAATGTCAGAAATAGTCACGACGGAACATAATCGTGCACATAGAGTCGCCCAAGAAAATGTCAAGCAAATACTAGGGGATTATTACTTTCCGAAAATGACTAGGTTGGCGAATGAGGTGGTCTCAAATTGCAAAACTTGCGCGAAGGCCAAGTACGATAGGCACCCAAAAAAACAAGAACTGGGTGAGACACCAATTCCTTCGTATGTCGGGGAAATGTTGCATGTCGATATTTACTCGACGAATAAAAGACATTTCCTCACTTGCATAGACAAGTTCTCGAAATTCGCGGTAGTCGAATGTGAAAATAGCGATTATTCAGCAAATGAATATCTTTCCTCATGCCAAATCAATGTACTGCGACAATGAGCCGTCACTCAACTCTGAGACGGTAAGGCTTCTTGCTTTCAAATCACTTCCCGGATTCAATAAGTAACGCACCTCCGTTGCATAGTACGTCCAACGGCCAGGTGGAACGTTTGCATTCGACGTTAGGTGATATTGCCAGAAGCTTGGGAATGGACACAGACAGTAACAATACGGTCGAGCTGGTCCTCAGAGCTACGGTGCTGTACAATGGGTCAATACACTCGGTCACTAAAAAAAAACCAATCGACATAGTACATTCAGCCGCAGCTGAAATGCAACAGTTAATTAGAAACAAGTTGCAAAAAAGACAGCTACTGCAGCTCAATAGGGTCAACAAAAACAGGCAGAACAGGGTTTTTTAAGTAGGAGAGAACGTGTGGGTGAAGTCAAATAGAAGACTGGGCAACAAATTAACACCCCTATGCACAGAAGGAGTAATCGAGGCCGACTTGGGGATAACAGTCCTAATTAAAGGGAGGGTGGTCCACAAGGATAACATTAGGTAAACCTTGATGTCACGTTTTTATATATTTTCTGCACATTCATATTATTAAGCGCCAGCATACACGCAGCTTCATTTTAAATTTTAGGCAGATTAAAATTAATTCGCAAACACAGAGTCAAATTATCCAACTGACAGAAACTGTCAACAAAATCATAAAGTACACTAAGAATGAACAAGTCGATACAGGCCATTTATTTGAAATACTACTCTCAAGGAATAGAATGTTGATTACCGAAGTTGAAAATTTAATGTTCACTATCACGCTAGCCAAGTCAAATATAATAAACCTGGCAATTCTAGATCAGGACGATTTAAAGTCCACACTGGTCGGTCAGTCTACCTTAATATCGGTCACAAATTTGATGGAAGTATCTAGTATTAAGATTTTTCAATCCGACAATGTAATCCACCTTATTATAAGATACCCTTTAGTTAAGTACGAATTTAAGAAGGTAGTAATCTACCTTGTCGCACACAATGGGAAGACCTTGCAGTTGGCCGACAATGTGGTGGCAGACTGCGATTCTGGAATACTGGCTGTCAAAAACTGCGCACCGACCACCACCGCGGTGTTCTGCGAGTTGACGACCAACAACACGTGCGCGCAAGCACTACATGCCGGTGGCGTCGCCCAATGCAAGACACAACCCAGCCACTTAGGTGCGTTAACAGTCGTCGATGACGGACTGATCATAATTAACGACCACACGGCCAGGGTCAGCATCGACGGCAGCTCACAGCTACTCCTGACCGGCACACACTTGTTAACCTTCGACCGCTCAGAAATCATAAACGACACAGAGTTCTTCAACACGGATAGCATGCTGAGCCAGGTCCCAGGTGTCGCTTCGTCCCCCTTGCTAAACATCACTGGGCATGACGACATCCTAAGCCTACCGTTCCTTCATCGGCTAAATGCGGAAAATTGTAACTTTATCAAGAAACTGAAGGGCGACGTGTCAGTAAAGCCTGCGTCGCTAGGAATATGTTGCCTGGCCCTGGTGATCTGCGCAGTCGTCGGTGGCCTTGCTCTCCTCAGAAAGCACTTGAGAAGAAGACAAGAGTCACTTAAAATCAGCGAGATGGTCACGAAAATCGGCATGACCGAGGGCGGTCAGATCTTAAGGAAGGAGTAGTTAACTATATTAACAACCCGACTGAATCCAGCCTAATTGCGTTTTTGGGTTCAGTCTAAGAACTGCACGCCGATCATGCAGTTTGGCAACGAGCGGGTCGCGACGGTAAGCTGACACCTCAGCAATTCCTCGCACTGTAACGGCAGCGCAGCCGGCCGGTCAGCGGATGTAGGGCTGAGTTATTAACATTAAGAATTCTTGTATTTAGTTTCTAAGAAGATATTATTGACTACAGACGCGATCGCGCTGCAATAAACAGAATAACTCCAACAAGTACGTGTTGTAAATTCAGTACCCAAACAGATCAATACCAGTAATTGGTTAATTTATACGTTTAGCAAAACTTGTTGAAAATTGATTGTATTGTTAGGTCAGGAATTTTGGGTGGCCTTCGTTGATTCTGTTCTTAGATTCGTAGGTTGTTGAATATTATTGAATTGGAATTAGTAGTTTTTGAATAGTTTTGTCAGGCTCAATAGGATGCTGTAGGTTGTTGAATATTGTTGATTCGATAGGATGTTGAACGTTGTTGAATGTTGTTGGATTGTAATAAGTACTGTTTTGAGATTTGATAGGATGTTGGGTATTTTAAGGCAGCAATAGGCTGCTGGGTATTTTAAGACAAGGTTTAGTATGGAGATGTTTTGAAAGGTTTTGCAATTAGATTCTGTGGGTTCTTGTTTATTTTTGGACTGGGGAGAAGGCGCGCTTAAGTTTTTTTTATTTTTAGATTCTGTAGGAACTTGAATATGTTTGGACATAGTTTAGGAGATGTTTTAATTTAAAAATTAAGTCATTTCAAGTAATTTTAATAATTTAAAAATAACTCGTCTCTCATCTGTAGGTTGCCATAGGTTCTTATTAGACTAGGTTGCATGTTAGGTGGGGAACATGGAGATGTCTTAATTAAAAAAATTATGGCATTTTAAGTCGACTCGAAGGTTGTATTAACTTAGAACCCCATTACATGTGTGATGGCCTCCTCGTGGTGTTCCCTGGGTACCGATGAAATACATACATGTGTATATTAAATCGGTAGCTTATGCGAGCGGTGGCTTAGGACTTAAGAAATTAATATATTGAATTTTTATTAGAATATAATATACATATATATTGTAGGTGTAAGTTTATATTTCAGTTTATTATTAATGTTCAGTAATGCGTAGTTTGCTTCTATACAGTTTCAAGAACGAAGACAAACTGCTCTGCGTTCTGTTACTCTTACCATCTAACAGCGTACTTCTAATGTTAATGCTAATGTTATTTAATAGCTAATAGCTGTGTCAGTGTGACCCCCACACAATATGTATGTGTCTCCATGTTTATATCCTACTACAACTCGGCCATCCTGACAGCTGGATCCCCTGATCCCAGCTTACAACCAGTTTATATTTAGTGCTTAACTTAATTTTTTAATGATAGTAAGTACATCATTGTAACAATTACACACATATAAATGCATATCGTATGAACAATTGTAGGTATTAAATCATTAATTTTTTTCTTATCCAGTGCCTTATGTTTTGGGCACTCCATACCCCTTGATACGGATTACGACTTATTTGGAAACCTTCTACATCTTTTACTACAAATCTATCATTTCGTAAGACTTTAGCTATTACATACGGACCTTTATTCCTTGGTATTAATTTCCTAGATGCCCCAATTGTACTATCCAAATTTTTTTACCATTACAAAATCACCTACTTTGTACTCATTGGGTTTTTTCTTACTTTTATCGTAATATTTCTCATTGTATAATTGTGCTCGTTTTTGATTTTCTTTTGACTCTTTTCTAATTTCTTTCAAATTTCTTGTAATACTTGTTTTATTTTCCTCTTCCAGTCTCTCTCTCAACTCATCTATAATTTCTCCCTTTTGTTCCACTCCAAACAGCATTTTACTCGGACTTTTAGTACCTCTCTCGTATTTGTTGACTTGGTTGTATAAAATCTAACAAATTTGGTAAATCCATCCACTACAATAAAAATGTGTTTGTTTGCTCTTCCCGCTGCCACTGGTCCGTAATGATCTATATGTATTAATTCAAACGGCTTGTCACCTTTAGGTATGCTTTTTAAAAATCCCTCTATTTTTCCGGATTTGGGAGAAAAAGCCACACATCTTAAACAATTTTCAATGTGATTAATACTCTTCTCCTTTACATTCTTAAACCAGTAACCCTTTGTAATACTATCTATCATCTTGTCTCTTCCAATATGTCCCAATTCATTATGATATTTGTGTAATACCTGGCCTTCCATATCATATCTGGTACATAAAATAACAGTCTACCATCACTCGATTTTCTGTACAAAATTCCATTCCTCATTTCAAACAACTTATGCTCACTTTTCTCTAGTAACTTCTTAAGTTTTTGAATATCTGGATCTTTGGATTGGCATATGACTAAGTTGTCTTCAAAGCTATTCGTCTCTACTATCATAATGTTCGTACATCTGGCCAACGCATCTACATGTTGCATTCTGCTACCAGCTCTATGAACTATTTCATAATCATAATTTTGTAATTCCAGGGCCCATCTGGCAATTCAGGGGTTTAATTCAACTTTGTTTAATGTGAGCGTCAACGAATTACAATCAGTCATAATTTTGAACCGCTTTCCTTGCAAATAAACTCTAAATCTGCGCAACGCATAAATTATTGCCAATGCTTCAAGTTCAAAACTATGGTATTTTGCCTAAGCTTCCGACGTCCGCTTTGAAAAGTAAAATATCGGATGTGTCTTCCCATCCTTTTTCTTCTGCATCAATACAGCCCCGAAACCACTCGCACTAGCATCACAATGTAACTCAACTTCATCCCTGTAGTCATAAATCGCTAACACCGGTGATTGCATCAGTTTTTCTTTCATCAGGTTAAAACAGTTTAGTTCTCGTTCGGCAAATACAAACTTCCTGTCTTTTTTTAATAGATCATACAAAGGCTTGGCTATCTTCGAAAAATCCTTGATAAACCTTCTAAAATACGAACATAACCCTAAAAAGCTTTGAACATTCTGTGCTTTGTCTGGAATTGGGAAATTCTTTACTGCTTCTATACCCTTATCATCAGCCGCAATGCCTTCACCTGTAATAAGATACCCTAGATATTTTATACTTGCCTGCATAAACTCACATTTATCTAGACGCAACTCCAATTTATTCTGAACTAACCTCAACAACACTTCTTTTAATGTATTTAAATGTTCTTCCATATCTACACTAGCCACCATTATATCGTCCATATACACTATCACTTTATCTTCCTTTATTAAATCAGCAAAAATTTTGTTAACAAATTTTTGAAATACGGCTGGTGAGTTTTTTAATCCCATTGGCATTCTTAAAAACTCATACTGTCCTAACGGCGTTACAAATGAAGTATATTTTATTGAGTCCTCATTAACCATAACGTGAAAATATCAATTTTTAAGGTCAACTTTCGAAAACACAGTTTTGTTTACCAATTTGTCTAATAAATCATCTATCAACGGTAACGGATAGTTATCCTTTAATAACACTTTATTCAATTTCCTGAAATCAACACATAGCCGTAAATCTCCAGTTTTTTTCTTCACCAATACAATGGGTGATGCATACTCTGAATCACTGTGCCGTATGATACCCTCTTCCAAATATTCATCTAACAACTTCTGCAGTTTCTCCTTCTCTGAATAAGAAAGTCGACTGGGTGAACAACTAAAAGGCTTTGCTTTCTCTACACATATTTTCATCTCGCACTTAACTAATAGCATGCTTGGTCTATTAGCTCTTATATATATTCTTTCAAACATTTTATCGAACTTACATCTCGTGTGGTATCCAACATTTTCACCACATTTATATTCAATTCCTTCATCATTTACCACATTGATGGCAAACATATCCTTGTCAAAACTTTCGTTTTCCCATTCATTTACATTCTCACTTTTCATTAACCTAATCTTATTACTTGACTGTTTCAACACGCTACATTCCTCATTCGGCAATTTACTCATACCTCCTTCATTCATAACACTCTTTTCCCTACATAACGATCTCTTCATCACAACAACATTCTCACTTAACAACTGATTCATAACACTATCCTCTCTACATAACGATTTATTCATAACAAAGTCCTCACTTAACAACTGATTCATAACACTATTTTCATCATACTTACTACTTGTAGCGACACCGCTTTTTTTAAAAGAAAGAAAAAATATTGCGATAAGTCCTACACGGACTATGCAAATAATTTAGGCTTCACCTTCAATAAAACGCTTACATGGAGCAATCATATCAATAAGGCTGTTGGGAGAACTTATGGACTATTAAGAACATTGTGTTTAACACAGCACTTTTTGCCTATCGAAATAAAATTATTAATTGCCAAGACGTGCTTAATACCGACCCTTCTATATGGGGTAGAAGTATTTACAAACTGTGATGCGGCTAGCAAACGAAAAATTAGCGTGTGTTATAACAATATAGCGCGCTTTGTCTTTGATCTAAAGCGATATGACCACGTTTCATGTTATGCCCTTAAATTAGCTGACCTTGATATAACCAACTTGATGACTTTTAAAACACTAATCTTCCTGCACAAAATAATATATACTAAAGAACCCGCATATCTTCACGAAAAAATTAGATTTGCTACGTCCACGAGGACGAACAATCTAGTGTGCAATAGGCATAAGACGTTAAATTCAGAAAGACAATTCTTTATATATGCTATTCGCACCTGGAATCAACTTCCCCATCCTTTAAAAACTATTTATGGCGCCACGCAATTTAAGATAAAACTAAAGGCTCACCTACAGAACAATACTCAATAATAATTATTTTAACTGTGAACGATAACTTTAAACTCAAATTATATGAACTATGTACTTATTTTATATGTTAAATCGAAAAAAAAAAAAACTAAATGTAAAATTTATGTTATAAAATATGTTTAATTATAGTGACTAGTGCCCTAACTTATAAGCTTTAGCTTGTAGCACTAGGAATGATAAAATAAATAAATAAATAAATACTGGATATAACTGCATATTTTCAGGAACTTTTGATTTTTTAATAAATGAGAGGATATTTAATATTATCATTAAAATAAATTTTAAAATTCCTTACAAAACTATGTTGAACGCCTCCTGACTGCTCTGGACATTGCGCAATAAAATGGCCCATCTGGCCACACTTATAGCACGATCCTGCCATGCGTCTCGGTTTGCGGCAGTCTCTAGCGAAATGACCTCTGCCATTACAATTATGACAGCGTAGGTCCACCTCGCCCTCTCGCCTACCATTGTACCGCTTCACTGCGTTGCTTACCACCTCCTCTTTGATCAAACATATATTAGCAAATGCCGTCAACATTTGCTCCGGGCTCGTAAAGCACTGTATACGAGCTTGGTCACGCAAATTCTTCGCCGACACTCCTTCAATAATCTGCTCCAGTAATTCGTCAATATCAATGTTTATTTTTTGGGCCAGCTGCATTTTCTCTTCATAATACGAATTTCTCCTCGCACTGCCACTTGCGTTCCTCGAACTTGCGTCTCATGTCTGATTTTGATGCGTTTTCTCCAAACGCCATAATCAGCTGCGTACATAGTCTCTCAAATGGCTCCAGCATGCGAGAAGCATTTACATATAGCCATTGCTGCGCATTGCCCTTCAGTTTGGTTATAAACAGCATACGTAGGCAGGATGAGTCAAGGGTGTATAGTTGGCCAACAAGATTTAATTGTCGCACCCAATTTTGAGCGCAATGATCTCCATTGAATTCCATTATCGCTTCTTTCGCTAAAGCGAAAAATGTAGCTAACGATCCATTGTTTACATTCTCGTTGCCGCCAGTGCTGCCACCAAAAGTGCTACCCATGCCACCGCCACCTCCAGTGTTGCCATCCCTGTTTACATCCGCGCTGCCATCCCTGTTAGCTCCAGCGCTGCCACCGCTATTAACTTCAGAGCTGCCACCGCTATTAACTTAAGCGCTGCCACGCGTGTTAACTCCAGAGTTGCCACTATTACTGATGCCGACGCCGCCGCCAATTTCGCCTTGTTGAAAATTTTGTATAATTTCCTTATTCGTCTCTATCTGTGATCGTAACTGTTGTATTATCGCCAACAGCTCGTGCTGTTCGAAGCCGTTCTCATTCCGCTCCAGCCGTTGTTGTTGTTGTTGTTGCGCCTCCGCTTGCCCGCCATTTGCGCGCATAATCATAACGGCGCCTTGTTCTAGTCGCTCAGCGTCGTTTTCGCGCTATTGCCACTGTTGTTGTTGTTGCGCCTCCGCTTGTCCGCCATTTGCGCGCATAATCATAACGGCGCCTTGTTGTTTCGCGAGAGAAGTAGCGACGTTGCGTCAGCCGAGATTTGTGCAGCGTCTGCATTTTCGTGTGGGAAAGTGGTGGCCTGATGCTAACTACGACAAGTGGCTTGTGTTCTTAGATTTAGGGTCTTTTGTTTATGTCTGAACGATATCCGCCAGTGTCGAAGCTATCAACGGATTTGTTTACAATAATTTGGGTAGCTTATGACTGTATGTGGTTGCTAAGTGGTATGTGGTTGCTAAGTGTGTAAGTGACGGGAGATGGATATATCACTCCCCCAACCATTAGAAATTTGCCTGTCCTCAGGCGGCTAATCTTGGATGTTAGGGTACAAGTGGGGTGTCGAATCTTTAATTACAACAATTTCTTCGTTAATATCTTTGATTTCTTCTTTCTTAGTTTCTTGATTTGATTTGGTTTTTATGTATTTCATTACAATATTTTGTGGTGCTGTTTTGCATTTGATATAAAGATAAGATATGCCAATTATGGGCATTAAAACTAAAGTGGTTATGGTTATAGTTTTATAAATTGTGTTTTGCTTATTATTAAATAAAATCATTTCCTTAATATCGACGTGCGATAGTGGTTCAAGTTTAGTTACGTTATGTTCAGTAAATATTAAATTGGTATATTGCTGAATATTGTTTGTAATTGGAATATTGTTCAACTCTGCAGTACAATTGTATATTTTTATGGTTTTATTATTTTCAATGTAAATTTCTTGGTTGTTACAATTTTGATATAATTTATTTCGGGTCATATTCCATGTAATTAAAATATTTGGTTCAATATATTGAATGTAATTTTCTTAACGAAAAATAATTAAAAGTACAAGTTGGTGTTTGATCTTTGACGATTTCTTTTGTCAAGGTGTTTATTACATTATTGTTGTGTATATAAAATTTACTTGCAATGTTTTCGTTAATAATTTGCCCGTTTTATCTGGGTATGGTGTAATCAAGAATGTTGGTGTTTCTATTGTGTTAATGGGGATATGTGAAATCAGAAATATTTCGTTAGTTGCTGTGCTGTACCAACCGGAAGTTTTTATGTCAATTATATTTTTGTGGTCAATATTTTCAAGTCTGTCGTGTTTAAGTAATTTGGGTTTAAAAATTCCTAGACGTGTTAGTTGTGTACCCATTTCAATGTCTTCAATATATTCGGTGAAGTGTTCAATATTAAAAATTAATAAGTTGAGTTTCTGTTCGGTTAGTATGGCATAATTTTGCTTATTTATCATGTTAATACTGTCATTAATAGTGTCGATGACATTGTTCAAGCTACTAGTTTGTATAGAATTTTGTGCAAGGTTTGTAATTTGTTGTTCAATTTCTAATTTATCGTTTTCGTCGAGTGTGCCGAAAAGGTATTTGTATGTGGAAACCACAAAGTTTATAAGTCCTCGTTGGTTACGTTTTGTAATACGAATTTCTCATTTCTCGTTGTAGTTTGTCAATTAAATATTTTATCTGTGGTTTATCGTTAAATTCTTGGCTTTGTCTTATTACGTTGTTGAATGTGTACTCTATGTGGCTTATATTTACGGTAAAACAATGGTTTTCAAACTTAATAGGTATTTGTATTGTTCCTGATTCAAACAAAATGAATCCTTGATTAATTTCAATGAAGTTGATTTCAATTGATCCTGCTGTTATCAGTTTTATCATTGTCATTATCATGATTGCTGTTATGGTGGATTTGTACAATTGAAAGTGTTGGCTTCCAGTGAATATTTGCTTTTATTAATTTTCTTTTTCTTTTTAAATTTGCTTCTGTAATGTGTAACCTTTCTACATCTTTTTGTTTCTTCGAAGTGTTTTTCGTCGTTGTGTTTTTATTACGTTTTTTATTAAGTGCTTCTATTTGTCTTCTTTTATTTTCTTGGACGCCGTATTCTGAAGTTCCTGCATAAATGAATATGTCTGCTGGGGTCCTCTTAGTAGTGTTATGTTTTGTTTTGTGATTATACGTGTATAATATGGTTTCGAACTTAGTCATCTTATTTTCTATGTTTGCTTCATTATTAACTATTCTTAATTTTTCGTTAACTGTTTTATGGAATCTTTCCACATCTGCAATGCCATTCTTGCTGGATGTGATGTTTATTATAACGCCTTCAGATTTCAACCATGCCTGCAATGCTGCGCATATGAAAGCTGAATCTTTGTCGGCTTTTATTTCTTGGGGTTTTCCCATTTCATTGAATATTTTAATGATGGCTCTTTTAGTTTCTAGCCAATCTCTGGTTTTTACTTCAATGAGTGCTGCAAATGTTGAATAAATGTCAATGCATGATAGGAATTGTACGTTGTCTATCATGTAGAAGTCCATGACTATTTTTCCCTAATGTTAAAGATTTCTGGTGTTAATTCAAAGGTTAGTTTTGTGTCCCTATGTTCTGTTTTAGCTATGTTACAGATTTCACGTTCGTTCAGAATGTTTTGGATTAGACGTTAGTAGTCTGGATAGTAGTATTTTTCCTTGAACCAGTTTATAGTTTTCTCTATGCTTGGATGTAGCAAATCTTTATGAGTTTTTAACGTGAGTTCTTTAAATTCAGCATATGTTTGGATATTGGTTAGCATACTAGTGGATCGCATAACTTTTGTTATTTGATCTGGGTTTATGATTTCTAAATACGCCTTTTGAAATGTAGGAAAGTCTGTTTCGTTATGGAAATAGATTACACTATTTTTTGTACAGAGATATTCTTTAATTATCTCTTTTGCGTATGCATTGTTCATATTTTTGTATGTGATTTTTACAATAGTTTTGTGAAAGTAGTGAATAACTTCCACTTTATTTTTACCCCCTTTGATAAATTCCAATTGCGTACTATAATAATTGATCGGCCTTTCTGTTATTTGGATAAGGCTCGAGTTATCTTCATGTGTGCTGTGTATTGTGGCTACATTACTATCTGCTGATTCTCCTAATAAGTTATCTTCTAGTTTTACTCTGGAAAGAGCGTCGGCTACCTTATTTTCTTTTCCTGGGAGATATTTGATATGAAAATCAAACTCATTTAGTCTGATCTTCCACCGTTGGAGTTTCATGTTAGGCTCTTTGATATTGTTTAACCAGGCTAATGGTCTGTGATCACTTAAGATCTCAAACTTCCTACCGAAAAGGTAAGATCGAAAATATTTCGTAGCCCAGACAATAGCTAACAACTCTTTTTCAATAGCAGAGTAATTTAACAAATGGGCTTATGTTCTTGTGACAGAACAGCGCCAATTGCTATGTTGCTTGCGTCAGTAGTTAAATGAAATGGTTTATCGAAATTTGGGTAGACCAATATAGGGTCAGACGTGATCAGCAATTTCATCTTTTCGAATGCCGAAATGTATTCTTTTTCTTGAATGTTAATAGTTGCTCCCTTTTTGAGTTTCAATGTCATCGGTTTAACTATACTGGCAAAGTTCGGTATGAATTTTCCATAGAAGCCGCACATGCCTAAAAATGATTTGATTTGTTTTGGAGTTTTAGGTATGGGGAATTTTATGATTGCTTCTATCTTATTCGGGTTTGGTTCTATCCCATTTGTGGTCACAATATGACCCAAGAATTCAGTTTCTTTTTTCAGAAACTCACATTTGTCAAGTTGAACTTTAGGTTGGCTTCCCTCAATTTCCTGAATACCTTTCTGAGTGATGATAGATGCTCTTCCAATGAAGTGGAGTAGATGATATCATCAAGGTATACGAGACAATCCTTATAGATTAAATCTTCTAAAAGGTTGTTCATACAACGCTGAAACGTTGCAGGAGCATTTATAAGTCCAAAAGGCATGCGAGTGTACTCGTAGTGGCCATGTTTGGTACTAAATGCAGTTTTGGAAATCGACTTCGGATCCATTTGGATCTGGTGAAAACCTTTAGCTAGATCGATGGTTGTGAAGTATTGGCACTTTCCTAATTTGTCCAATATTTCGTCCATGATCGGTATTGGGTACATGTCGTCAACAGTTATTTCGTTGAGTCCGCGATAGTCAATAACTACCCTAAATTTTGGTTTTCCCGAGGCATCGCTCTTTTTGGCACGATCCAAATCGGGGAGCAATATGGGCTGTTAGATTTTCTAATAATCCCTTGCTCAATCATTTCGTTTATTTGTTTGCTTACCTCGACATCGTAAGTCTGAGGGTATTTATAAGGTCTCTTATAGAACGGGTCTTCGTGTTTTGTTTGTATTGCGTGTTTTATGGTACTTGTAAGAGTCAAATTTTCATCTTCTTTGTACTGTATATCACGGAATTCGAATAAAACCTTTTTGAGCTTTTCGCATTCTTCTTGATTCAAATGATCTAACCTAAATTCATTGGATTCTTTTAGCTCATTGTTAATGGCAAAGTTAAAGAATCTGTCCTCTGAGGACGAAGGATCGAGGCACTCTGGTGCCGTCAAGTCCTCTTCTGTTTTCTCATCATTATATCTGAATGAGAATTTGTATTCGCCTAATGTTAATGTTTCATTCGCGTAGTCAATTTGCGCTTGACACGCTGCGAGGAAATTCCTACCTAACAAGGCGTCGTAGTTTTCTGAGAAATTATGAATATAAAATGTTTGGTGTGATGGACAAATCTTACTGGGTCCTAATTTTATACTTTCGCTTAGTTCTATGGTACCATTAATTGTGTGTACTTTTAATTTATCGATTTTCTTTGGGAATTTTAAAAAGTTTTCCCTTATTATATTTATAGTTGAACCTGTATCAATTATACATTTTAACGGCTTGTCATTCATAGTTATTCGTTTGAATGGGTTGGCGTTTCTTCGTCCGTCTCTTCCTGATCATCGATATATCGATACCTGCGATCAGCTGTGTTTTTTGCGCTCCACATTTAAATTTAATTATCTACAAGCTGTGAGGAGCCGCTCGCGCTCGCTCTAACACACGTAGCCAGCAAATTCTACGTGTCACACAGAGAGCGACCGCCAGGACAAGCGCCGTTAGTGCTGATCGCGTGCCGTTGGAGATGAGCTTACGCCGTTAGTGCGTAAAGAGTGCATTCGATGTGCAATATGCAGCACTCGTTTGCACTGACGGCGAACAATGCGCAGCGTCGGTAATTCACCGCTGTTGCTAGGCGAACGTCAACCGATTTCGCCGTTATTTGGCAGCTGGCGTCGGCGCCAAATTTAAGTCTAGCAACAACATTGCTGGTATACACCGCTAGGCGAGAGTTTGGACAGTTTACCGCGGGACCGGCCGGCAGTGGCAATAAAAGGCGAGATCTGCGTGGGAGCTGGACAGTCAAGTGAAACAGAGTCAAGTGAAACAAAGTCAAGTGAAACAAAGTCAAGTGAAACAAAGTCAGCGAAGTGAACGAGCAAGTGTCATCGAGGGAAGATATCAGTACGAGTAACGTCGCGACCAAATATTGGGCCGATCTACAGGAGCAGCAATCAAGGCCAGACATTTGGTCAAGCTTCGAGGGACAAGCGAAACCACTTGCCCCGAACCAGCCCTGAGAAACTTGGAAGCGAGTCTTCTGCCACGCGGCGTAGCGAGATTCTGCTCATCAGTGCAAAGGCGTCGCCCACAGACCAAAGTGCAAACGTGAGTAGTGCCAGTGAGGTTTTGTGGAAATCCAGAGAAGAGGCCAACGGACAAACCTGGTTTAAACTGGGGTATCCTTGGTATCCTTCCTCAGGAGTACATAGGGCAAATCCGACGAGAACCAGCGGCTAAGCCTGGTATAAACTGGGGTAACCTCGGTGAGTCCTAGGGACTAGATAACACAGTGAAGCCACGCTAAAAGAGTCCGGGGACAAACCTTGGCCAAACTAGGAGTCCTTGAGATTCGGCGGAACCAAGCGGGCGGCGACAAACGAGTACCGGTGGACCAAATCTGGTCTAAACTGGAGTATCCCCGGTACGTACGAACGGAGTATAGAGAACAGGAGAACAGCCACGGTGGAAACCCGGTCCAAACTGGGGTGCCAAGGCAAGCAGGAGACATAGGAGAATTTGTGGTTAAAGCGAACAGGTGAATCCAGGTCTAAGCCGGAGTTGTACCGCTCGCATACCTAGGGCCAGATATAGGCACATCACAATTGCACAGCGGTACCGAGGCTAACCGATAGCATTGAAACTGCTTAGTCTCAAAGCGTTTAGCGAACGGGACAAGCCGAAGAGAATATCAGGCAACTGGAGAGCAATCACCAGCAGCACCACGACGACGAGGGATAATAACTAAGCAAATATATTCTATTGTAAACTGAAAGAACCGGGTGAACCGGCATAATATACATTTAAAATATTTAAAACAATTGACTTTCTTTTATCGCAAGTGCTGCAGATTATAAATTTGTTGTCACGAACTCCTGGTCGACCGAGCTAGACCCGGTGAAGCCAAAAGGATCGATACAACTGGTGCCCAACGTGGGGTCTTGTGATAAGAGAGATTTAGTTAAGTTTTAAATATTTTTTAACACGCATACATAAAAATGGTACGAGGATGGGTTTATAACCTCAAGAAGGAGGAAATTCATCGGTATGCCGACGAATTCGGGATAACCGTGACAGGCACGGTAGACACGATGCGCCGACAATTTGGAGAATGGGTCCTGGCAAACGAGTCGAACTTGTTGCATGCTTTAAGGCTCAACAGCTTGGCACGTCTTCACACTCGCCAGTCACCCCTAAAAAGCGCAACGAACGAGGAAGAATTCGATGACCCTAGAAAATGTATCGAAATTTATCGTCTAATCATCCCGGAGACGGAGGCAGCGGCAAGGGTGTCAGATACACGCCCTGCACCGTGAGGAAGCATGAACATGCCCAGGACCGAGCCGCTGAACAGGACCACAGCACCAAACAGGACTCATACAGAGGAGTACCCAAGAGTAGCCAAACAAGTGCGAGAGTGGACCTTCCGTTTTGACGGCACGACAAAGCCATAAGAATTCCTGGAGCAGGTGGAATGGTCAGCAGAGACATACGGGTTAGACATTGACTTTGTCCCCAGAGCGATGCCAGAACTACTCAAGGGCATGGCTTTGAAGTGGTATGTGGCAAACAATGAGTACTGGACCATTTGGACGGCATTCGTTGCGAGCTTCAACGACTATTTTCTGCCAAGGGACTACTTCCCTAGGCTACAGGAAGAGGTCAGCAGGAGGCGGCAAGGACTCGGGGAAAAGTTCAAGGTGTACATGGTGGAGATGCAAACTTTAATGAGACCACTACGCCGTAAATCTCAGCAACAACTCAGGCAGATTTATGAGAACCGTCTACCCGATCTACGAGCATACGCTAGGTCAAACCAGTTCGCTACCCTGCCAGAACTGATGCAACTGGCCGACGAGTTCGAGGAACTGGAAAGAGACAGAGCAGCAGCAACGGCCAAACAGAACACGAATGATGGCAATCGAGGACTCTAGGACTACAGAATACACGGAGCAGTGCAGACAATGCACCACCAACGAACAGAAACACCCTCAACCAGCACCAAGGACACAGCAGGGCATTTCGGGCGATCGTATCCAGAACCCAGCACGAGCATGCCGCCGGTGTGGTCAAGAGGGGCATTGGGCAACCGAACGCCGCAACCGCCGCCTGATATTCTGCTGGCAATGTGGTCGAATTGGGAGGAGAACAATCGACTGCTGCTCTTCGGGAAACGGCCAACGGCGACCGCCAATGAGGGGCGAACGGATGCCGATCGAAGCCGCCCCTCGACACTAACCGGCAGTCTACAAGACGAGGGCGCACACCTGTCAGCAACTGTCCAAATCGGTGCTGGACAGTACAAGGCCACGATCGACACAGGAGCGACCAGCAGCTGCATCAGCGAAAGGCTGGCAACAGCATTGGATGGCGTTGGGCAAAGGAGTGCAATCCGCAGGCAGGTACGGCTGGCAGACGGCCGAAACAGTATAGTGACGGAACAGCTGGACACAGAACTATCAATGGGCACGAGCAAAATC